>VDFB02281492.1:345899035-345973456 GCA_007258455.2 Sequoia sempervirens | reverse complement strand
AGGGGTTAAAATGTAGTGGCTAGCGCAGATGGAGAGGGTACCAGAGAATGGAGCCAACGGGAGAGGAAAAACTAGCGGAGGGTGATGTGGAGGCAGTAAGAGGAGCCGGCGGGGGTGGAAAAATTGGCGGTCAGCGAGACCTATCAAGTCAAGTGGTACAGAGGCTTGGTAACAAGCATTAATTCCGAAAAAAAAGGGGCCCCAATAAAAATGAAAACCTCCATAGAAATTTATCCGCCATTTTAATGAAAAGCTCCACAAATTTTTTTTCCCACAATAAATATTTAAATATAAAATTGCAGAATATATAAAGATTTTTTATTTTGCGAATTCGTACCCTATACCTAGCAGGCCATACGGCCTACTGGGTAAAAAAAATTTCCTCACGAATAGTTGATGTTGAACATAGGCATATTATATGTCATTTTTCATCTCTCAGACACTCTGGATCTCATGGCGAGGTCCGATCTGCTTGAAAACACACTAGAAGCTTGACAACTCCCAGATCTGACAGATCTTCAAACCCTCATAACTCTGGCATAAAATGTCAGAATCAAGTGAAACAAAAGTCAATCTTGACTTTTTCGATAGCCTTGGACTCAAAAATGAGCTCAGATTTCCTCCAACATGCACCAAAAGCAACCATGCAAGAACACCCAAATAGAGAGACAAACTCGAGGCATGAAACCCTCAAGGAATCCCGAACGAACTCTACGATGAATCTCTCAAGAAATCTGAGAAGGGGCTGCAATTCAAGGCTCTAATACCATGTTAGAAACCCATGATCAAATTTTCAAACCAGAAAATCCTTCCATAGAAAAGAAAAACAAAAAAGCAGAGATTATTGCAAAAAGATGTGCAAATAATTATATTCGAGAATTTAATTAATTACAAGATGTGATTTGCTTTATAAAAGCAAAGATGCAAACCCTAATATTATCTTGAGCAACAAGATAGCTCGATAAGATAAAGATGAAAGCCTAAAACTTAGGAATTAAATAAATCCTAAGTAAACTTATGCAAAGTGTAATTAAATATTAATTACACCAACAAAATCAAGGAAAAATAAGAATATCAATAGGTTAATGTGACTACGAGAGGACAAGAAAAAGTTGTCTTAAAAGGAAGTTCATCTAAGGAATCCATTCCTCTTACAAGTCATTATAATCTACTTCATCAATTGAGAAAAACATCAGCTCAAATCTCCATCCTTGAACTTCTCAAAATATCCCCCGTACACAAGAATATTTTAGAATAAGCTCTTGTAAACACAACCGTCAACACAGATCTGGATGTAAACAAATTTCAAGCCATGGTGGGACATTTGTCTTCCCCCACTTGTCTTTCATTCTCTAAAAAAGATGATGCCTCCATGACACATCAGCATAATTCATTGCTTTATCTTGAAGTCATGATCCATAAACACCGAATCAGACGTGTCTTAATAGATGGAGGAGCCAGTTTAAACATTTGTACCTTAAAGCAAATACATGCCTTAGGAATATCAAAAAATTCCCTTGATCCACGAAGGAAAATAACTATCAAAGAATATGATGATGAAGAAAGAGCTTCTAAAGGATTAATAATGCTACCTATCAGAGTGGGACCTATTGTGAAAAAT
Source organism: Sequoia sempervirens (assembly GCA_007258455.2). Taxonomy (NCBI): domain Eukaryota; kingdom Viridiplantae; phylum Streptophyta; class Pinopsida; order Cupressales; family Cupressaceae; genus Sequoia; species Sequoia sempervirens. The sequence continues at coordinate 345,971,835 of VDFB02281492.1, read as the reverse complement.
ACCTTTTTTCAAGTTCTAGATCGTGATCTTTCCTATAACATACTTTTGGGTCATCCATGGATTTATGATATGCAAGTAGTACCTGTGTTGGTGTGGAGCCTGATCAGTCTCCAAGTGGGAGATTTTTGGTATGTGGTGACTGATCATGCTATACTGTATAGCCCATGGTATACTATACACCCCAACACGTATCTTACTACTTTTTTGATTGATCACTGAAAAAGGGAAAAATCAATAAAAAAGAAAAATCCAATTTTGTAGAACCCAAAATTTGGAAGCTTCTAAGCTTGTTAAAAAGGGGTTCATATGGGTATTACAGTATGATGAAAAATGTGACTATTCGCAAGATTGTAATAGGTTTTACACTGGATAATAAAATTATTGGATGGTTGCGGTTTGGTGGATGTAGCCCGGATTGGGTGAACCACGTTAAATTCTCTGTGTTATTATTTATTCTATGTGTGTTTTAGTCTCTTTGTTTATTAATTAAAATCTGCATTTAATTGTTAGATATCTGCCATCTCTAACCCTAACAAGTGGTATCAGAGAAGGTTGTGTTTCGATTATCATCTGTAGGAAGGTCTCACGGCTGAGTGGGAGTCTCACAGTTGAGTGGGAGCAATGGCAGACGAGGGTACAAAAGTTGAGAAGTTTAATGGGCAGAACTATCAGTTATGGAAGATGCAGATGGAGGAATATCTCTATCAGAAGGATTTATAGCGGCCATTGGAAGGGAAAACCAAGAAACCCACAGTAATGTCAAATGAGGACTGGGAGATCTTGGATAGAAAGGTTCTTGGCAGTATTCATCTATGCCTAGCACAATCAGTGTCATTCAATATTACAATAGCAAAGACAACTCAAGAGTTGATGTAAACCCTGGCGAAGTTATATGAAAAGCCTTCCGCTTCGAATAAGGTTTTTCTTATGAAGCATTTATTTAATATGAAAATGGTAGAAGGTGGGTCAGTTACCGATCAATTGAATGAGTTTAATATGATCACCAGTCAATTAACTTTTGTAAAAGTAAAATTTGATGAAGAAGTTAGGGCTCTTTTAATTTTGTGTTCTTTGCCTGAAAGCTAGAATAGCTTGGTAATGGCTGTTAGCAATTCTATTTCTAGTTTGAATACATTGAAGTTTGATGATGTTTTTGGTGTTATTTTGAGTGAGGAAATTCATAGGAAAAGCTTAGGTGGAACATCCACATCAAGTAGTGTTTTGAATGTAGAAAGAAGGGGCAAAACAAAGGAGAGAGGAAACAATTCTGGAAATCATGGAAAGTCACAAGGAAAATCAAAGGATAGAAAGTCCCAATCTATAGACAAGAGGGATTGTTGGTACTATGGTAAGCCGGGTCATTTAAAGAAAGATTGTTGGTCTTAGAAAAATAAAGGAGACAAAAATGAAGGAAGTGAAGAGGAAAATGTGGTAAGTAATAAATCTAATGAGGATGATTTGATTCTTTCCCTTGATAATGTTTATGATTCTTGGGTGTTAGATTCAGGGGCTTCATTTCATGCTAGCCCCCATAGAAGTTATTTTCTTGATTATGTCCAAGGGTATTTTTGGCTAGTTTATTTAGGAGATAATGAACCTTGTCAAAATGTTGGAAAGGGAAGAATAAGGATTAAGTTGCATAATGGGAATCATTGGCTACTATGTGAGGTAAGGCATGTTCCAAAGTTAAGCAAAAATTTAATTTCAGCAGGGCAACTAGATGATGAAGGTTGTGTTGTTACATTTAGTGATAAAAATTGGAAGGTCACAAAGGATGCTTTAGTGGTAGAAAAAGGTGTGAAAGTATGCACCTTATATCTTTGTACAGGTCATACTATTCCTTCTACATTAATTGTTATGGAAAAGGGTCAATGTTCAGGAACAGTAGCTGCAGTTTAGCAGGTAGAAGATCATATAGTTGCTATGGACTCTGAATCAGCACTGTGGCATAATAGACTTGGGCATATGAGTGCAAAAGGTATGAAAGTACTTCATTCAAATAATGTTTTACTAGGTCTAAAATGTGTTAATATGGATTTCTGTGAAAGTTGTGTATATGGAAAACAAAAGAGAGTTTTCTCAAGGATGGGAAGCAAAAGAAAGATGAGAAATTGGAGCTTGTGCATATGGATGTATGGGGACCAACTCAGGTATCTTCTTTCGGTGGCTCTCTGTATTATGTTACATTCATTGATGATGCAACTAAGAAGGTATGGATTTATTTCCTTAGGAATAAATCTGATGTATTTGAAACTTTTAAAAAATGCAGAAGCTTGGTTGAGAATGAGACGGGTAAAAGGATAAAATGTCTCAGATCTGATAATGGTGGTGAGTATTGCAGCAAAGAGTTTGAAGATTATTGTTCCTATAATGGTATTCATAGGTAGAAAAGCAGTTCCAAGGACTCCACAGAAAAATGGAGTGGTTGAGTGCATGAATAGAACAATAATGGAGCATGCACAGACTATGAGATTGCATGCTGGGCTACCTTTAAAAATGTGGGCGGAGACTATAAACACTGCTATTTATTTAATTAATAGAGGTCCCTCTAATCCTTTGGGTTGTGGTATTCTAGATGAGGCATGGAAAGGTAAGAAGGTGAGTTATTATTTTCTTAAAACCTTCGGTTGTGAAGCATTTGCATATGTAGATTCTGAAAATAGAACCAAGCTTGATGCAAAATTAAAGAAATATGTAATTGTTGGATATGGCATTGATGAATTTGGTTATAGGCTTTGGGATTTTGAAAATCAAAAAAATGTGAGAAGCAGGGATGTCATATTCAATGAGAAAGTATTGTACAAAGATTTGTTACTGCAGCATGAGAAGAAAGGAAATGATTATGCAATGTTGAATGATATTTCAAACAATGATGTCTCAGTGGTTCCTCATGCTGGGAAACAACAGCAACAACAAATACCACAAACTCCTATTAGACGATCTTCAAGGATAAGTAGACCTCTATAAAGATTTTCTCCCTCTTTGTATACTATTTTGTTAACTGATGCTGGTGAACCAGAATATTATGATGAAGCTATGCAGGTGGATACCAAGGTTTCGTGGGAGCATGGAATGGAAGAAGAAATGGACTCCTTGCTGAAAAACCAGACTTGGGAATTATGCAAGTTTCCTACAGGTAAAAAGGCTTTACCAAACAAATGGGTTTATAGGCTGAAAGAGGAGGATGGAGGTAAGAAAAGATTTAAAGCCAAATTAATTTCAAAGGGATTTGCACAGAAAATGGGTATTGATTTTGATGAGATTTTTTCTCCTGTTGTTAAAATGACTTCTATTAGTATTATTTTAAGTCTTGTGGTTGTTGAAGATTTGCATTTAGAACAACTTGATGTTAAAACAACCTTTCCCCATAGTGATTTGGAAGAGGAAATATATATGAAACAACTACAAGGATTTGAGGTCAAAGGTAAGAAGAAACCAGTGTGTAGATTGAATAAAAGTTTATATGGCTTGAAGCAAGCACCTTGACAATGGTACTTTAAATTTGATAGTTTTATGGCTGAGCAAGGCTACAACAGGTGTAATTCTAACCATTGTGTTTATTTTAAGAGGTTGGATAATGATAGCTACATTATTTTATTTTTATATGTTGATGACATGCTTGTAGATGGGTCTAACATGGATCACATAAGTGAGCTAAAACAATAGTTAGCAAAATATTTTGCTATGAAGGATTTGGGGGCAACAAAACAAATCCTTGGTATGAAAATTTGTAGAGATAGAAAAAATAGAAAATTGTTTTTATCTCAAGCTAATTATGTTGAAAAGGTGTTGCAGAGATTTCATATGGAGAATGCAAAAGTTGTCAGCACACCTTTGCCTGGTCATGTTAAATTGACTAAGGATATGTGTCCAAAGACACAAGAGGAGGAAGAAAAAATGTCCAAGGTACCATATGCCTCAGCTGTAGGCAGCTTAATGTATGCCATGGTATGCACGAGACTAGATATTGCACATGCTATAGGAGTTGTTAGTAGGTATTTGACTCATCCTGGAGTTGAGCATTGGAATGCAGTAAAATAAATTCTCAGGTACTTGAGAGGTACATCCAATAATTGTCTATGTTTTGGGGGCTCTAATACTAATTTAAAAGGCTATGTTGACTCAAATTTGGTAGGGGATATAGATACCAGGCAGAGTACCATAGGTTATGTATTTGTAGTTGGTGGTACAACAGTGAGTTGGATTTGTCGATTGCGAAAGGTGGTTGCTTTATCCACCATAGAGGCATAGTATGTTGCTACAACAAAGGCGAAAAAGGAGATGATATGGCTACAACTTTTCATGGATGAGTTGGGAAAACAACAGGCTAGAAATTACTTGTTTACAGACAGCCAGAGTGTTGTACATCTTGCAAAGAATTCTGCTTTGCATTCTAAGAAAAAACACATGTAGTTGAGATATCATTTCATTCGGTCAGTGTTAGAGGATGGACAGGTCAAGTTGGACAAGATACATACAGATGTCAATCCAGCGGATATGTTTACGAAGGTGGTGACAAGGGAGAAGCTGAGCTCCTCTATATTGTATAGCCCATGGTATATTGTACACCCCAACACGTATCCTTTCCGGGGTCTAGGGCTGGGTCAGGCCCCGAGTGGGGGTTCGAGAGTGACAGCCCTCGAGAAAATTTTTCCTACTACTTTTTCACGTGATCACCAAAAAAGGGAAAAATCAATGAAAAAAAGAAAAATCCGATTTTGTAGAACCCAAAATCTGGAAGCTTCTAAGCTTGTTAAAAAGGGGTTCGGATGGGTATTATAGTATGATGAAAAATGCAATTATTTGCAAGATTGTAATAGGTTTTACACTAGATAATAAAAGTATTGGATGGCTGTAGTTTGGTGGATGTAGCCCGGATTGGGTGAACCACGTTAAATTCTTTGTGTTATGATTTATTTTGTGTGTGTTTTAGTTTCTCTATTTATTAATTAAAATCTGCATTTAATTGTTATATATATGCCATCTCTAACCCTAATAGTACCATCAACGTACCATCAATGCCTTAAGTTTCTGTATGATGGACAAGAAACAACTATACAAGTTGACTACAATAGCACCCAAACTTGTTCAAATCTCCGAGCAACTCAAGACCCCTTTGTGCTGCACAATAGGGACTACTTCTTCTTCTGATCTACAAGGCCAATTGCAAGAATTGAAAAATAATCTTGATACCAAGCTACATTTAAAAGATAAAGGAGTAGGTGAATATTCGCTATGCCTTTCTAGCTTAACTCCTTCTCCAAGGTCACATGGTCAACCAAACCTATCAAATCAAAAGATTGCAATAGCCTCTACATCCCAAGCTTCTGTTCCAATCACAAAGTTTGATGGACAATTCATTAAAGCTAACACTATCAAGGAAGAAGCTGAAGATAGGGACATCCTAAGCTGGCCATACAAAGATGAAGATGAATTTTTCTTGCACATCAAGTTACCTACCAAACAATATGGCAAAGGGTATACTATCATGCAAAGAATAGGCTATGAAGGAAATGGTCCAATAGGAAAAAGAAAAGAAGGAATCATTGAGCCAATTCAACCTATTTCAATACATCCAAAGGATAAAATAGGACTTGGATATGGTAAGGATGCAGAAGAGTCAACTTCACAACAAGCACAACAAACTCATGAAGGAGAATCAATTTCAGTTAAACCCCATGAAGATGTCACTCTACAAAAATTTTATGAATTAGTTTTCCAATTGCAAAATAGTTCAGACACTGATTCCAATAAATATGAATGGGACACCATCTATAACGATGAATTTTGGAGAGACAAACAAGTTGATACCATACATAAATCTGCACCCATTCTCATACAAGGAGAAAGCTCGGGAACACAATCACTTGAATATGAATCATGATATGACAATGATTCAAGTGAGGGTTATTCAAATTTCAACAAGATTGATAATTGACAGGAGAATACCATCATAGACCTTGTCCATCATGAAAATGACAATCATATCATGAATTTGACGGCTCAAGACCTTACTTCACCTAATGATCCCATACCTTTAGTCTATCTAGAACTTATTGAATGGGACAACGATGCACCTATCCATATACCTACATTCTATGATGATGAGGATATTGTAAATTTCCTTTGTTCATCTAATCAAGAAAACAAGGGTTCCATCAAAGAATCTCATACTCAATATTTTGATAGGGAGGGTGTCAAGTCTCTTAGCTGCAAAATAAATGAAATAAAAGATGGATCTATCAGTGAAAACCAAAAAATGGAAGTGGTAGATCACAACAAGAGAAAAATAAAGAGAAAATCTGATGGTGAAAACATTTTTGAGGCACTAAAGGATGAGAAACTTGACACTCTTCCCAAAAATTATCAAGAAAGATCTTCTATTTTGATTGAGCCAACAGAAGCAATCAACATAGGTAAAAAAAAGTAGCCAAAAATATTCATAGCAAGCACAACAAACTCATGAAGGAGAACCAACTTCATATATGGTAAGGATGTAGAAGAGTAAACTTCACAGCAAGCACAACAAACTCATGAAGGAGAATCAATTTTAGATAAACCCCATGAAGTAGTCACTCTACAAAATTTTTATGAATCAGTTTTCCAATTGCAGAACAGTTCAGACACTGATTCGAATAAATATGAATGGGACACCATCTGTAACAATGAATTTTGGAGAGACAAACAAGTTGATACCATACATAAATATGCACCCGTTCTCATACAAGGAGAAAGATTGGAAACAAAATCACTTGAATTTGAGTCACGATATGACAATGACTCAAGTGAAGGTGATTCAAATTTTAACGAGATTGATAATCGACAGGAGAATACCATCATAGACCTTGTCCATCATGAAAATGACAATCATATCATGACTTTGACGGCTCAAGACCTTACTTCACCTAATGATCCCATACCTTTAGTCTATCTAGAACTTATTGATTGGGACAACGATCCACCTATCCATATCCCTACATTCTATGATGATGAGGATATTGTAAATTTCCTTTGTTCATCTAATCAAGAAAACAAGGGTTCCATCAAAGAATCTCATACTCAATATTTTGATAGGGAGGGTGTCAAGTCTCGTAGCTACAAATTAAATGAAATAAAAGATGGATCTATTGGTGAAAACCAAAAAACGGAAATGGTAGATCACAACAAGAGAAAAATAAAGAATGAATCTGATGGTGAAAAGCTTTTTGAGGCACTGAAGGATGAGAAACTTGACACTCTTCCCAAACATTATCAAGAAAGATCTTCTATTTCGATTGAGCCAACAGAAGCAATCAACATAGGTACAAAAGAGCAGCCAAAAATCTTGCAACTTGCAACATCATTAATAGTGGAAGAAGTATTGAAATTCACATAGTTCTTGAAGGAGAATCAAATCAACTTCACTTGGTCATATGCTGATATGCCAGGGTTAGATCCTAATCTGATAGTGCATCATCTATCTATAAACACAGGGGAAAAACCTATGAAGCAAAAACTCAAAAAAATGCATCCACATGTTGCATTATTGGTTAAAGAAGAGTTAAAGAAGCTTTTAGATGTTGGATTCATTTGATCTATTGACTATTCAGAATGGATCTCCAATATCATACCTATTTCAAAGCCAGACGAAAGGATTAGAATTTGTATAGATTTCAGAGATTTGAACAAAGCATGTCCCAAAGATGACTTCCCTTTGCCAAACATAGATATGATTGTTGATTTAACCACTGGCCATGCAATGTATTCATTAATGGATGGATTTTTAGGATACAACTAGATAAATATTGCACCAGAGGATCAAGATAAAACAATGTTCACATGCCTCTGCGGTACCTATTGCTAGAAGGTAATGCCATTTGGGTTAAAGAATGCAGGAGCTACATCCCAATAGGAAATGAAAACAATTTTTCATGATATGATGCATACATTCATGGAAGATTGCATCGATGATCTCCTTGCCAAATCTAACACAAGAGAAGGAATCTCAAAATCTTGTCAAAGATCTTTGTCAGAATGGAGAAGTTCAATGTTCCACTCAATCCAAAGAAATGTGTCTTCGATGTTAAATCTGGAAAACTCATGGGATACATTATTTCAAAATAGGGGATAGAGGTTGATCTAGAAAAATTACAAGCTATAATGGACATGCTGCCACCACAAAATATCAATCAGCTCCGATCACACAAGGATGACTACAATCCATCAGGAGGTTTATAGCTCAATTGGCAGATAAAAGCTTTCCATTTACACATCTGTTGCATAAAAATGTCCCATTCAAATGGGAGGAAAAGTGTGAACCAACATTTAATCAGATCAAGCAATATCTCATGAATCCACCAGTTCTAATTCCACCAATTCCAGGAAAGCCACTCATACTCTATATTTCAACAACAGAAGTATCTTTGGGAGCATTACTAGCACAAGAGGATTCTACAAGAAAAGAAAGGTCCATATACTATATCAGCAAAACTTTAACAAGTCATGAACTAAACTACACTTTCATTGAAAAAGCTTGCCTAGCAGTAGTGTTTTCTTCTCAAAAGTTACGACACTATATGTTGGCTCATATAGTTACACTGATAACCAAAATTGATCCACTAAAATACCTCTTAAGCAAAGCTACCTTAACAGGAAGACTTGAAAAATGGGTAATGATCTTAAGTGAGTTTGACATTCACTATGTAGATCAAAGAGCTATAAAAGGACGAGTCATAGCAGATCAGTTAGCTAAAGCACCTTTACAAGAAGAAAACCCAATGCACATTGAATTTCCTGATGCAGATGTATTCATAAAAATAATTAAGAAATCATGGACATTGTACTTTGATGGATCTTACATGCAACATGGCTCAGGGGTAGGGATTATTTTTGTCACACCTGATGGAAATACCATTCCAAAATCATATATGTTGATGTTTCCCTACACAAATAACATAGTTGAATATGAAGCATTGCTCACAGGAATGAAGATAGCATTGGAATGGCAGATTGCAGAGCTGAAAGTCTACGGTGATTCACAACTTGTCATTAATCAAATTAATGATGATTATCATACTAAAGATGATAAGCTGCTACCTTACAAGAACATGGTGGATGATTTTAAAAAGTATTTTGTGGTAATCAAGTTTTCACAAATCCCAAGGATTGATAATAAAGTTGCAGATGCAATGGCTACAATTGCTTCCTTGTTACAATTATCAGAAAATAAAAAATAGGACAAATTCTTGGTGGAACAATTGCTTTCTCCTACCTATGATAATCCTAAGACCCAATTCATATGCCATTTAGCTGGTTATGATTCACCTTTATATGGCAAGATTTATACCTACCTAAAAAATAACATCTTATCTCTGGACTTATCCCGAAACCAGAAAAGGAATTTCATATGCCAATCATCTTGTTATACCTTGATCATCGATATCCTTTACCAATGTGGTCTTGATGGTATGCTTCTTTGATGTCTTGAACGTGATGAATTTGAAAAAGCTTTACAAGAGGTTCATGGTGGTATTTGTGGAACTCATTCAATCAGTTTAACCTTAGCCAAGAAACTTGTTAGAATGGGATATTATTGGCCTACCATGGAGAGAGAATCTTTTACTTTTGTCAAAAAGTGTTCTAAATGCCAGATCCATGGGAATTTTATTCATGCACTTGCATAGGAACTGCAAAATTTCACTCTGACATGGCCTTTTTCTCAGTGGGGACTAGATCTTGCTGGAAAAATTCATCCTTCATCATCAAATGAGCATAAATTCATCATCATAGCTACAAATTATTTTACAAAATGGATTGAATCTATTCCTTTGACAACTATGACCGGTAAACAAATCTCTTCATTTATCCAGAATTACATCATCTGCCGATATGGAATTCCTAATTCTATCATTACTGATAATGGGAGGCCTTTCAAGAATCAGGATGTTGACGAGCTTTGTGAAAGATTTCACATCCAACATAGGTTCTCTACACCTTACTATCCACAAGGAAATGGTCAAGAAAAAGCTTCAAACAAAACAATCTTGAAGATCTTGAAGAAGATGGTAAATGATGTCGGTCGTGATTGGCATGTCCAGTTAAATCCAACTTTGCGGGCATACAGAACCAGCATTCACATACCAACAAGAGCTACCCCATATGCCTTGGTATATGGAGCAAAAGTGATCTTACCATTGGAAGTTGAAATACCTTCACTTAGGGTCTCACTGAAAGGATTGATAAATGATGAAGACTACCAAGTATCTCGTCTGCAAGAGCTAGAACTATTAGATGAAAGATGTCAACATGCAGCTGATCATTTGAAGGGTTATCAACAAGTTATGTCCCATAGCTACAATCACATAGTTAAACCATAGACATTTCAAGTAGGTGATTTAGTATTGAAAGAAAATCCACGCAATCAACAAGATAAAGAAAAGAAAGGAAAATTTGAACCAAATTGGCTTGGTCCATTTGTCATCATTGCAGCATATGGTTCTGGAACATATCAGTTATCTACATCAAAAGGAGACCTATTTGAAGAACCAATCAATAGCATTCATTTGAAGAAGTTCTATGTCTGAATTATAAAAATACATAAAAATCAGAAAAAGTATTGAAAAAATTACATAAAAATAAAAAAAAGTCTTGAAAAAATAAATAAAAATTAGAAAAAGTCTTGAAAAAATACATAAAAATCAGAAAAAAGTCCTAAAAAATACATAAAAATCAGAAAAAGTCCTAAAAAAGTTGGCAAACAGGCACTACTTGTGATCTAAATGGGCTCCTCTATCTATTAGTTTATTTTTTTGTATTCTCTTTATGATATCATCTATCCATTTTTATCATCTGTACATATCTATCATATCCATATCATGCAATGGGAATCTTTTTGTTTCATCATGGCTTGATGAAATTTGTACATATCCATAATATTCAGGTTGTGTTTACACTTGGGGAAGAAACATAGACTAAACAAGAGAGGGGCAACAAGCTTTTAGAATATCACAAATGGAAAAATGATGGTTTGACAAAATGCAACATACATTGACGCATCAAATCAACCACAACACCAAAATGATCACTCAACGCCAATGAAATCAAACAAAACAACCTTAATCACAACAACGACATCAATGTTGATAAACAAGTTGGATGATCTTAATCTAAATAATGTTTGGAATACTTTAGGCAAAATTTGAATTGTTGGTTGATTTTCTATCATATCTTTGGAGCAATTCGATGATGTACTAAACTAGAAAAGCAAGGAAGGAGTATGATTTTTCTTTTCCTGTTGTTTGTGAGTGAATCATTAGTACTATGCAAATTGGTCGCGAGACATGCTCTACTAAGTATCATTGATGACATTTCAGAATTTGCATGGAAAATGGGTTAACTCTTGTTTTTTTATGCAAGCGATATTCAGGTCATCTCGGTTCAATTATACCTAGATGCTTGTATTATCTTGCTATATCAAAATTCATCAAAGCAATACTCAGGTCATCACTGGTGCTAATATACCCTTTGATGCTTGTATTGACTTTCAACATTTCAATGCTCTATGATGACACAAAAAGTACAAATAAGCTCTCAGAATGACAATATCCTGCATGGCTAGTATAGATTACATTCATTTTAGAATTTGCATTTGGCATTTATAGATTTTCCCAAAAGCTATCAAAGTATCAAAGTCTCATATCTTTCCAATAAATGACAGTACATTTTGACATTCATAAAAAAAAACCAAAGCATACATCATAATCAAAACATTCATGGGCATTCATAAATTGTACCATCCATCATTTCACATTCATATTCATAAAATCATTCATCAATAGATCGCAATCATATCATAACATTGCACTTTCATTTTCACATCTAAAGATCATGCATATATATACATCATGAGCATTAACATCATGAAATAATCACATAAAACATCATCATATATATTTTTCATAATATATCATTTAGTTTGTTTCCATACATCATACATCATACATCACATCATAAATCATATCATAAGCATCATGCATATAAATGAAATAGATACCCATCACATAATAAAGGTACACATACTCATCGCACAAACAAATCATCGCTACATATCATATATCTCAAAAATGAATGTCAAAATATACAAAGACGTCAACTATGCATGACATAATATGCATCATCAAAAATGGGACCATATCAGTATGTATACAAATGTCTCAACAGAGTATCAATACAACATATAAGACATCATGCAAAAAGCACTACGAAGTGCTATCCTTTGATGCTGCCGGTCTCGGCTCTATTCCACCTGCCGCTGATCAAGTAACGAGGTCAGTCTGCATGCCTCGATCACATCTATATTTGCCTGTCCCAGCTGCAGAATCAACCTCCATGTCTTTGGGAATCTCTCCCATAACTGTAACATGCTCAATCACTCCTATTGCATAGGAAGAATCATCAATTCAAAGCAACATCAATATCAATTCATCATGACAAATCAATCAAATCTAAATATCAATTTATTAAAATCTTGTTTGTTTTTAACAACTTTAGAAGCAAACTTATCAACAAACTATTTGTTTTTCATCATCGTGGAAAGCAAATTTATCAAAATCTTGTTTGTTTTTTACAACTTTAGAAGCAAACTTATCAACAAACGATTTGTTTTTCATCATCATGGAAAGCAAATTTATCAAAATCATGTTTGTTTTTAACAACTTTAGAAGCAAACTTATCAACAAACTATTTATTTTTCATCATCATGGAAAGCAAATTTATCAAAATCCTATTTGTTTTTAACAACTTTAGAAGCAAACTTATCAACAAACCATTTGTTTTTCATCATCATGGAAAGCAAATTTATCAAAATCTTGTTTGTTTTTAACAACTTTAGAAGAAAACTTATCAACAAACTATTTATTTTTCATCATCATGAAAAGAAAATTTATCAAAATCCTATTTGTTTTTAACAACCTTAGAAGCAAACTTATCAACAAACTATTTGTTTTTCATCATCATGGAAAACAAATTTATCAAAATCCTGTTTGTTTTTAACAACTTTAGAAGCAAACTTATCAACAAACCATTTGTTTTTCATCATCATGAAAAGAAAAATTATCAAAATCCTGTTTGTTTTTAACAACTTTAGAAGCAAACTTATCAACAAACTATTTATTTTTCATCATCATGAAAAGCAAATTTATCAAAATCCTGTTTGTTTTTAACAAACTTAGAAGCAAACTTATCAAACAACTATTTGTTTTTCATTAACTTGAAAGAAAATTTATTAGCTACTATTTGTTTTCCAACAACCTTGGGTACAAATTTATCAGAAAAACATCATCAAATCAGGGCAACGCAATATGCAAAAAATCATAAGGGAAAATGACATGGAAAATGAGATTTTTAACCTATTTAAAGGAAAATTTGGGGCATTTTATCACATTTTATCATTGCAGGGGCAATTTTGGTCATCAATTTTTCATCTCACATTTTTCCACGTCAATTTCTTCACATCATAATTTTTGAACAATGAATCGACATATTAAAAATCATAAAAATCAAAAAATTCTAAAAAATCTAAAAATTCAAACAATTTCACAAAAATCAAAATCTTATCGAGTCATTGTCCGAGGGGGCATATACCTATCAACATTCAACAATTAGCACCTGGGGAAAAATTTAAAATACTTTGAAGCAATGTGTAAAACACATTACTTCAAAGAGGGGAAAAATGTATAAACCTAAAAATGGTCATATCACAATAGTCTGGTAATTAATTAAATATTTTTTAATATTTAATTAAATCTTTGAATTCAATTTGTATAAATAAATCTAAATAATTTATTTATATTGTTCATTCTTTCATTTCGATTAAATAAATAAGTTTATTTAATCACTTTTCTTATCCATTTCTTAATTAATTAAATAAACATTATGATTTATTTATATTAATTATCATATAATCTTGGTTTGAATATTTTATTCAAATAAAGATTAAATATTCTTCTCTTCTAAAAATCCTCTAAATTCCATTCACAATTAAATATTCCAAATATTTAATTAATTATTCTAAATTCTATTCATAATTAAATATTCCAAATATTTAATTAAATCTTCTAATGTCTATACACATCAAATATTTCAAAAATATTTTAAATCCTCAAACTCACATAAAATTAAATAAATTTATTTATTTAATTTGGATTATTTGCAACAACCGTGAAACAACTTCAAAACAAAAAATTAACAAATTTCTCTATTTCTGAGCAAAGTTGTTCCCGTGGGTTGAAGACAAACCTCCATTCTTCTCTCCAACCTCCCAACATCTTCCATCTTCCTCTCAATCTCTCCATCTCTCACCATTCAAATTTACCAGTCAATCTCATAGCCATTGATCTTTGCCAACTAGGCTTTTTCTTGCAAAAATCTATAAAAAGGATTGTCAGGTCTCTAAAAAAAATGAGAAGCTTTTGTATGGGAAAACTATAGTTAATCAGCCTTCCAACATCCATAGCCTTTAGAATCATAGCATATCATAGTTTAGCATATTAGAAATCCATTTCATGGCTTATCAAGTTCATATCATAGCTTCAATAGCATTCATAATCCACAGCCCCTATGCATAATCTACAACCCCTATGCATATCCGTATATCAACATTTCACTCCACCAACATATATGATAGAAGTAGTATTCTTTCTTTGCATACTTGTTTTGCAGGTTGCCATTTTGAGAAGATTTGCTTACACAATCTAAGAGCAGCAACTTCAAGCAAATCACTGGAGATAGAGGACAATGGAATGATTCTGAAGAAGCTCTATTTGATTTCTTTGATTTCATTTTATTTAGCTTTTTTTAGTTTAATGTTGCATTGGTGTGTTTTTGTTATCTTATTTTGATACTAAAATTTTCCACACACACAATGTCTTCATCGAAATCATCTAGCTTTAGGAAGTAGTCTATCCACCCACAATTTTTCAATTCAGCTAGGTAGGGTGCATCCTTTAGTAATACATCATGCAACGTGAGTTCATTTCAAATTAACCCACCTCCCACTATCTGCAATCAAACAAACACTCTATGGTTTCCTTCCTACAACACCTGCTAAATTTCCAATTCCAATGCCGATTGAATTTTCCCTTGCTATTTTTCCTTTTGTTTGTAACTTGAGATATGATAGGGTTAATAATGGAAAGGAATGAGTAATAAAGGAAATCTATGATGGATAGAAATGGCAGAAATAGTTGGTGTCACCTAACACATGTGATTCATCCTCTCACATAGCTTTCAAATCAGCCCAATTTAAATTTTGATGATGTAGACCAGCATGGACTAACACATGGGAAAAATATTCATATCTTTTTCCTTCCCCCCAACCTAAATTTGGGCATGCATCCTCACATGCGAGATGATGATTGGACAAGGGTATGGAATATTGGAATGCTATGGTGAATGTACATACTAATGTACAACAATTAAATGAATGTACTTAAAGACAATTAAGATATAGCAATTAATGTGCACATGCCTAAATGTGTGGAGTATTCATTGCAAATATTGTAGAGCAAGCACCATTTTCATTTTTAGGAAATAAGTTGAAGATGAGGTGGGATGGGATGGAGTGGAATGAAGTGAAGTGATGTAAGAGAGAGAAAGGTGGAGATGGATGGGCGGATGGGCCAATGGGTGAAGAAGTGGACTCCCATAGAAGTGGAAGTCTTTATTATGACAAGTATGTACCTTAATTAGCTAGAAGAAGGGACACTAGGTCCACTTCCTTCGGCTGTAGGAAGCTCGGGTGTTGTATGTTGAGTGAATTACTACAAGAACTCCTCCTTAGAAGTTGGATTGTGATACAATCTAAGGCGATGACCATTGAAAAGCAACTTAAATCTAATTGGGTCAATAGTGATGAGTTGTACAACACCATTATGGAATACTTCAACAACCTCATATGGTCCTAGCCATCTTGTCTACAATTTTCATGCATTGTCTTGATACCTTGAGTCATAGAGCAAGGCCCAATATCTTGGTTGGAATTTTTTTTCCTTGATAAATTTTTCATGCGACTTGATTCTCTAATTCTACACTACCTCTATGTTATGAAAGGCTTCTCTCCTCATCTCATCTAAAGAATTTAGCTGCATGATTCTCTCTTTTTGTGCCTCATAGATATCCATCCCCAAATATGCCATAGTCCTAAGAGTCTTATGTTCAAATTCAATGGGAATCATGACTGCCTTTCCATACAACAACTCAAATGGAGTGAATCCTATAGTTGTTTTCCAAGTAATTTTTTAGGCCCAAATAGCTTCTGGTAATCTATTTTCCCAATCCTTTACGTGGATAGCTACTATTTTGGTCATAATAGCTTCAATTTCTCTATTGGTCACCTCGACTTGGCCATTAGCCTAGGGGTGATAAGAAGTAAAAATTTTGTGTCTTATGTTGTACTCATTGACTAGTGCTGCAATACAGTTGATGTGAATTCATCCTCTTGATTAGTCACTATCTCTCTTGGAACTCCATACCTTGTGAAAACCTCCTCATAAAGAAATTATACAACCTTGTTATCTCTTGCATGATTCATGGCCTTAACTTCTACCCACTTTGTTACATAATCAGTGCATAATGGGATATAATACTTACCATTTGATGGAGGGGTAATGGGTCCTAAAAAATGCAATCCCCACTTGTCAAAAGGATTGATTACTACCTGAGGGTAAAGTGGCATCTCATTAGATTTGGTTGGCCTACCCATCTTTTTCATCTGTCACATTTTCTTTTATACCTTCCTGCATCCTTGTGGAGTGTTGGTTAGTAATATCCTGTGTTCAAACTATTCATTGCTTTCCTCTTGGCTAAAAAATGTCCTCCACATGGTTCATTATGGTATGCATGTAAAATGTCATATGTCTCATCTTCTCTCACACATCTCCTCATGACATGGTTTGGTCCAATATATAACAAAAATCCCATGAGTAAGGAAAATATTTCTCAATGAGTTCCCTTCTCTCCTTTGGAGATAAGCGAGGAGGAACTCTACCTATGACTAGATAATTAGCTATATCAACATACCAGGGTGTTTGTACATTGATAGATAATATATGATCATTAGGAAAAGAGTAATATATGGCTTTATTATCCCATGATGTAGTCAAACTTGAAATAAAATATGCAACAACATTGGCCTTCCATAGTTTATCCACAATGGTTAATGTCAAACTCCTACATCAACAATAACCATCTTGGCAGCCCATCAAAGATCAGAGATTTATTCATGAGATACCTAATGGTTGCATGATCAGTATGCACAAATATTTGGTAACTTGTTGTATAATTCCTAAATTTTTCTAGGCATAGATTACTACCAACATTTCTTTCTCTATCACAATATAGTTGAGTTCAGCTCCCTGCAAATTTTTGCTAACAAAATAAATGGAATTTTAAATAGCTACTTAATTTTTTCCTAAGACTACCCCTATGGCATAATCAAATGCATCTATATGGATTAGGAAAGGAATCTCCCAATTAGGTACTTTGAGCATAGGAGTGTGAGTCAAGGCTACCTTCAAATTAGAAAATGCCTTGTCACAATCTTCAGTCCACTAGAATTCAACATCTTTAGTGAGAAGAGTATACAATAGTGTTGCTATTTTTCTGAAATCCTTGATGAAACTCCTATAATATCTTGCATGGCCCAAGAAACTCCTAACATCCTTTTGTTTTGTAGTTGTGGGTATATTTTTTATCACCTCAATCTTTGCAAGATCTACTTGAATTCCTTTTTGGGAGATGTAGTGGCCAAGAACTACACCTTCCTGCATCAACATGGAGTACTTTTCACTATTTAAGGAAAAAAAATTGTCTTCACATCTCTGTAGGACTCACCTGAGATTCTCCAATTCCTGATTGAAATCAGCACCATAAGTGGTAAAGTCATCCATGTAAATTTGCATGCAATCAAGAGAGATATTTGAAAATATGTTGATGACCGCCCTCTGAAAAGTTACAGGTGCATTGCATAATCCAAATGGGAATATTGAATAGGAATAGGTCCCATGTGGATAGGTAAAAGTGGTCTTCTCGTAGTCCTCTATTGCAATTTGGATATGGTTGTAGCCACTAAATCCATCTAGAAAGGAAAAATATTATTTTCCTACAAGTGTTTCCAAAACTTGATCTATGAAGGGTAAGGGAAAATGGTCCTTTCTGGTGGTAGCATTAAGTTTTGTATAATCAACACAAACTCACTATTTCCCTCATTTATTGGAAAAAATCACTAATGGAGACACCTAATAGCTATCTGAAATGTGGTAGATAAATCTTGCATCTAGCAATTTTTGCAGTTCCCCTTTTACAATTTCTCTCAGTGTAGGGTTAATTCTTCTTTGTGGTTTCCTTACTGGGGTACAATCATCTCTAATGTAAATTTTGTGTGTGCAAATTTTAGGATCCAATCCCTTCATATCATGATAATCTCATGCAAATGCATGTTGGTGGGTCCTCAATAAATTTTTCAATAAAAAATGTTGTTCTTCACTCAGTTTGTTGTTAACATTTAGATATTTTTCTTGACACCTGCACTTGTGTAGTTAACTCTATCATGGCTACTTCATTAATGCATGGTATATTTATTTCATATGGAATCAATGTATGGGACATACTTGTTTCTATAGGAAGTCCTGCTATAGGTAGAGTGGTTGCAGGAAGAATTTCTACAAGAAAAGTGGTTGTAGGAAGAGTAGGAAAAAGTGTCTTGGTTGGAACAATAGAATGAGAAGATAATTTTTCTTCCACTTCACAATGATTCTGAATGATGTTAGAAATTACTTCATCTTTGTCTTGAAGTTGCATAAAAGAGCTTCTTCCTAGCATCATAATATGCACCAAATAATTAACTTCCTCAGCTTCTTCACCAACATGTGGCCATACGGGATCATCCTCATCATGAGATGGTTGTGCAGGAGGATAAAGAACAAAATTTTTGGTGCTCTTCCCATATAAAATGGTCATATCTCCTAACCAACATCCAATATATACATCTATAGTTGCTAACTCTAGGCTTCCAAGAATAATGGGATACCCACCTAGCATAGCTTTAGGATAAAAAATTCATGAAGTTTGCTAGGTACTCCTAGGAGTCTAGAACTACCACAAGATCCTCCACTATACCATCAGGATTAACAATATAACTTTCAACAAGATGCCAAATAGTAGGATTATATCTCATGCTTGCAACATTTAGTTGCTACAGGATTTCCTTAGTCATTACATTTATTGCTTCCCCAAAATCAATCAGAGCATTCTTTATTTGGATCCTATTTCTACAACTACTACCACAAGACTACCTAGGTCATTGTACTTAGGGATAGTCAATTTTCCAAGCATGATGTCAACTAGTTGTCCCACCACATGAACTATAATTGGGTCTTCCTTTTTTTTGCTTGGAATTTTGAGGCATGCTTCTTTGATTTCCTTTCCATAGAATGGGACATCCTTTATGGTTTGGAATAGATGGATTTGGACACATATATGCTTTAATTGATCCAAGATGTCAAAGGTTGTATCCTCTTTTTCTTCCTTCTTCTTGGCAACTTCCAATCTCTGAGGAAATGGTGGTTCTTGTTCAATCTACTTGGTTGGGACTGGTTTAGCATTTTTAGGTGCACTTGGCTGAATGAGATCATTAAGAGGTTCCTCTTCCTCTTCCATAGGAATATCTATGATAATGGGATTGGAAGGGGATGGAAAAGTACTTCCTGAATGCAAGTGGATGTCACTTACACTCACAACATATTCAAGGAATTGATTTGAATCAGTAGAGTATACATTCTACTATTGTGGTTTGTTATTTGGATTAGGTGTGGGATGAGATGGTAGCTGAGTTGGTTTAGGAGTATTTGAGATTGAATTAGTAGGTGGAAGAATTATAGCAGGCTACTAGAGCTGAGAAGGTGGTTGCATGTAACTGGTTGTCTAGGTTGGCCATTGTAGTCCTCTCCTCCATTGATTTATTTTCTACCAATTTCCTGGAGGTGGCTACGAATTCCCTTGATATTGCTACCAATTCCCTTGAGGTTTTTGCCACTAGGATGAAGAGTTTTGATGATTGGGCCAAGCATTTGGAGGGTTACTCCAAGGTTGTGGTGGATATCCTCCATAGCTAGATGGATATGGGGGATTCCATTGGTTACAAGATGAATAGGAATTGAAATATGGCCCAACATAAGATAGTGGAAATAGTGGAAAACCTTGTCTTGTAGCCCATGGCTTTCTTTGAGCAACATAGTAGACATGATCTTCTTCAATCTGGATTGGTTTGAACTTAGGTGGAATCTACTTTCTTTCAATATTAGCTACCATCTTTCATTTGCAATCCTTCTTTTTTTGCAATGGGGGCAATACTCTGTCAGCATTGCTTCTGCCTCCTCTTGTTTCTTCTTGGCCTAAAATATATCCAACTGAGTAGCTAGATTGTTTATAATGTCTTACTTGAAATCTTCCAGCAAGTGTGTGATCTCCATCCTTGGGACTCCACTGGTAGATGACCTACCCATAGAGGATTGGTAAGCTCTCCCTTTTTTTTAAGCTACCCTAGAGTAGTTATGGAATATTTTCTTGATGTCTTCCCAAGGAACTTGGGTGATATCTCCTTCTTCCATCAGGTCCAATGCATTAGTGTAACTCTCATTGATTCCTCTTAAGAAAATTAGATTTTTTTATTCTTCATTGAGGGTATGGTGTGGAGATCTCTATAAGTAGAACAAAAACCTTGAATTGTAATCCTTTAGGATCTCATCCTCCTTTTACTGCATCCTAAAAAATGTCATCTCCTCTCATGTCACTGTCATTGCAATATTCCTTGTATTTCTCAAGGAACTTTGTCTTCATGTCCTCCCAAGTTGCATAGTATTTCTTCCTAGGCTGATGAACCATCTTAATGCAACTTCTTTCAAAGTGGTAGGAAATAACTTAATCCTGTGGGCATAGGTGTTATAGTCATAACTCCTGTAGAGTATGTCAAACTCAAATAAGAAGGTATTAGGATCTTCTATAACAAGTCCATAAAACATGGGAAGTGCTAAAGCAGGGATATTTTGACATTGTCAACTTCATTTTGATGGGAAATGGGGAAAGGAAAAGCTATTTGGTTAGGTCTATTTCTATTTGCATCACCCATGCCTGCTTGATTTAATTCTAAAGCAACAGAGTTTTAAGCTAATTTTGGTCTTCAGAGGAAACTTCAAAGATAGTTAGATCAGGAAATACATTAGTAAAGCGGTTTGGCTATTCTTCTTCTCCGTTCCTTGGAAAATTTGGAAACTCTTCTAGCTAGAATGGATTGGGATTGTTAGGAAGGAATCTCCCATAAGCATCCCTTTTTCTATGCATGTGGTATCAACTCACTATCACCAAACTCACACAAAGAATTGGTAATGAATAAGGGGATTCATTAATTCCTAAATGAGGGTTACACTAAGAGAAACTTCCAGAAATATTATAGCAAGAAAAATATCAATTACTAAAAGGAAATTCCTAGTTTGACACCATCCCAAACAATGACACCAAAAATATCAACCTCCTACAATGATTTAACAACTAGGCCTTTACAATCATGATTCAAAGATTGGAAATCTAAGCTGAATAGCTATTTCAATCATCATGAAGGTGCATTTAACTTGTCAACCAAGGGACGTGAACTTGAAATGGGTTAGCTAATTATGTGAACTAGGAACCCAAAGTAGCCATTTTCATTCTATAGCTAAGAAAGACACAATTCTAGAAGTAAATTTCTTGGAAAGAAATAACAAAAATATTGAACATCAACCAATAACTAAACTAAACTGAAATGCATGACATAAATGAAAATCTGAGCAAAAAAATAGGACACTACTTTGTCTAATTTGGCTATAGGAACAGTCATAAAATAGAATTCTAGTGGCTACAGGAATAGTCAGTGCCATATTATTAACTAATTACTGAACAAAAAGTAATACTAAACTAAAGGAAAAATTACTCACCAAGTGGGCCCCCTTGGATAAGTATCCTCTAAAAACTAATGAGAACTCATATGCTCAAACTTATAACTTAATTTTATTCACTGGAATTCATGAGTACAAAAGAGTAGCATAATTGTATTGCTAGAAACTTTAAGAATTCAAGTACAATATCAGATTGTTCAGCCTCCTGAGAAGGAGCATCTGACCCTTATTTATACTATAAAATAAGCAAGGTCGTCAAATCCACAAATTGGGAGGATTCCATTTAGGAAAAAAATAGAAAGTGGAGTGGTAGTTATGCATGCATGGAATCCGGTTAGACATGCATGTCCACACACAAATTTAGCACAACAGTAACACACATGTTTGTTCAACATCAATTAAGACCACTATAGGGTAGTTACATTCGATTTGCATGGGGAATTTCCTACCATCAACGTCCTTTGACCTTTGAATAGTTCCCTTGTTGGACGTTATGGTGCATGCCTAGCTGGTGGTGTCTTTCTCAATTTAGCATCCTCAAATTATATCTGCATGTAAATGTTAGTACACACAATAATTGCATATCTATAACCACCTTAAATAACATTCATTAACCACATGTAGGACTAATATAGATAGTCTAACATGCCATTATCATTAAAGGTTTACAGAAATAGTATTATGCCCAATGTCTATAGTTTGAGGAAATATCATTAAAATATGAATACTTAACATCAAATTCCATGATAACTTGAACAACTAAATCATAAATTCTACCCAAAATTAGACCATAAACTAGACTTATCAGGTGGTAAGGGTGTTCTTGACATCTACTCCAATAGAGGGGAGCTGAATCCTTTTGAGGTGGGGTATGTTTCATCTATTTGTGTGTGGGGGTGCTACAAGAGAAGTTCTTCTTCCCATTGGTGTGACTGGATGACCTTGTGTCTAGTGGTTCTTGAAGATTTTCATTTATGCTTTGGGTTTAAGGTCCCTGGTAAAACCTGGTGTGATGTGAGGGACTCCATTCCTTGTTATCTAAATGTTAGTGGGTTCCAAGTTCCCATTTAAACCTAGTCTAAGTTTAAGATCCCTTGTAAAAATTAGTTGAGTGTTGGGTTTTAGGTTCCCATTAAAACCTATTATGATCCTTGCAGATCTGGATAGTCTTGTTGTTTATTTGATAATCTGCTATTGGTTCACTACTAGTGGTCTTTGTTGTTTTCATGTGTAGCTTGTTCTTCTTTGTGTGGGTTTTGGGTCCCTATAAAAACCTACTTGTTAATGGTTTGGGGTTGATTTAAAACCTATTGTAAATGGTTTTAGGTCCATTCAAAACTTTTTTTTCCCCCTTATTCAAAATGGTACAATATCTTCATCACTTAGGATATATATTAGTAGAAGAACAAATGTGATTGCTATGATTACCCAAGGTTTCTTTCAGTAGACTAACCTTACTCTTAGAAGCGATACTAGGAGAGGGGTCAATGATGAACAAAAAGAGAGAAAAAATAACCTCATATTCATATGCACTTAACAAAGCTTACTTGAAGCATTCAACATGATAAAAAAATAGAACATGAAGTATGATAACTATAGCCTTTTGCAATGAAAACATGATGTGGTTATTGTTCTACAAGCTTGAAATGTGACAATGATGAAGAAAAGATGCAAAAGAGTAATGCAAGTTTTTAGATTTTGAAGATGAAAATTGACTGATTAGGCTATGTAATAGTGCAAATTTGAAATTAATAATGCATGAAATGGACCGAATCAAGCTAGACTTAATGAAATGCATGTAACAAAAACTCCACCAATTGCAAAAAGTAGTTAATGGATGCAAATAAAGGTGTAAAAACAAGGTTTTAAATGATGTAAAAGGATATTTCAAATCTATTTTGGGTCTAATTCACCCAAGGTGGCGAATGAGTCCCAATAGGGATTTTTAAAAAAAAATTCATAAACTTGATCTTGTGTAAAGACCTAGATCTGGGACTGATTCACCCAGAATGGTGAATGAGTCCCACTAGGCCATAAAATTAGGTTTTTTAGGATTTCAGAGCTCCATTCCATCTCCAAAAAGTTTCTAAGTTTACAAATTATATTCTATAGATTTTTTTTTAATTCTTCTTTCATTTTAAAGTCATTTAGTTCACTTTTGCATTAAACTAGGTTTTGCATGTCATCTTGCATGTCATTATCTCTTCCAAATTTAAACTTGACATGGTAAATCCCTCTTGCAATCTGAAATCATACCCTAGGATACCCTATTGTTAAATCTCTTACCTCTATTCCACTCTTGGGGTGAGACCTCTAGGGTCATCCCTAAATGTGAAGTATAGAAGATTGTTGCCCTAGGTCCTAAACCCTAGTCGAGACAATTCTATGTTCCATCTTGGTGAGCCTTCATTTAGAATACCTTATTTATTGATTTGGAGCCTATCATCATCCTATATCTAGCTTTCATTAACTTTCCATTGTATTTTGCATTAGTTAATTGGTATTCTAGGGTTTCAAAATTTTGCATTAGTGGAAGTGCATATAGGTTGAATTTTTGCATCTCAAATCATTGAAAATAATCTTAAAACTATATTCTCACTTAGGATACACAACATACAACATAGAAAGCACCAAAATCAATTGAAAATATTTGAAAATTTTGAAAAAAATCCCTACTGGGACTCATTCACCACCTTGTATGAATAAGTCCTAGAACAAATTTGAAACAACCTTTTACAACATTAAAAACCTTTTTTTTACACCTCTGTTGGCTGCCATTAACTATCTTTTTTTGTTGGTGGAGTTTTAGTTACATGCATTTCATTAAATCTAGCTTAATTCAGTCTATTTCATTCATTACTTAATTTCAAATTTGCATTGTTACATATCATGATTAGTCAATTTTCATCTTCAAAATCTAAAAGTTTGCATTACTCTTTTTCATGTTTTTGCTATCATTGTTGCATTTCAATCTTGTAGAACAATAATCGCATCACGTTTTCATTGCAAAAGGCTATAGTTATCATACTTCATGTTCTATTTTCCGATCATGTTGAATGTTACAAGAAAGATTTGTTAAGTGCATATGAATATGAGGTCCTTTCCCCTCTCTTTTTTTTTTTTTCATTGATCCCTCTTCTACTATCCCTTCTAAGAGTGAGGTTAGTATACTAAAAGAAACCTTAGGTAATCATAACAATCACAAACCTTGGGTAATCATAAAAATCACATTTGTTCTTCTTCTAATATCTATTCTACTAGTGACGAATATATTGTAGCATTTTTATTAAGGGGGGAAAAGAGGTTTGAATGGACCCAAAACCATTTGTAATAGGTTTTAAATAGACCTAAGACCATTAACAAGTAGGTTTTGACCATTAACAAGTAGGTTTTGACAAGGACCCAAAAAATACAAAAGGAAGAAAAATTTGCACATGGAAACAACAAAGACCACCCATAATGAACCAATAGAAGATTATCAAATAAACAAT
This sequence comes from Sequoia sempervirens, assembly GCA_007258455.2. NCBI lineage: Eukaryota > Viridiplantae > Streptophyta > Pinopsida > Cupressales > Cupressaceae > Sequoia > Sequoia sempervirens. The sequence goes on along the minus strand of VDFB02281492.1, from coordinate 345,946,382 downwards.
AGGACTACCTAGATCTACAAGGATTATAATAGGTTTTAATAGGAACCTAAAACCCAACACTCAACCAAGTTTTACAAGGGATCTTGAACTTGCACTAGGTTTAAACAGAAACCTAGAACACACTAACATTTAGATAATAGGGAACAAAGTCCCTCACATCACACTAGGTTTTATTGGGGACCTTAAACCCACAACACAAATGAAATCTTCAAGAACCACTAGACAGGAGGCCATCCAGTCACACCAATGGGAAGAATTTCTCTTGCAACACCATGAAGAGCTGAAATAGACCCCACCTCAAAAGGAGTCAACTCCCCTATATTGGAGTAGATGTCAAGAAGGCCCTTACCACCCCTATATTTAGGTTGTAACAAGAAACAACTCCACCTCCATAGGAGTGACCTCAATAGGTATTGTAAAAAAGCATACTAGCAACAAGGAAAGATCCTCCACAAATCCACAATCCCCAAATCTACCTCTAGAAGAGAGGACTCCACCTCAATAGGAGTAATCTTCACCTCAATAGAAGAATCAGGCTAGAGAAAAGAGAAGAGAGCTATCCAACAACCAAAAGGGAGAAACCTAACACCCATCAGTAAATTGAAAGGGAGGTCAACAAGAGAAACATAGTGAAAAGTTCCACCCAAATATTGAAAATAAAATCATGGGAAAATATATGGTACATGAGATGCAACCCATCCAAACCAACCAAGAGCCTCTTCACTAGCAAAAACTCATCAGGAGCATATTGTTCCAACACCTCCACAAAAAGAGAGGAACACCTCCAAAAAATAATAGAGGTAGCCAAAACTAACCCATACCCCAACCACAAATAGAGAAATTAGGACCAAAAGGGGGTTCTAGCTAACCAAACAAAAAAGGGGCAACCAAAGCCAACCAAAGAACCACAACCAGTAGTAGAAGGGGGGAAAAAACACTAGTCCCCAAAAGGATCAGTAGCATAGAAATATTTAAAGCCCAACCTCTTAAGGTGCACCAACTCTGACCAAGGAATATGTGAGAGTAGAGAACTAGAAGGAGAAGTACCACCCAAAAAAACACTCCCAAGATCTAGAGAACCATTTAAAGCACCAACACATGGGATAAACCAAGAGCAAAAGAATCTTCACTAGCCTCCATTGGAAAAGCACCACTAAAGAACCCATGGAAAAAAATATCGAAAGACCCCACCAAATACCAAGGCATCTAGCCAAGCTTTAAGGAAGGCTTTTGCAACTGTAGTGAAAGGGAAAAACCACCCATAGTTGGGCATAAAGGATGCCCCAACTAGAGCCACAACCACCCAACTCCTAGAAGAAACAACCATTGGCCACAAAGTAGCTCCAAAGATAACGAAACTTCTAGCAATCAAAAAAGGGGAGGAGACAAGAAGCCCAGATGGCCAAGAAACATCACCATCTACCACCGAGTCCTCAGTGGCATCCTCAACAACACTGTCCTCATATGAAATCTCAATAGATTTAAAACCTCCAAAAGAGCACCACCTCACAATCTGCACTCTCACACAAGCACCAAAGAAACCGTAGAAGACCCTGGACAAATGCTTACAATAACCATTTCCATCCTCTAACTATGAATCCTCCTCTCCCACATCATACAAACAAAGAGAGAGAAAAAGTTGATTGTTAGGGAATGGGGGTTTTCCTGGGTCAAACCCCATTTAGGTAATTAAACCAAATGATGAAACAATGAAACAAGGACATATAACATGAAACATAAGATATGAAACATGAATAATGATACCTTGAAAGGTGCCTTGAGAATGATGTCTTGTATATTTGCAACTTAACATGAAATGGCCATGAAGGATGTAGACCTTGATCTTTGACAATGGGAATGGAACAATGCTTGACTATGTATTTTCAATGCTACATCACAACATTAGCTTAATAACATGCTTGATGCTTGATATGCATGACATGATAATGGATCTTGAATTGCTGCAATAGTTGATGAAGAATTCTGCACTTGAATGCCTTATAAATGATCTTGTGAAGTCTTGAAATTCCTAACCTTTCAGTGCTTGACTTGATATTATGAATGCATGATGACATAGTAGAGGTTTAATCTTAAAAAGGATTTTTCCTACTCGGTCCTTGAAAATAGCTCAAATGGGACTCATTCTCCATCATGGGAAAGTGGGTCCCACATGGGCTATTTGGCTTGCTAGAATGTCAGGGAGTGAAGAAATTAGGTTTATATGTTGATTTTGTTAGGATTTTGATTAAATTATGCCTTGGGATGCACAATATGGGGTCATAGGGGCCTATTAATGATAATATAAGGTCATAAATGTAATAGGGTCCAAAATCTAATGTGAAAGTGTAAATAAATACACTTTACAACACTAAATTAAGGGAAAATTAGGTCTATTTAGCTTAGAAGGGCTTGAAATCCCATGTGAATGTGTAAAACACATTACAACACTAGATTAGGTCAACTTTGTTTACAAGCACAATAAATTTAATGTGAAGATGTAAATAAATACATTTTATAACATTAAATGTAGGAAGAGTTAGGTTAATTTATCTTAGAGAGGGCCCAAGACCTAATGTGGATGTGTAAAACACCTCACAACACTATATCATGGTGGCATTAGGGCTAATTTATCATTAATAATTCCTAAATCAAGCAAGGGATACTTTTTCTGAAACTACAAATATCATTGTAGAAAATATATACTGACCCCAAATTTGTGGATCCCTTATGTGTTTAGGATTTCATTTTGGGGGCAACCCCACTCTCTTTCATGGTCTAAATTCATTTGGAAACATAAGAATTGGAATAGGGATTTTTGAATAATCTCTTATGTCTTCTTTATTGTTAACATTGATTGTTTACTACTTTAAAGAAAATTTCTTACAACAATGGTGTTTAAAATTTTCTTAAGTTGGGGCATACATTGGCATTATTATTTTTCAAAATTTTGGCATTCCTTCTATTTCATTGTGTAATTTTGTTAATTATTGCAATGTGTCATTTTCTTGGTGGTGTGATTGTGTTTGATGTCGTCTAGGAGCATGAACTTTCTTGGCATATGAATTTCCTCTTAGTGGTGATGCTATGTTTTGCATTCCCTAAGTTGTGAATATTTTATCCTTGACTTTTCCTCTCTTGGAGACATTAGGAACAAGAGGATACCTTATATGAACTAAATGAAATCCCTTTGAACATATTTATTTGCATGTTTGTTCATAAGTGTTTAGCATAACATAGCTTGCTAACCTTATGAAGCTCAAACCCTTTTCAAGGCCACCAAACATAACATACTTTTCTTGCTAGTGGAGCCTTTCCTTGTTTGTTTATAGGTTCTTAGCATAACAAAACTTTTTATTCATTATGAAGCTTGAATTTTTGTTTAGTTTTTTTGTTCCTTACTAAAGTTATTAGAGATATAGCTTTCATATGGTATGAGAGCCTAATAAGATTCTCTCATTCGCCACCCCTTTTATGTTTTTCTCTCATTTTGTGGTGCCCTATTAAAGTTATCAGAGGGAAAGCTTTGGTATGGTATGGGAGCCTAATAAGAGTCTCTCAATTGCCACACTTGGGGGTTCACCTAGTAGAAATCCAGAGTTCTATTAGCTCATGTGAGAATGCATGTTGTTTTCATAGTGGACAACTAGAGTTTTTCTTGTGAACATTTTTGGTCAAATAGTTGAGGTATGTTCCACATCATGTTGGACACTTGAGGCTCTATCCACCCTTTTTTTTTTACCTTTTCTTTAATTCTTTGATGTTGTATGATTGAGTAACATGTCATTGCTACATACATATCTTTTGAATTTATAATTTAATGTGAGTTTTATGCAAGGTAATCCTCTTACTAAAGTGGGGGCTAAATGTAGTGATAGAAAATGGATCCATTTACATTTTCTCACTTTTTTGGGTTATCCTAGTTAATTTAGACTTAATTTTACCTTAATTTCATCTTGTAAGGTTTATCCCTTTACACTTTCACACATATTTAGGGATCCTTTAATTAATTGAGCTTATTTTTTCCTTAAATGGCCCTTAAATTCATTTACCATGCCCATTTAATGACATTTTCTAAAGAGGAAACCCTACATTCATTAATTCCTAAACATAACACTTCTCATTGAGCAATGTGTGTCCTAGGTTTATGGACCTGGGACCCATAAGCCCATGGATGAATGGGTCCTCCCTATACCTTAGGACCTAAATTTAAATTATATTTTTGGCAATATTTTAACATATTCAAATCTATGGTTCAATTTCATCTTGTAATATTTTAGTTTTGTAAAATTAAGGGTGCATATCTATAAATGCGAGGTTATTTGACTATGTTTCACCTAGTATTTTCAAGCTAGAAAGTTTATGAGAAATCAAGGGGAATTTCAAGAGAAATCAAGGGAATTCAAGAGAAGTTTTATTAGAGTTTTATTGCAGAATTCAAGATCCAATTGTCATATAAAATTCTTCTTGCATCATGCATGCTTTTGGAGCTAACATTGTGATGTATGTTTCATGATCAAATGAAACATTCAAAGCACTATTTCAAGAAAGATTCAAAGTTCAATATCCACATCAATTGAAGAAATTTCATTTAAGTTGCAAAATTTTAATCAAAGATTTATTCAAGGGTCGTTTGAGTGGTAACATATCATTGTTCATTGTTCATTCCCTCTTTCATTTTTTAATTCATTGCAAGGTTTGATTACCAAAACGATGTTTGACAAGGAAAACCCCCATTCACAAAAAATAAACAAATTTTTCCCTCTCATGTTGTGTTTGCAAATCTAGGTGGAAGAAAGCTTGAAGATCTCCTTGAAGAGAAAATTTGAAGATGTTAACAAACTTGTAGAATTTGTCATAAAAGTTCTTATGTCATGAAAAATTAGCTACATAATTTATTTTTTCGAATTTCCGATACTAAAACCCAGAGAATCTAGAAGTGTAGAGATAGGACCAAAGGCTCTCGAAAGTTGCAAAAAACCATAACAAAGGACCCATTCTCCCATGGATGAACCAGTCTTAGATCAACTTCAAAAATTGAATTTTGGTGAAAGTTACACTAATATATTCCCTTCTTTGATTTGCAATTTGATTGTAGGTTATGTCAGTATTGAGCTTAATCTTGCTATTTCAAGTATTAAATTATATTTTTTTGTTAGTTTACTATTTTTTAGTTTTTCTCCCCAAAGTGATGTTTGACCTTGACCCCTATCTTTCAGTCATAAGGAAATATATAGATTCACACCTTGAGTTGATTAACCTTAGGGTTGTAAGCCAATTCTTTATGTGCATCTCATTTCCTAATGAAATAAGGAAGATAAGTTTATCATACTCCTATTTTGATGCTCCATCCTTACTTTCTTTCTTTTCATAGCCTTACAAGCTTGAACTTCAATTGTGTTTACAATATTGGATAGATTATTATCATCTTCTTCATTACCACTATACTAAACAAAGTGTTGTAAATGACTTGGTAATGGGTTTATAAATATTTGTAATTTTTTATTAGGTTATGAGACTAATTTATTTTCTATTTCATTGACATCAACTAGCTAGATTTGATAAGTTCTTACACTTCATGCTAGTGATGCATAAATCTTTCTATATCATGTCTAGGTTTATGATTATATTGAAAAAGTAATTTTGCATTAACTTTTAGGGGTTTGACCAATGTCATAGTGTTAACCAAATAGACTAGATCCTTATAGATTTGAACCATATTTAATTCCCTAAGAATCAATCTAAATAAGATATTCAAAATTGATTAATGACAAAGAACCCATTAAAGTAGCATGAAGAACATGAAAATGAAATGGAAACCTAATTTAATACTCTAAATTATCCTATTGGGGGTCTGGTGTCACATTGATGTTGAATGGTGACACTTTCCCAATCCCTTGGGTAAAATGAGCCTTTCCAATCAATTTTATTGATTAAAATTGATTGAAACTAATGAAAAAGATGACTGAAAGCATGATAAAAGCTAAATTAACATGATTAAAGATAAGATGTGTTATGTAAGTGTATGAAAAGCTATTCTAAATGTGAACAAGTTTCAAATATGCAAGCCATATATCCAAAAATATACCAAATGTTTGCAACCTAAGTTTTTATGGAAGCCATTATTGGATGCTAAGCTAACAATGCATGAAAATTAACCTAAAATTCTTATCAAATTTAAAACATGGGTAAAAATGGGTGAGTTTCAACAACATAAGTTTTCTATCAAAAGATGGATCCTTATTCAATAGATTCAAAGTCTATTTATAAAGTAGGAAAAGAGAAACTAATGTTCAAGATTGAAAGAATGAATCAATGGTCAGGATAGAAATGAGAATTTTAGGTTTGGATCATGGATTCCCATCAAGGGTTGAGAATGTAAGTTGATATTTAATCAAGGACTCACAATTATGCAAAGAAGCATAGTTTCAAAACTTGCTCAAGAAGATTGTTGAAAATTTGTTACAAAGAAGGATATTCCATTTTTTGAATGAGTGCAAAGTGAGAATATTCTCAAATAATATTCTTATGCAAGTGGATGAGAAAAAATAACATTTAGTTAATTTAAAACTAAATTTGAATGTGAAATTTTGAAGAAATTTGAATAGTACAAAAGAATGAATATTCCATAAGAATATTCTCTTTTGGAGGAATATGCAAAGGAGGAATATTTTGTTGCAAGTGAGAGAGTTAGAATTAATTAGTGATTTGATAATTAAAACAAAGTTTGAATTACCGAAATTAGGGGAATTTAGGATATCCATTAAATAATTACCTTATTTAATGAAAACGGATCAAAATGGCATTTAATTAATTAATTAAGATTATTTAATTAAATGAGAGGACTTAGGGTGTTAAAATTGAATATTTTGATTTATCCAATTTAACATGATGAAAGGTTAACATGAAAGGGGTAGGATTTAACCTAATTATATTAATCGGATTAATAGATAAAAATGATGCATTTAATTAAATAACTAGGTTAATTTAATTAAATAAGTGAAGAGAAGATCAAATTTAGGATGAAAAGATGTTAATATATCAGATTCAAGTGTGTATACCATTGGAGACATTTTTAGGTGTCTACATTTTTCCCCTCTTTGAAATGAGGTACTTATTATGTTGGTTCAAAGAATGATGCTTTTCATATTAAAACTACTACTTAGATCAAAAAAATAATTTTTTTATAGTTTCTTGGATGCCCCACTATTGGCCCAATGTAAGAAAAATAAGTAGGTACCCTACCCGCTTGATAGATTGTGATCTTAATTAGGATCTATGAAAATTGCTTAAAGGATGCTTGACATTTACAATGATTAACTCAAAGATTTAAAAGTGAATTAACATAACTTAAATGCTTAAATGAAAAAAGCATTATTTTTGCAAGGTGTGACCCTTGGTCTCCTCTTCCCATGGTAGGTGTAATCCAACTTGGCGCTTGGGCTTCGTGAGATGGTTTAACCACCTCCTATGGATCTTGGTCTTGTATAAATCTAGTAGTTGTATCAAGCACTAATAGGTCAATCTTTTGGTGCAGTGACAACCATCTTTGCAACAATTGGTATGAAAGCCAAGGTCACAGGTTCGAACCCTGTGCTTGCGTTGGGGGGATTGTTGCAAGGTGTGACCCTTGGTATCATCTTCTTGTGGTAGGAATAGCCCAATGCGATGCTTTGGATTTGTGACATGGTTTAACCACCTCCTGTAGATCTTGGTCTTGCATAAATTAAGTGGTTGTATCAGGCATTAACAAGTTGATATTTTCGTGCAATGATAGCTGTGTTTGCAACAATTATGAATGTGATATTCAAAGTAAGAGATAGAAAAGAGAAATAAGACAAAACAAAATTTGATAATGGATTTCACCAAATGGCTATGTCTCTAGGTCCCTCTCCAATAGAGTGATTGATCTTATTATACTCCAAAATAAAGATTACAAAGGATTCAACTACATTACAAATCCATCTCATTCTAGCACAATGATGTAATGTTCCTCCATTGTACACAAATGGATAAAATGTCTTTAGAGCTTTCTATCCTTCTCATTACTTGGTTTCCCTCTCACAAAACCCATTCCCCATTTTTATACATTAAATTTACCATAATGGGGTCTAACCACCATATTTACAAAAATATCCCCTTAAAACAAGAAAAAAACCTCTTTACTTCGTTCTTAGCCCCATTTTTTATTTTATGGTTTTGGCTGTATTCATTTCGGGCTTGTTTCTTTAACCATTGGAGGATATTTGTTAAAGATTCACATTTACGGGTTTAACTAATAGTTGAAATGAACTTTGTTCTCTTGTGTTATTAGACCACTACATGGTGGAGAGGTGGGGGATATCTTTTGTCTGTGGGGAGTTAGGAGTTCGACCCCTGCTGACCTCTCTTTTTTTTAATAAATTTATAAGTTTAAGAAAATAACAAAAAATTATACTAATATTGGTTAAATTCCAACCCATAGATGCAACAACGAGGAGTTGGGATTGCTAGGTGGAGGTACAAGATTCAACCCCCATCACTTACATTTTGGTAAATAGAACAATGCTTGGACTGCATAGAGGAGAGTGAGGGTGCCACATGGCACCCTGTCAGTGGCTCATGTGGCATCCAAAAATTTACTACCAAAGACACGTTGATGCCACCTAGAGCAAACATGTCCAAATCCAACTGGCTACCTCATGTTGACTATGTTTTTTTCCATTTTAGCACCACTTTGAGGTATTCAACTGCTTCTCTTCATGAAGTCCTAACATTCCTATCTAGGATGACATCCTCTAGCAACTCTAATATATACTTTGGTGAAAGATCATCAACTAATGGAACCTGAATGTTTGTGTCTTCATCTAGTATCATTAGAGGCTCATAAAACTTCATATTCTTAGCATTTACAACTAAATAGATATGCATGTATAAAGGAAGATTAAGGTGGAAGGAATTGGTGCCGATCTTTTCAAGGATCTCAAAAAGACCATGCCTGATCAACTTGAGATTCCTTCCTTCACCTTGTATTCTTTCCTTGCTGATATGTAACCAAGCTCTATCTCCAACCTAGAAGTGGTGATCTATGTGATGTTTATCATGGTGTGCCATGTATTTTGCTTGGATCTTCTCCAACTATGGTTCTACTACCTGATGAATTTCTTGAAATTTCTGGATGAAATTTAAAGCCTTTTCGACATTATGGAATCCATCTTCAATATCATCTTTCCAGAAAGAAAATTCAATCAATGTTTTTGGTAGATAACTTAAACAAGTCTCAAACAAAGATCTTTTTGTGAAAGAGTGTGTTGCATGGTTGTGAAAATGCTACACATAGTGTAGAATCTCATCCCACAACTAAGGATGCTTACTGTAGTAACCTATGAGTAGATGCACAACTGTCTTGTTTATTACCTCTATCTTTCCCTCATTCTACAAATGGAAGGTTATACTCTTCTTTAGTTTAGTGTCCATGAGTCCCCACAATGCTGACCAAAATTCAACTAATAATTGAGAATCTCAATTTGATACAATAGAAGTAGGTAAGCCAAAATGAACCCATACAAATTGAAAGTACATATGTGCTATTAGTTCAAAAGTGACCTATTTATTACAAGGCATTAGAATACACATTTTTTTAAGATGATCAACTACTACAAATAGATAATCATGTCCCTTCCTAGATAAGGGTAGACCCTGACAAATTCCATAGACACACTTTCCCATAGATGGGATGGTATAGGTAGATGTGTGTACAACCCTAATTTCCACTGCTAGGTTTACTTGTTGCACACATTACACATCCTCTAATATATTTGGATACAATTTCTTATATACGAGGCCAGTAATAATATTTATACAACTAAGTCATTGTTTTGCTTACCCAAAAATGTCCAAAAATCAATTTTGTGTGTGCTTCTCTGATTACCTATGCTTGTTCATCTTTTGGAATGCATAACTTTCCCAAGTGATACAATAATTTATCCTGCACACAATAATCTTTATCTTCTACATGTTTTCCTTGGATTAAATCTCCATATATATCCTTAAAGTTTTCATCATTACCATATTGTTTCTAAAAAAATTCATGAACAATAGAACTATTTTGAAGGATTATCAAAGAATTCATAATAGGATGCCTAGATAACATATCTACTAATTTTTTATGGGTGCCTTTCTTATACTTAATTACCAAGTGAAACTGTTGCAAAAAACCCATCCACCGAAAGTGCCTACTTTGTTGTAGTTTAGATTGTGAGTGTAAATACTCAAGTGACTGGTGATTACTCTATATTATAGTTTATTTCCCCACTAAGTAGTGTTTCCATTTTTTAACACTATGAACTAATGCATAAAGTTCCTTATCATAAGTGGGATAGTTACTTACTACTCCTATAAAGGTTTCATAGTGGTAATAGATTGGTTTACCTCCTTGCATGATTACTACTCCCATATAAAACCCACTTGCATCTATCTCGATCTCAAATGGTTAATGTAAATCTGGTAAATCCAAAACTAGTGTAGTGCTCAACTTTTCCTTCAGAGTGTCGAAATCCTTTTGATGTGGACCTCCCCAATAAATTTTTTCCTTCATACTAGTTAATGCGTGCAATGGTGATGAAAGATAAGAGAAGTTTGCAATGAACTTCCTTGAGTACTAGATTGTACCTAAGAAACCTCTGAATTTTGTGACTATACTTGGTGTAGTTCATTTACAATAGCTTCGAACTTCATAGGGTATACTTTCAATTGACCACCTCTTATGATATAACTTAAGTACACTAAGGATGTCTTACCGAATTTTCATTTAGACATATTTACAAAGATTTTTTCTTTTCTCAATACATCAAAAAATTTATTTACATGACTTACATGATCTTCCCAAGTGCAACTGAATATAAGAACATCATCTAGCTAGACTATGAAAAAATCTTCAATAAAAGGATGAAAGACATCATTCATGACTCTCATAAAGGTAGCTAGTGTATTACAAAGCCCAAAGGGCATGGCCAACCACTGAAATAGTCCCTATATTAACTTAAATGTAATTTTCCAAATGCCATCTTCTAAAATCCTTATCTGATGATATCCACTACACAAATCTAACTTAGTGAAATAAACTGCATGTTTCAATTGATCAAGTAAATCATCTATTCAAGGAAGAGGATACATGTTCTTTACTATTATCTTGTTCAGGGCTTTGTAGTCAATGCACATTCTCTAAGACCCATCCTTCTTTGGAACTAACACAATGGGCGAACCATAAGGAGATGTACTAGTATGAATAACTCCTTTCTCAACCAATCCTTGAACTTTCTTTTTTATTTCCTCATTCTACATGACTAATAAATAGTACATGTCGATTCCAGGAAGTGGCACATCCTACTGTAGCTGGATGTTGTATCTCTCTCTTGGGTAGAAATCCCATCAACTTCTCAAATAATTCATCATAATTGGAAACAACTTTGACCATTTTAGCTTTATTTTTTGGATCACACTCCTTGAATTCCTCAAATTTATCTTCTTTGGATTTTACAATCATTAATACAATTTTTTTACTTGCATTGACTAATATTTTCAATTGCCTAGTATTTACCAAGGTTAGATTAGTCTTTATCTTATGTGCATGTACAATGTATTCAATCCCATCCTTGAAAAGATGATACTTGTTTTCCTCCCTATAGAAGATATCCTTTGGGTCATATAGATAGGGACTTCCTAAAACAAGCCCAAAAATATCTAAAGGGACTACATCAGCTTCTACCTCATTAACTTATACCTCATCATTAATACAAAGTTCTTACTTACATTGTCTAACCTTTTCATTTTCCCATTATTTACCAAGGTTAGATTAGTATTTATCATATGTGGATGTACAATGTATTCAATCCCATCCTTGTTTTCCTCCCTATAGAAGATATCCTTTTGGTCATATAGATAGGGACTCCCTAACACAAGCCCAAAAATATCTAAAGGGACTACATCAGTTTCTACCTCATCTATAAAGTTTGCAATGATAGCAAAGCTTAACTTACATTGTTTCATGACTTGTAACTATGCATCATTGCAAACCCATCCAAGTGGATATGGATTTAGATGAGGTGTTATAGTTTGATTAATCTTTTTAACCACTTCTTTAGATATTATATTAAGTTGAGATCTCCTATCAAACAAAGTATCAACCTTAGTGCGCTTTGTCATAACTTGAATATGAAATAGTTTGTTCCTTTGCTTATCTGTCTTAGGTGGAGAAGATGCTTTACTTGCAATTGCAATTGCATTAGAAAAACTTGTATCAAATGAAAGAGATATACCTTTTCCTTTACCTTGGATCCCAATAGTAAATATCTTTGTCTCATCCCAAAAATTAGATCCAAGATCTTGTTGAACTACAACCATAGTCTTTTGTTTTCCTCTATTTCCACCATATTTCTTTGGCCACAGTTCTGGATGCAGCTTCCAACACTTGGAATCATCATGCCCCTCTTTCTTTCAATATGAACATGTGGGTTTATCACCATCCTTCTTAACTATAATATTCTTTTTCCCTTTCCCTTTTCCTTTGGATTTACCTTCAGGCTTACATGGCTTCTTATCGGGCTTATCAATGAAAGAAATCTTACCTCTTGACTCTAAATATGTGGCTTGTACACATACTTCATCCAAATTACTAGTATTTAAAACAAAAATGGAATGCCTTAGATAAGAGTGAAAACCACCTATGTACTTAAACAATGTGTCCTAACTATACAATGGAACATGCAATGCAATAGCCCATTTTCTGAACTCTTGGGCGTACTCTTGAATAGACTAAACTTTCCCTTGCCTAAATTTTTTCTATTTCACCATTAATTGTTGCATATAGCCTAAGGGATAAAATTTATTTTTAATAGCATTAATTTTTTTTGTCCAAGTTAAATTGTCTCTACCATGTTGTGAAATTTCTACTCGAGTTGTACTCTCCCACCAGGTGAGTTGTTCCTCCCAACCGAAGAGTAGCTAACTGGATCCTATCAGCATCATCTAAGAAACTTTGGAATCTACAATAGACTTCAACTTGTTGAACCCAGTCATCTAATTTTTTAGCATTTAATTCCCCAAAATACTTAGGTAGATCAAATTTTACATCCAATTTAATCCTAGGCCTATGTACACCCTTGAAAGGATTAGAAGACATAAAATGAGTAAAAGGAGAATATGTAGAAGAAGGAGAAGATGGATTTGGGGGAATTTTCAGAGGTTCATGATCACCTCTTGATATTTTCCCTTTGTCTTCATGAGCATCTTGTCTCGATTAACCTTCCTTTCCATATCACATTTGTTCTTGCATCTCTTGGAAAGGAACTTCTACCATAGCCTTCATGTCAAGAAAATCCTTCTAAAAACTCTTCTCATCAAGCTTTGAACTCTATCCACCTCCTACTTCTTCCATCTGTGATGGTGGATTAGCTCTTCATTTTTTGATCTTAGGATTATATTCTTCAAGCTTTCCTTCACCTTTCCAAATCCTAGATTGTGTTAGCATTCAATTCTACAATACTAGTCACACAAAGCTCTTATACCAAGCTTTATTTGAATTAGGATCTATGAAAATTGCTTAAAGAATGCTTGATATTTACAATGATTAATTCAAATCTTTAAAGAAAAATTAACATAACTAAAATGCTAAAATTAACAAAGCATTATAAATGTGATGAGTAGAATAAGAGACAAAAAAGAGAAAGAAGAAAAAATGCAAGTTGATAATGGAGTTCACCAAATGGCTAGTCTCCCATTCCCTCTTCAACTAAGTGACTAATCCTATTATGCTCCAAAATCAGGATTACGAAGGCTTCAACTGCATTAGAAATCCATCTCCTTCTATCACAATGATGTCATGTTTTTATATTGCACAAGAATGGCTACAATGTCTTCAAAGCATTATGTCCTTCTCATCACTTAATTCCCTCTCACAAAACCCATACCCATTTTTACTTTGTTCTTAGCCCCATTTGTTATTTTATGGTTTTTGGCCTTATTTGTTCAAGGCTTGTTTCTTTAACCATTTGAGATTATTTGTTAAATATTCACATTTTTTGGTTTAACTAATAATTAAAACGAACTTGCTCCCCTTGTGTTATTGGACCACTACATGGTGGAGTGGTGGGGGATATCTTTTGTCAGTGGGGGGCTAGGAGTTTGACCCCCATCGACCTCTCTTTTTTTTAACCAATTTACAAGTTTAAAACAATAACACAAACTAGTGCTAATATTGGTTAAATGCCAACCTGTAGGTGCAATGGTGGGGAGTTGGGCTTGCTAGGAGGAGGTGTGGGGTTTGAACCCTACCACATACATTTTGGTAAATAAAATGACACTCAAACTACGAAGAGGAGAGTAGGGGTACCACATGGTGCCCTATTAGTGGCTCGTGTGGCATCCAACAATTTGTTGTCAAAGACATGTTGATGTCACTTGGAGGACATTTGTCGAAATCTGATTGGCCAGCTCATGCTGACTGTGTTGTCAGGTTATGATATGGATGCCAAGTGTAGCACTCTAGTTGGTCCAACTCACCATCTGTACTATATGGTCTATTGCATCAGCATGCTAGCATCATGCTAACATCATCATTCATATTGCCTGGTCATCCATGATAACTGACAACTTTGAATTGTGATAACTTCTGCATATGGGCTCAGATTTCAACAAAATGAGCACCGTTGGGTTTGTGTTGACAAGATCTTTGATTTGACATCAATTTTGACTAATTATGAATCGATTAAATTTTTACCTTTCTGACTAACCTTAGGTACCTATTTGACCAAACTTTGACTAGCCATAACTTAAGTGTATGAGCTCCTTTTGACCCCATTCAAGTTGTGCTGAATTCAATTTTGTAATCTCTTCAAGATAACATTTAATTATGGCACATATGGGACACTTCAATTTTTAGTGAAAAGTATCCTCCTGGATCAGATTGGGTGAAAATGTTGAATTTTTGGTTAATCTCTTGTCAAAGGTAAAATATTAATTTAGGGGTGCAAAAAGGCTCCAAGATGCAAAAATATGCAAAAAATGGTGAAAAATAAGCTTCATTAGGTTGGACTTGATGAAATAGGTGAAAAACCCTAGATGCACTCTCAAATTAGGGAAACCCTAATTTGTAGACTTAAATTTGAGCGAAAGGGTAACTTTCAATTCATTTGTGCACTCACACTTGAGAGAATTACTACATTTTGAGCTTTGACATCCTGATGAAATGGTGCAAGTTGTACTCCAATGACATATTTCCAACTAGGCTTGTGAGTACCAGAGGCCTCCAATCTTAGGACTAGCACTACGCAATCTGAAACTTTCCTTGTACTTTGAATTTTTGATGTATTTATTTGGCTTTAAATATTCATCTAAGTCAGCATTGCTATATGGCAATGCTATTTAGATTTTTGAAAATACTTTTTTGCTTTTTTAGTGACCCCATTGTAAATGGAAATGCATCTCATGATTTGAAATTAAGGTTTCCATTTTTCTTTGGAAACATGGATGTAATGAGCAATGCTTCACTCAATTTTCAATTAAAAATTATGGTTTCTAGATTTCAAATTATGATGCTAGTGTATATAGCGATCAATTCTAGTAACAATTTAGAAAGTGGATGCACTAAGTGTCACTGTTTGGAATTTAAATTATGGTGATGCCTTCGTAAATGGTGACACATTTATCATTTTGGGGGAAAACACTTCCAAACTTAGTTTCTTTGAGCCAAATTTTGATGTCGTGCACTTCATGGATGCAAGAGGTTATCCAAACCTTGGTGTCACATGAGCACCAACCCACTTTACTTGCCACATTGGATTATTTAGATGAGATTTTATAGGAGAACCTTGGAGAGATCGGATTGTATTACATCACATACATGCCCATGGTGAGGACTAATCTAGCAATGATGAAATTTTTATGTGAGCGATTGCATGGTGAGAGATCATTGCTCAACTTACCCATTGAAGAAGCTATAGTCACCTTAGAGGATGTATGGTGGATACTTCATTTCCTGATACATGGGGACTATGTGATTTATAATATTGATGTGGGATATGATGCCTGCTACAATGTTCTTTGTCAAGACATTGTTTTCTTATCAAAATAATAGATTTACCTCGAGATGTACAAAGGATGGTCTCCAATTTTTATATTGGTAGTTGGGGTAGTGATCTCAAGCATTGTTGCCCTATAAAAATGGAGTAGAGGGTTTAGTCCCAAATTGGGGGTTGGATTAGAATAAAATGATTTATAGGAGGACTTAGTATGCAAGCGAGCTAGTGATGTTGGCATTGCTCTATAATGATATGCACTAGTTTGTGTATTGTGATGATCAAGCGATTGGTACGAGTGTGACACTATTTCATATATGGGCATGGGATAACATTTTAATACTCTAACCGATCATCCACATGGGTGACATGGAGCCAGGTGATCTAGTTGTTTATAGGTATAAAGGGGCTATCACTCTACAACATATAGGTTAGTTGGGTGTGCCTTATTGGAGGAGAGTGATTGATGACATGACCATGTTTAGATGGAAGTCATGCCTAAAGATTCCACCATGGTATGATGACATATAATATGTCTTCTTTTCTTGCTAGGCCTATTACATGCAAGGTCATGAGCATATGTTGATTGAGTTGTACCTTTCGAACAAGGTAGCTCAATAGTTTGGTGAGATGTACGATAGGCTAGATCAATTTAGAAGATGGCATGGGGGCTAGTGATATAGCACCATGAGGCCATCGAGGGTTTTAGGTAGCTAGTGGCTAGACCATGGGCTTAGGTTCAGGGGCAAGTTGATACCCAGATGATGCCAGCTTATGATGCTTGTTTTGTGCTCTCTCCTAGGGTGATCCCACAATAATGTGTTACAGTTTTTGGCCAAACTTGACATTAAAATAAAGATTTTTCACCAGACATTCACTTTCTTACACCTATAGCAGCTAAAACATTAAGGTTTTGAAGGTGAATCAAACTAGTTATTTGTTAGATATTTTGTGTAGATTCTAATTATATTTTAAAAATTAAAAAAAATATAAAAATTGTGAATCATTTTATGTAATTTTTAATAAGTTATTTTTTCTACTAATCAACATTTTTAAAAAGTGATGTTTACTTCGGCCCACATAATTTTTTTTATAGATAGGATACAATTCTAGTTTTTAAAATACAAAATTTTCACACCAATATCTAGGGAATGGATATTTTTTCATAATTTTTTGTTACATATTTTTTTTAATTAATTTTCCAAGTCACCCTAACTATAATTTGGATAGAGGTCTACTTCAGCCCGCATAAATTTTTTTGTATTCATTTGAATTAACTTATTCTTTTTTTGTTGGAATAGGGACATTAATACCTAGTGCACATGTATTTTTTAGATTTTTTTCTCTATTTTTCTATTTTTTCGTATGTGTGAAATAAAGAACTTGATGTTCATTGAAAATCCTTCATTCACAAGAAATAAAAAATAAATATAATAATCAAATTAAACATATTTAAAATTATACTTTTTGGGAAGCTTATAATAAGGGTTGTAGGCTTACAAAACATAATTTTTAAATGAATTCATTTGATCACCCAAAAGGTAAATCAAATGTGGTTTTTTATTAGCATTTTGATAGGTGTAGAGGAGACTCAATTATAGGTATGGTTTAAATATAATAAGGTTCTATCCAAGGGGGTTTGATCAATCTCTCTTTAATTAAAATAATTTTAATGGAACCTTTAAAGTCATAAATCATTGTATTTTCTAAAAATATGTGATTTCAGGAAAAAATTAGGATGTCCCAAAAAGTGTAACCCATTATTATGGCATCATCCTCCACACTTACAGATCCAACATGCATACCTCCTGAAGGGAGGCCAAGAGGGAGAGGTCTAGGCTGACTTTGAGGCTAGGGAAAAGGTTGCCAAGATGGCCAGTAGTAGGATGGGTAGGGCAGAAGACATGGGAGAGGATATGATGGAAAGGGTAGAAGATAGGGGGGCCAAGATGGCTAGCAGCCAATTGGACAAGTCCCTAGTGCACCACTACCACCATATCAATAGCCACCTGCATAGTAGCCACCTCTAGGGCTAGATCCTAGAGATGTAAAGACTCAAAAATTAGGACAACAACTGTAGGTAGTCACAATTAAGAGGGATCAGGCCTAACAAAAAAATGTGGCATTGAACGCAGAGAGAGACCATGAGTGACAACTCTTGTAGATAGTAGATGTGTAGTTAGCACAAAAGGTTTGTAGATGATAGCAACTAGAGGCAATCTCCTAGTAGTAGGCCCAAAAGGAACTGTGAATCAATTTTTCCTTTAAGCTTTTTCTTTGGTTTTCGACACTTACTTCCTTTCCAATTTGGGATTCCCAAAGGATGAAGAATGCTCTTGCATAAAGGTGGACAATGTGCGATGTTGTGGTTGCATGACTTTATATATATATATATATATATATATCATTTTCCTTTTAGGCATGAATCAAGACATGTGTCACCTTGTTAGGAATTTTCTTTAAAAATCACTCTCACAAATCTAAAATATTTATGTCGCTTAACACATCATCTACTTGCATCAAGTAGTTTGTATCTTATGTGGAATGATCCTTTGAGGAAAATTTTGTTAGGGAGTGTAGGAGATGTCTTACTTTTGAGGTGGAACCTTTGAGTCGATGTCATCAATCTCTGGAGCTGATTGATCAAATATTTGTCCAGGTAGTGTTTAAATTTGATTATTTTCTAATAGCTATTTTTGCTAAAAAAATCTAAAACCATTAATGAAGCAGTTGAGAATGAATGAGTGAGGATTTCTATGATCTAATCAAGATCTAAGATTGGATTTCGAGCTGTCAAGTTCAAGCTTCTGGAAATTTCTGCTTCTAGAATGTTTGCAGTGTCGTCTTCTTCTAGGTATAAAAAGGGGTTTGCAACATTGAGTTAAGGAGTTCTAAAAATTTTTCTTCAAAAATATTTTCAAAGAACATAGATATTGTTAGGGAGTTCTATTTTCTCAGAAGTAGGAGGGTCTTTACTGAACACTACTTATTCTTTTTGGAATGCTATATTTAATTTAGACTATCATCAGATTATCATGTGGCCTTTTTTTTAGTTTATATATCATAGAAGTTTTGTCTATTTTAGAGAAATATTTGAGATTGTGCATGCTATGGTCTTTGTCAAATTTATTTTCCATATTTCATTCATATTGAAAAATTTGTGTTAAATTTTTTGTGTTGATAGTTTAGATAACTAATTCACATGATGTTAAGCTTTTATGTTTAATGTTATCTTTCAAAATTGGATCATGTCTATTAAACTCTTCCATTTTTTTGTTAAGGGTATTGTAATTTTCCATATTATGCTATAAAGGACGAAGGATTTTATATTTTTTTGAATATTTTTGTTAATCTTTAGATTTTTCTTATGTCTAATTGGAAATCAATGGGTTCTTCCCATGGGGAGATTTGAAAGGCTGCATTGTGATTTATCTAGCCTTTGATACTCTTTCTATTCCCAAGAATGAAGGGTCTGTGGAATTTTTTGTCTATCATATCAGTTATAAGGAATAGTTAGGGTTTTAAATATTGTAAAAGCTTTAGTGCATCACCATCTTTATGTTTTATTCAAATTTATTCCTACCTCTTATTTAAAAAACAAAGAAGAGCTGACTTTCTATAAAAATCCTAGAGATTATTGAGCGAGGTGAAAATTGGTCCCCAACTCACTTAATTTCCCATAACATTGTTCAAAGAGGTGCAAGATTTCATGAACAATAGTTATTTTTCTGGAACGCTTGGTGAGACCTGAAGTTTTTCAAATGTCTGATTGGAAGTTAGAAATATTTCTTAAATAAAACCAAGAAAAGAGGCTGGAAATTTCATGCCTAGATTTCAAACAAGAGCATCTTCTAGAGGCCATTTCTAGTATTCCCAGTTACGAGCTTCAACACCTAGAATTAGGAGAATTATAAGTTCCATATCACCTATAAGAAGTAATAGGGTAAGAAGTGTTAGCCCACAATCCAAAGCCTTGTCTACTCCACTAGGAGGCTGAACCTTCTAAATTAGAATACATGTCTACCCTATCCATAGGAATTTGTTTACAATGGCTCATATAGGTACCCCCGCTCCTAGAAAATTTGTAGCCTAGGATAGTAGTAGCCTGCTATAACCACCTACACCTCCAAATCTAGGACCTACCATACCTACCAATTATCTCAAGGTAATTCCAATTTGTTTGAGGAGGATTTTAGGACCCCTTTGGAACATCTCCAAGATATAGCAGAGTTATGCAAAGTACAAAACATCATGAAAGAGAATGTTTCTCTCAAATTACTTGCCACATATTTCAAAGGAAATGCTCAGGATTGGTATAGGTCTTTAGCTTCTAGTTCTATCCACTCTTGGGATCAACTCAAAGAGAATTTGTTTGATTGCTTCTTAGAAAAGGGAGATCACTCCTCTTTGTGACAAAAATTAATCACCATCAAGAGAGCCTTGTAAGAGGCCATGAGAAATTTGAACACTAGGTTTCATAACACCTTGAAGAGAATTCCTATGAAAGCCAAACCTCTAGCCACTATCGAGTTCATATTTTATCAAAAGGATTTCAATTTGAACATTATGGTCATGGTACAATCTATGGGAGGAGATACTCTTCCCAATGCATACAATCCAACTGTAAGTGCAAGAAATAGTATGATCAATGTCAGGAAACTTCCACCACATCTGTCAATGCCCATGTTTACAAAATATCTTGTGGCCCTCAAGAAGAAGCAACTCTGAATGCCTCCTCTCTACAAGTGACCATGTCGATAGTACCACCATCCATGTATGTATACCTTGGTACATAAATTAGAACATGAGGCTCTTCTCCATTAGCAATGGATGTCAATGATATGAATAACCTCATGTCACCATTTCTAAATGAGCTAGTACTCATTTGACAATTGAAAGATGTACCTTTGAAACCTCCCACATAGACCTATCAAGGAGGAAGGCCATTTTATCAACATGACACCTATCAAGGAGCTCCAAAAGGAGGGAGCCACCAACCAACACCTACAAACAAGATAATCCCAGTCACTATGGCATTTAAGACCATCAAGAATAGTTTGATAAAGTATTTGGTCCCAAGCCATAACAATTTGGCAAAGGATGAGAATGTGCAGTGCTTCCTATGTAATGATAGTCATATGCCTCAAAATTATTGAAGGGGAGACCTTCAATAGAAGATAGTGGAGAAAAGAAGCCAAAGTGTGCTCCCAAAAACAAAAGAATATTAGTCTCCCAAAATGGTGAATGTTTACTTCAAAGCACAAATACAAGGCATGTCCTTAAAGCAAGAGCTAGATATTGCACCAGACCAAGCACTCTTCTCTTGGATGTTAGAAGAAGATGCAATATTAGCAAGTGATGCTCTGATGACTAGTGCCCCATAAGTATAGTTAGACTACAATACAAGGTCCAAAAGAAGGCTCATTGGAGAATATGTACAACAAGCTCCATAACAACTATAGCCATAAGTAAAGCAAGCCTCACAAAATCAACTCACTTAGTAGTTGAAATCTCCACCATCACCAGAGAAGGAGATAGACAAATCATTGACCCCACCCACAATGGATCAACCTCTCTTGAAGATGAAAGAGATACCACCATTCAAACCCAAGGTCCCACCAATGAGAATGCTCAACATGGTCAAAAAATTGAAGAAGGAACCCACTAAAATATCTATGTGGGTTTTTATATCAATCTTAGAGCATAAAATGGTTCTTCAAGAGGCATTCAAGAAAGAAGAAAAAATACCGCAAATGGTTGAAATCCCATCAAAAATCAAGATAGAAATGAGGATCCTACACCAAACCCCAAACCTTCAAGAGTTGCAACATATGTAAACATCAAAAAAAATGGAAATGAGAAAGAGGTAAGCAAACCAACTCCCACACCTTTCTTTTTAACACTTATTGTGGGAGATAAGCTTTTACACAATAACATGATTGATTCAGGAGCTAGTATTATGGCCATGCCTAAGCAAGAGGCCGATGCCCTGAAACTTAAGTATGAGCCTCTTGAGAAAGGGATCATGAAATTATATGGGAAGAAGGTCCCAACTGTCAGCCACATCAAGGATCTATCTTTAACCCTCTTCTTGTGTATGATCCAAATAGTAATAAAATAAATAGTTGTGATAGACATCACCTAGGTGTTCGACATGTGTGTTCCAAGAGACTTTATAGAAAAGCTTGGCAGATATATATCACTTAATTGGTCCCATTTAATATTATAGAAAAAGCACAAGGAAAAGATGAAGATCATGTCTAAATCCTTGCACCTATAACATATAGCAAACAATGTGTTCATATGCTTTGAAGTGGTGCATACCTCCTCAAAAAGGGAGACACATTGGATAAAAAATTTAGAAGAAGAGGAGGACACAAGTGATTGAACCCCTAAAGAGGAGTTCCTCCTCAATTAGTTTATATACTCTGACCCATTCAGGAACTTCCATGCTACCAAATTGGGAACCTATGTGATCTTCAATGATGACCGAGTCTTCTCAAAAATTGTGAAAGTCCAGGAAGATCCTAATAGAATATGCAACAACAATCTATGGACATTATATTTTGATGGTGCCAAATGCAATATTGGTTATGTATCGGGTGTCTGATTGTTATACTTGATTGGATCTTAGACCTTCAAAACTTTTTTCTTCCAATTCCCATGCTCGAATAATGATGTTGAGTGTGAGGTTTTGGTCCATGGTTTGTCTCTTGTAGATAGGATGGGAATGAAAAGAGTTTAAGTGTTTGGAGACTCAGAGTTGGTCATAAGCTATGTCCATGGACAAGCGACTACCAAAAATGTAAGAATGAGGTCTTACAAACATAGAATATGGGATCTAATTGGGAGCTTTGAATCTTTTAACATATAGGTTATCCCAGAATCCTAAAAATGATGTCACTGATCAGATGACCTTGATTGGTAGATAGTTTGAGAAAAATTATAAATTAACAAAAAATAGAACATAATGCAGATCATCATCAGACTGTCAATTCCTAACAATGATCTAAACTAGAAGGGTTTTGAGGATATTGTTCAAATTACCACTTTTTTACAAAATTTAGGGAAAGCTTTTGATCATTTAGTATTCAAAGCTAGAAGAGCTACAAGAGGACAAGTGATCCAATTAAAAGGAAATAAGCTCCCAAAATGTTTGATTTCTCTCAAAAATATTTTTGATTGTGAGGATGTGAGGAATAGCAAACAAATAATCACTATTGATGTAAAAGACTATGAATATCTCGATGTCAAAAATGGTAGAAAGCTAAAAGTTAGAAAAGATGTTCTACAAAAGGCTAAAGAGAGACTGGAAGGAATATGTTCTAGATATGATGGCATTGTAGCTTGGACCTATGCTGATCTTAAAGGATATGATCTGAGCATAATTCAACACACTATTGACTTGAATGAAGGATCAAATCCCATCTGATAGAAACAAAGGAAAGTTAATTCGAAGTTCAAAGAATTGATGCACATGATCTTATTAAATAAATCAAATCAAGGATCATATAACCAATAAAATATTGCACCTGGGAATCCAATCTGGTATTATTGTGGAAAAAAAATGGCAATATTTGGCTCTACATAGATTTCTAGGACTTGAAGAATGCTTCATTAAAGGATCACTACGCTTTACCCTCAATGGAACATATTCTGCAAAACATGGCCAGATCAAAGATGTTCTCATTTATAGATGGTTTTTTCAGTATAAACAGGTCTATGTAAAGGAAGAAAACCAACACAAAACAATGTTCACTACCAAGTGGGGAAATTTTGCATACTCAAAAATGACCTTCAGACTCTTCAATGCTAGTGCAACCTTTCAGTGAGAAATGGATATTACCTTCAAGGGGTTGATTAATCAAATCATCTTAATAGATATGGATGACTTGACTATTTTTTCAAAATAAGGATGATCATTTTGACCATCTAGAAAAGGAATTCAAAAAATGGAAATAGTTTAGGATTTCTTTAAATCCCAAGAAATGTGTCTTCAGAGTTCCATAAGGCAAGGTACTAGGTTTTCTAGTATCAAAAGAAGGAATAGCCATAGACCTTAAAAGGGTGTAGGTTATAATAGAGCTATCAGTGCTAGTCAACTAGAAAGGGCTTTTGTCATTTTGGGAAATATTAATTTCATTAGCCAGTTTATTTTTGACTTTTTCGACATCATGAGACTAACCACACTAATGTTAAAAAATAATTTAGTCTTCAAATGAACTCTTGAAGGCAAGCATACTTTTGAAAAAAAAAGGCTATCCATCTTCACTACCTTGGTATTGTCCAACCCAAACTTCTCCAAGGATTTCTTGCTCTACATCTACAATGGAAAACACAAGATAACTTTAGTGCTCACTCAAAAAGGAAAAGAAGGGAGTGGAGAAAATTGCATTGCATTCCACTCTAGGAATCTTGGGGGATATGAAACAAGGTACAATTTTGTTGAGAAACATGCCTTTTCTATTTTTAAAAGCCTTAAGGAATTCCAACACATCGTATCATCCAAAAGAATCACCATCCTCATTGCCCATCCTAGTGTTTGGGAATATATCACCGAAGGTGAAATAATTGAAAAGAGGGTCAACTAGATCACCAAGATACTAAAATATGA
The DNA here is from genome assembly GCA_007258455.2 of Sequoia sempervirens. Lineage (NCBI taxonomy): Eukaryota > Viridiplantae > Streptophyta > Pinopsida > Cupressales > Cupressaceae > Sequoia > Sequoia sempervirens. Next base: position 345,921,719 of record VDFB02281492.1, on the reverse strand, counting down.
CGTAGACATTTGACCAACCAAGCTGGCTCAGGGAAGAGGTTTTTGTGAATACCTTGCATAGGAATTTAGCTCCCTGGTAGAGGAAGAGACCAACTAGGTCTATAAAAATTAGTTTGAGTCTGATGAATCATGGGTGGTTGATTGGATGTGATGTATGCAAAATGGGTAGTACCCAACCAACATTCCACCTCACAAAAGATGGTACTATCAACTATAAGGCACTAGGTATGTACTGATTGAGGGGATTTTATTTAAAAGGAATTATGATAGCATCTTTCTTCATTGCTTAGATAAGCCACAGGAGAAAATAGTTTTAAATGAATTCCATAGTAGTGTTGAGGACAGGCACTTCTCTACCAATACTATTGCTTTAAATATAATGTGGAAAGGATAATACTAGCTTTTCGTGCTCTCCGAGGTTCAAAACATGGTGCAAAAGTGTACTTAGTGCCAATTTTTCATCAACAAGTGGAAGAACTCTGCCATGCCACTAAGCCTGATCATGTTTGAGGAACCCTTTGCACAATGGGCTTCAGATTTTTTTAGGATGATCAATCCCATCTCTAGCATCATCCATAAGTGGATACTTATGGTGATCAATTATTTTGGAAGTGGATGAAGGTTGTTTCTCTAAAAAATGCTACATAAGCTTAAATTGTCAATTTTCTTGAGGAGTTGGTGGAAAGGTTTGGTTTACCTAATACTATCATATCCAATAATGCACAAAACTTTGTGGGATCTGGGATGTTGGATTTCACTCTCAAGAATATGGTCTACCTCAATAATTTATCAAACTATAATGCACAAGGAAACAGGTTAGTTGAGTCAACCAACAAGAAGTTGATTAGGTTAATTAAGCATATTGAGTCAGAATGCTAGAAGGGATGGCCTATGAGCCGCTCTGTGGGATGAAAGAATTATGCCCAAAAAATCTTGAAGACTTCTCCTTATGAATTGGTATATGGAAAGGAGGTGGTTTTACCTACTTCCATAGAAATTTTGGAATTGCAATTGTTAAAAGCCTTGGAAGTTGAGGAAAGTGATGGAATGGAAGTAAGATTGGTAGAACTCCCGAGTCTTGAAGAAAAAGGAAAAGTGTATATGATGCTATGATCAAATGCCAACAGATAGTCAAATGATGGTTTGATAAAAGGCCTCCAATCATATTTCCAGGAGGGAAACCTTGTGTTAAAATATGATGAGTGTGCTAAAAAACCAGGACACCATGCAAATTTTGAAGCACTATGGAAGGGTCCCTTCTGCATTCACACATGTAAAGAAAAGAATAGATATGGGCTAGAAGACATCAATGAAAATGTTCTAGATGTATCAGGTAAACAATATTCATTTAAAATTGTTCCATTAAAGCATGCACGTTCTTTTAAAAATTTCACAGTTATGTACCATATATAATTTTTTTATAAAATAAGATATTTTTTGTGAATAAGCCATGAGAATAACACATGAATAGAAGTAAAGTATTATATTATATTCATTGAAAATATTTAGACTATAATAAGAGCTTGAAGCTTTGAGAGATGTTTGAAGCCTTCTCACATAAACCCAAAAAGGTATAAATTACAAAAATAAAAAAGGAGGTGATACACAAAATAAGTAGTGAAATTAAAGCTTCCATCCATCGCTAAGTGGTTAAAATGTTGCTTATTTGGGTTTTCTTCAATAGGGTGGTAAGGGGTGTTAACAAAACAACACATGAGGACTCGACATGACATGAACCTTAGTCCTCAACACCATTAATGCTATACACTAGACATCTGAAGTGATTTTTTAAGTCAAGCTTAGGAATGTGCTATGTGCCATAATCCCTTAAAAGGAAGGGGTGGGTTAAGATAGCAAGTTATGCCTCTCCAAGTCCATGGTGAAAAATAAATGAGAATGGGAAACTAGGGGACCTCTTCCCCAAAATCAATGGGCCTACAAAGATCCATAGTGCTTAGAATGCTACCTATTACCTAATTTTCACCCATGGGTTCAATCAAGCAGGATAAATCATGTGACAAAGGTTTGAGAAGGCTAGATGGAGAATTTTCATGAGGGAAAAATTCATGAATCTAATGCTAGGTCATAGGGAATTCAGTTGGGAAGCCTGCCTTGTTCAAGTTTGGCATGAAAATCCTCTAAGGAGAGAATCGCCAAGACCTCTCAGATGTCTCACCGAAAGAAATAAGAGGGTCGCTAAAGGGTCATATTGGGAATAGAATCTTGCCGATGGGAGCATGTCTCACCGACAGGAAAGGATGCACTCTCGGCAAAGTAGGTTCTTATTGCTAAGTGGTCTTGGCAATCAGGAGGTGTCTCACTGACAGTTGAGGCGTTCGTCAAAACAAGATGTTTTTGCCAAGGGTCTGGCTGATAAAGACAATCACACCGAAGGTTTTGTTTTTGGCATAACCTGGTGACCTCAGAGTAAGTCCTACCGACGTGGTGAAGTCTCCCCGATAGTGAAGATCTTGTTTAGAGGAAGTGATATCAACATAACTTGTTTCCTTCAGCATGAGTCTCATCAATGGCTTAAAGTCTCAGTGAATTGAGGAGAGCTCAAGAAAAATGGAGGAGTTTGGCGTGAGTCCTAGTGACAAGTAGGTAGTCTGGCCAAAAGATGTGAGTTTGGGGAGACTGTAGTGTGCTCAGTAAAGGGTCTAGCTGATAGACCAAAGTTTTGGCGACAAGATGAGAGCTTGGTGAATGGTCATGTTTTTGGGGAGATGTCTCCCCGACTGCGGGTGTCTTGATGAAACAAAAGGGGGGCTCGGTGTACTATTTTCTCTTTTCCATAGAGTCTTCCTAACCAATGGGAGTCTCATGGACAAGGAAAGGAGCTTGCCAAAGGATTTTTCCTTTGGCATAAGGTCTGAGAGACCCGTGGATGTCTTGTTGACTAGGGGATGTCTTCGATGTAACATTTTGAGGTCGTGGTGAGGTCTTGCGGACGTGGTAAGGTCTCACCAAAAACAAGCTAAGCTCACCAAGAGATTGAGGCATTTACAAAAAGGTCCTAGCGACTTCTTGAAGTCTTGCCGAAGTGGATTGACTTCGGTATAGCATTGTGTTTTCACCCTGAGGTCTCGCCAAGATGGCGGTGTCTCCCCGACCGAAGAGAAAGTAGCTCATCATCAAAAGATAAGGAGCCCAGTGAGAGGTCTAGTCGATAGGCCAATGTCTTGCTGACAACAAAGGGTCTCACCAAGAGTCTTCCCGAAATGAAGAGTTCACCGAAGGAAAAGGAATTCTATAAGATGTCTCGGCGAATGAAGGTGGTCTCAGCGAAAAGAAGGGAGATTGATATGACATCTGAGCCTTGCCATGAAGTCTTCTCGACTTGATAATGTCTTGGCGAAAGGAATATGGAGCTCACTAAAGCATGGAGTACGTTCGGGGTAGCACCAATATGTCTCACCAACAAGACTGAGTAAGCTCTCGCCGAAAGATCATGCCTTCATTATGATATCTCCCCGATTTGATGATGTCTCACCAACCAAGTAAGCTTTGGATGAAGTGGAATTGGAGCTCGATTCATAAAGAGGAGTCATCACTATGATGTACCAGCGACCGATCAAAGTCCCACCAAAATAGAATGCCTTCGCTAAAGAGTGGAGATCTTGACATGATGTCTCAGCGATAGAATTTTGTCTTGCCGATGGCTTCATTGATATCGGTATGACTCTGCAAGCTCGATAAAGACTCTCATTGATATTTCCATGTCTTGTTGATAGCTACAGAGAGCCATAATCGCATCGATGAGACACTTTTAGTGTCTTGTCGAGATGTGATTATGACTCAAAGGATCTTTTGACCACCCACAGAATCCGTGTGGAATACACTCGACCAACCAAGAGGATCTGAAAGTGAGTCATGGTAGTCTGACCAAAATGAAGAACATCAACGGAATGAATACAACGCGTATCTGTTCTAAGCTTATGGCATTAAAAGCATTCAGCCGAAGAGGTTCAAATAGGACACAATGCCAGGAAGTGAATGCAGTAGCTACGAAATATCTGAGGAAGGATTCTCTGGGGAATGACTCTTCACCGACATGGACACACAGGGTTCAACATAAAAATTCATTCAAAAGATCTAGGGAAAAATCTTTCCGAGGATTGATATTCTGTAAGCCCTAAAGGGTCGACATAGTTTGATATATAAGGCATTTCTGGCCTTTTTGTAAATAGTTAGAAGAATGCATTGAAGAGATTCAGTGTTTTTTTATCAATCCTCTCTTGGCTAGTGTATGTTTTGTAATTCAACTAGATCTTGGGATATAAAATACAGAGTTGCCTTGGTCTCTATTGATGCTTCAATTTTTTGTCACTATTCTCGTAGAGTGTTGTGCATTTCAAGTCAATGATTAAGTTATCTTGTGAATTATGTTATTCCTTTATGACTTTATTTGATACTCATGCCTTGCGTTGTAAAAGAGCACCATTATATGAATCAAAAGTTGTGCTTTTATAATCACACATAGATTCCATTCTGTGGAAGTATTTCCCTTTATTCAAAACGCGTGTGTATCAAGCCTACTTTTGACATATTAATGTGTAGCTCATAGAATTTTATGTGTGTCTTTTTGATCATTAAAAAATTTCAAGTGCATTCCAAGTATTCCTTTGATCTTATCAAGCTCGGTGTATCACCATAGGAATAGGCTAGTTTAGTTTCATTTGTATGCACTCCTTCTCCTTCTACCTCACAATGATCAATAGTTTAGGTGATACCCAAAGGAAGCCGGCCTTCTCCAGAGGTTCACTCCAATCTCGAGTGACCCACAAACTTGGAGTGATCAAATGTTTCACTAGAAAGCTTAGCTTTACAACTTTGCATAGGGTTCATTTCTAGGTGACAACACTACCACTAGGGATAGCCACTTTCACAATCTCACTGAGCTCATCCTGATATGATGAATCAAACAAAGTGTGGCACATTTCAATTATCCAAGCCTTGGAGAAGTCTAAATTCATGAGGGAGGCCACAAAGCAGGAGACAACATTGGAGTTACACAATGGATGGTTATAATCCTTCACATAATCTTTTCCAAGAACCCATTTGAAAACCACAATGATGAGGCAATCATTCTTCTTTACCAAGTGTTTAACTCTATCATTGCTAACTTCACCTATGAAAAAATATAGTGGCCTTCAACTTAAGAGTTGAATATGGGTACCTAGGCTAGATGTCATAGTAATAAGAAAGCTAAGGCTAGAAGAATGGAGAATATAATGGGGAAAGCTTGCTAACTCAAGAGCTAATTCTATGAGTTTTTCACTAAGGTGGCATTTCTATTTACAGAAAAGGTGCACTGATGAGAACAAGAAATGAAAAATCCATCTCCCACTAGATGGTAATAGAGAAAATATCAAAGTGATAGAAGGTGAGAGATATATCATACAAAAAATCTCACACCAAGCCTTGAGAAATAAATTTGGGCATTGGGAGTAGATTCTCACATATACCGATTACCCCCATGTTTCCATTGTCATCACCAATACAAGCTCTCTTACTCATACAAAAAAATGTTGATTAAAGCGTAATTTTTGACAAATTAAATATGAATTTCTTTTCAGAGTACTTTTCATTGCTTAAAGCATGCTTCCCAATGCATAGAGCTTATTTGTGAAAAAGGAAACAAAAGGAATTTACTAATTACATTCTGACGGTAGAGTTGGTATTCCTAAGGGATATATATCCCTATGTGACATGTATTTCCTCACTTTCACTACTTAGCAAGCTAGTGGTAATGACAACGACTTGTTGCATATACGTGCAATAAAATTAAATACACCCAAAAAGATAATTTTTTGCTAAGGATCAAAACCATAAACAACCATTAATCTAAAGAACCTTTTTGCAAATCCTTCAATACAATAATGGTAGAAGCATCGTCTTTTGGTTGATATGCTAGAGTTTCATCTACTAGACCAAGATACACCAACATCTTTGGGAAGGATTCATTTTCTAATACCCCAATGCTGCAAGAGCAACATTTCGCTCATACTAAAACCATGTTGGCAGGTGACCCCATTAAGAAGGAAGTGGTCATGGATTTTCTAGGCAATATTTTTGACATAAAGTTGCATTTGAAACCTAAAAACCTTAGGGAAGGGGCAATGAAAAGAATGGTCAAGTATGGGAAAGCCGAAGGATTTACATTACAACTCTAGTATTGTGGTTTGCCACAATTCATGTTGCTCATTATACACCTATGTTGAGAGTTGGTAGATGCATGTGCAAAGAGGCTAGATACATAATAAGGGGTTATATTTGGCAATATAATAAGGGTTACAATCAACACAATGATCATCTAGGATATGTTGTGTATTCGTATAAACTAGAGTGCTAAAAGATTTGAGCATTGAACAATGGAAGAGTTGTGGAAGACTAGAACCAGATAATTAAATTTTTATAAAGATGAAACAAATGCAAATCTACAAGGAAATTAGCTCCCCTTTCCTCTATTACACATAAAGTTCAAATGAGATGTACAATTAGTTTTTGAAATGATTTCCTATATATACAACTTTGAGGATGATGAAATGGTTTATGCTTTATAGAAAAGCTTAGCTTTCATGCTTAAGAGGGATAAAAGCCAAAAGTATTATGATTTTTATGATGTAATAATTGAAAAGATGCTAGATCAATTGAGAAATTATTGAACTTCTTTTAAATTTAGGTACTCTTCTTTTCTAGAACATTTGATCTTACATCAAACCATGAATTTTTTGAAAGGCATTTGTCACTTTTTAAGTTTTATGGAAAGGATTTGTACTAGCCAATTTTGGTCTCAACCCATGTGCTTTCCAAGATGTGGGATTATTACTCATTTGTAGATTACTTCCTAAAACCAGTACTCTTAAATTTGTCCCCACATCCTTCAGGTCAATTTTCTCCCAAAGCCTTGAAATGGATGAAAATCCAATAGACATCGGTGGATTATTTTTTGAGATAACTTTACCTTCATCAAATTCCACAATTTTATTGAGGATCCTTTTAGGATCCCTAAATTTGTAATAGATATGAATTTCGCTTTGGAGGCATGCCATTAGGAAACTATTTCCAACAAAACTTATGGCACCTGTTGAAAGATACACAAAAGTGCTTTACCAAATCCTCCTTACCATTTCCAATATTCAAGCAACACTTGTGAAAAGGGAGTAGTAGTATGTGCTTACAAGAAAATTGGCTCACCTGGGCCTAGTCCTCATTTTACGATGCATGGAGTTACAATCCAGTAAGGAATCTCCTAATTGTAAGCCATGAAAGATAGGATTACTTTGAATTAAGAATGAACCTGGCTGAGGAGAGGTTATATTTTCACATTGAATTAACCTTCATACCATTTGATTGACCACCATGGCTCAAATTCTATGTCTAGTTGGAAAAATACCAACAGAGCATCTTGATAGGAAAGTCCCTCAACACACAATTGAAGCACCTGGGATGGTCGAAAAGAAATAGGGTATATTTCTGGAGGTTCTAATAGGAAGTTAAGAACCTTAAAACCATAAATGGAAATGTTAAGCCGCATGATGAAAATTTTGACCAAATTTATGACAAGGAGGGTGACACCGATGATAGTAATCCTGAGTGTGATCAAGAGATTGGATTGGAGAAACTTCCACTCTACACCTCTTAGAATTAAGAGCATGAAAAAAGAAAAGGAAAAGGGAAGGGGTCAAAATGGAAGGTCTCACAAATCACATCTTCTACTAGGGACCAAACAAAAGGAAAGAGGACCCAACAGTCCCCAAAGTGATGTGGTACGGCTATAGAAGTCCAAGCTTTGACAAGATCAACTACTACAAAATCTAAATCTGCTAGTTTGGCCCTTATGAAGAAGAGATGAGTCCAAGACTTAGTAGAATAGGTGTATCAAGTAGAGGAGAAGAGGAGGCAGAATTTTCTCTACCAGGATATTCAACTTCAATAGCCTAGGTAATTTTGCTCCTGCTCTTCTTTTTTCTTTTGTATCTTTAGTTGTTCCTCCACCCTTGTCTGCTAAAAAGAATCCTCCATTAGTGGGTTTTGATGTACTAATTCTAAATACACCCCCAACCATATTAAACAATGAACCCCATGAAGAAACCCCATGTGCCAAGAGAGCATCATCCACAATTGATTCTTTAGTCACCCTATCAAGGGAACCCATTGAAAACACCAAAGCATCCAAGCTACCAATTCCACCAAACCCATCTGTTACCAAGAAAATGCCTCATTTCCCACCCACTTCCCCTTTCACTTTTATGGGTATCCATCCTTCTTAGTCCACATATAACATCCCATCATTTTCCATGATAATTCTTCCCTTCACCTCTCCACAACCTCATACAATGAAAGCTTTTCCTTCCATCACCCTTTATAGTCTCCTTCCAAGTGTTTTGAGTGCTGCACAAAATATTGACACCCCATAGAGTCTTCAAAGCCACTTGGATGCAATGAAGTAGGCCCAACAAGTGAGAAAACAAAAACTATAGATAAAGAGAGATTTTCTAAAATTTAAGGTATATTCCTGATATTTTCAGACTAAGTGATGCAGTATGATTGGTTGTTTTTTTGGGAACTTTTGATAATGAGATGAGCTATCTACTAAGAGATAAGGATCATAAAACCTTGCATCAAGCCTATTATATAGCCATGAACATTGGAAACAACCAAAAATATCGAATGCACAAGGGTCATTTCTTTACAAGTGTTTGTTACAATGAGACTCCAAATGTTGATGAAAGATGTAAATCAAAAACTTAAAATGAATGTCAGAGAGCTTACACCCCTATTGTCCCAACTAATACATCATTCCATAATGTTGATCATACTATCCCTATTATGGGCAATGATTCAAATAATTATGTCAGTGAGGAAGACTTGTCCCAAGCTATGATTATTCCTCATGTTGATAGGAAATTTTTTCTTAAGCATCCAAATAATGTGGTGTATGCACCCATGGATTGAATCCATGAAGTTTCAAATGCACTACATGATGCAACTGATAAAGACATGGAAAAAAATTTAGATATTTGGCATATCACACCATGTAATGGAGCTACTAGTTGTTCCAATGATGTGATCATAGAGAGGGTCCACCCATAGCCTTATGGTTTAGATGAATCCAGTGACTTGTTTAATGATAAGAGTGATAATGATATAATGTATTCATAACTCAGCATGCAAGAACCATGTAATATCGATTATAATATTGCCAAGGTTGAAAGCTTTTTCAAAAGTGAGCTTGGTATCATTGGGTCTATTCATACACATCCAACTCATGTGGTTGATCATGTTGATTGCTATTCTACTAGTTATAGCAGCTTACATGAAGTAGAGTTGGAAGTTTTTACATCAGATGAGAATGGTATTAGCGTGTAGGATGTTGATGACATGATTTCACTCTCAGATGATCATGTTATGCATTGTGATGAGAATTTGAGTAATAGGATGCCACTTTTTTGGGGTGATATTGCTATGGAGCTTAAAGAGATTTCTAAACATGATACTTTAGATTATGTGGATATGTCAAAAATTTCAGATGTTTGTCCTGAACAATTATAGGATGAAAGGGAAGATAGTATTGGTTGTTGTAAGTTCAAGGCTGATTGTGATTGTTCCTATGAAGAGGACAATGATTGTGGTGCTTCAGAATATAGTGATACTAGTGAAGATTTGGAACTCCATGTGTAGGAGGTGAAGGATTTTATGTCAAAAATAAATGTAACAAAAAACCCCTTATTTGATGAGCCTCCATCTTCACTATAGATGAGAAATGATGATCATTATTGGTGTGGAGATAATCCACTCTTTTTTGAGAATTTTGATGATGCATCTCACATAGGGTTAGAATGTGGAATGTGGCTTCATGCAAATAAAGCAACACATTGATGAGCTCCTAGAGGGAAATGCCTATGAATGTTTTACATTTGAGATAGATGTTGTAGATAATGTTGAGTATCAAGATGCCATCTATCTAGAAGAGTATGAATTCTTTCAGTTTTCAGCTCAGTTAGGAGGCATTTTGTTCAAGCATGAGAATAAGATGAAGAACAAGAAATTTTATTTAAAATATGAATATGTTTCATATGATGAAAATAACACATATGTGTCATGTGATGATGAAATTTTTTTAGTTTATGCTTGGTTATGCAATATAGAATGACAAAGAGTACATTATCAATGGTATACTCAAAAAAGTTGTTATAGATGTTAGTGGCAATGTTTGTAATCAGGCGGATTATTTACTTAGGCATATTTAATTCCTAAGTTATAGGTTTATCCTTATCTTGTTGAGCTATCTTGTTGCTCTCAAAGATAAGATTAGGTTATGCATCTTTGCTTTTATAAAGAAATTATCTCTTGTAATTATTTGTACTTGAATATATCAATTTTCACATCTTTGCAAATCTCTGCTTTTCTATTTTTTCTCTTCTGTGGAAGGATATTCTGGTTTGCAAATTTGATCTTGGTTTCTAACATGGTATCAAAGCCTCAATTCGTAGCCCCTTCTCAACTTTTATGGAGGAACACAGTGCAGAGCTCGTTCGAGGTCCCTCGAGGGTTTCAATCCTTGAGCATCTTTATGCAGCGTCTTGGATCAGATCAGGGTTTTTTGTTGGATTCAGAGTGCTAGAAAAAGTTAGAAATGGCTTTTATTTCATTGATTTTCATCACCGTTTGCCAGATCTGCGAGGGTTTCAAGCTCGATGATTTTTCTGATAGATTTGGGGGTCGCTTGATTTTTGGATCACTTTGGGCCCAAACGAACCTCACTGTTGGATTCGCAGCGCCCAAAAACCCCTATTTTCATATAAAGTTTGTCCGATTTGGACATAGTCGTCCGGAGAGGCAAAAAAAATTTGCCCAAGGGCCGTACGGCCCCCAGGCACAGTTTATGAGGCACGCAGTACGAAAAAAATTCAAAAAAATAATAAAAACTATCAAAAAAATCAAATTTTGGGTTAAATATTTGCACCACCCGTTTTATTTGGGTCACCGCCTAGCGGCCACCCCTCCACCGGCGGTAGCCGCTCCCACCGCCCGCACCACCGATTGCTCCGCCGGCCCATTCAACTAGCCCCCATGGGCTTAACTCTACAGCAAATGGTCTTATTGGGGATTTTCTTAAGCCCCTAGAGCGGTCGGTCGTATGGAGGACCCAGGGCCGAACCAGAAGTTCCTTATATTTTGCTCCTAGTTAGTGCTGGAAGTGCCCTTTTATAGGGATTTTTTTCATTTTGGCGTAACTTTTGCAAATGGAGGCTTTTTTTCGCAAACGAGATATCGTCGAAAAGCTGGTTCGATGCTCTACGCAATGGTTCTGGTGTGATTTTCTGGTTTTTCTTTTTTCATGCCTTTTTCAGCCTCGAAAGTCAGATGTTGTCGTTTTCACTCCGGGATGCATATCTTTTGACTCGCTTATCCGTTTTTTGCGATTTTCATGGCATTGGAAAGCTAGTTTTAGCCTCTATGCAGATCTGAGGTCATTTACAGAAAATGTGTAACTTATTTTATGCATGCATTCATTTTTGTTTCGTGCTCTAGGTTTGCATTTTCACTTATGTTTATGTAGTTTTGCATTCTCTCCTTCTGCAATCATTGGGTATTGTAATAACGAACTGATATAAAGTTCCATTGAGGGGGGTTCTTGCATCCATGTTTCATGTTGGTGACAACTCACATGAGTTTATCTGGTTTCCTGTTGTTTCCTTTATCTTACTTCTTGCTTCGCTGGACACATCTTTGGTTTGCTTTGGTTCACACTTCACATTGGGATTTTATAGTTCTTGATCCGCATTGGTTCAGATCTTTCTCATTTGAGGGCCATGTTTTTATGGTTAATGTTCTAGAATCTTGATGGTACTCATCCTATGGGCAGTTTTAGTTTCAATTTGGCATTGGCTTCGAGAGACACAACTTCCAGATTTGTCATCATTATGGGTCCATTCATCCTTTCATCTATTGTTGCTTACAGATCCCAGGGTTGATCCAGTATGTGAGTTTCCAGTGTTCCTTGGCATCGGGTATGTTGTTGCATTTGTGATTCCGTTTTTGGTTTCAATTGTAGACAAAATTATCTTTCCTTGTTTGTCAGATTTGGGGTTCCAGTGTTGCTTCATCAGAGTTCTTCCAATGCTTCTTCGTAGCAGTTCATCTCTCTGAGGGGGGGTTTTCCCACTGGCTTTTCTCTCTCTTTGCATTTGTATATGAGTACCTGATCAGGCCTTGTTACGGAGACTCATATTTGTATAATAATCTACTTCTCCCTAAGTTGCACTTATGGGGGATGTTGGTGTAATTAATTATTAATTACACTTTGCATAAGTTTACTTAGGAATATTTAATTCCTAAGTTATAGGTTTTATCCTTATCTTGTTGAGCTATCTTGTTGCTCAAGATAAGATTAGGTTTATGCATATTTTCTTTTATAAAGCAAATTATCTCTTGTAATTATTTGTACTTCGAATATATCAATTTGCACATCTTTTGCAAATCTCTGCTTTTTCTGTTTTTTCTCTTCTGTGGAAGGATATTTTGGTTTGCAAATTTGATCTTAGTTTCTAACATGTTATGTAGTCTACATATTATCTTCTTGTTGCAGAAGCATGTACTTCAAAGTTCTTTGGTGTTTTCATTAGGTCTGGTCGACCTGGTGTCTACACGTCGTGTGAAGGATAAGTATCAATTAAGGAAGCATGTGATTGATCTGAGATCTTGTTTTGGGTCTTGGTTAAGTTTTGGTTTGGTCCTCTCTCATTCTCTTCCACCACGGGAATGTTGATTTTCCTACCTAATTTGAATTTGTAAATTGAAGCATTTGTAGCTGACCTTGGAGAAATTTTCTAAGGTTGAAGATGGTATAAATACAAGTTGAGATGTTATGGATTTAATGTATCAAGAATACCACAAGTGTGAGAAGCAAGAGTGTGCAAAAGTGAATTGAGGTAGCAGTACTTTAATGTGTTAGACTCCTGGAAGCAGTGAGCTGATGGTGTCTACAATTCTCTGATCAAGGTTGCGGATGTGTGGAAGTTGTTGTGGGGTGATCCCACAATAGTGGTTTACAATTTTTGGCCAAACTAGACACTGAAATATTTTTTTGTAACTTTAAAATCTTCACTTTCGGACACCTATAGCGACTAAACCGTGAGGAATTTGAAGATGATGCAAACTAGAGTTTTATGAAATTTTTTCTATAGATTCTGAATATATTTTTTTCAAAATTTTTGGAATCAGATTGCACTTCTTTTTCCATCTCCCTCGAAAACTAATTTTTTTCATAAAATAACATTTTTAAAAAGTGACGCTCACCGTATAACGCATAATTTTTTTTCCATGAAGGATTAAATTCTAATTCTTTTGAATTTAGATTTTTAACTCCAATATCTAGTGCTTCCACTTGGTTAGATAGTTTTTTATTGAATATTTTTTCTTTAGTCAAGTTTCAAAGTCAAACCAATTATAATTCAGACATAGTGTGACTATATATCGCGTAACTTTTTTTGTATGTATCAAAATTCAATTTTTTTCTCTTTGTTGGATCAAGGACTTCAATATCTGGTGCACTCATATTTTTCAGATTTTTTTTTTTTTAATAATCTACTATTTTTCCACCTTAAGAACAAGAAGCTTGATTTTTTGATGAAAACCATTCACGAGAAATAAAAAAATAAATATATAATAATAAAATAAAATTTATTTAAAATTATACTTTGGAAGCTTATAATAGGGACTACATATTTACAAAAATAAATTTTAAATGAATTCATTTGATCCCCCAAAAGGTAAATCAAAAGTGTTTTTTTATCGGCATTTTGATAGGTGTAAAAGGAGACTTCGTTATAGGTATGGTTTAAAACTAGCGGGGTTCTATCCAAGGGGGTTTGATTTAAGGTAGTTTGATCAAACCCTCTTCAATTGGAATGCTTTAAATGGAACTTTTTAAGGATTAAATCATTATATTTTCTAAAAATATGTGATTTTAGCAAAAATTTGTTCCTCCCAGAAATTGTAAACCAGCTTTGTGGGATCACCCTATGGTGGATCTTATGTTGCATTGAGAAAGTGTTCTCTATGTAATATTCTTATTTCTATCTTTCTGTATCTATAGGAAGTGAGCCTCCCTTTTGGATAGTGAGTCCTATCTATAGGTAGTGAGCCTCCTTGTTGGACAGTGAGTCTTATCTTGGGCAGTGAGCCCTTTAGCAGTGAGCCTCTTTGCAATCATTTTTTGAATTACTTTATATTGTGAGTTAATCCTCACTGTGGTTTTTCCCTTATTGAATTTTCCACATAAATATGGTGTTTCTTGTGTTGATATTACTTTATGTTATTTGCATTTCATGTTCATACTTAATAACATAATAAAGTGGATGCAAAGTTGATAATTGTTTGAGATTTGTGATTGAGATTGGTGAAAACTGATTCACCCCCCCTCTCAGTTGCCTTGCACCTTTCAACACCCATTGCATTGGTTCAAATAATATCACTTCCGAGATCGAAATTTTTAAAAAAATTGATTTTTTTTAGAAGCCCCACTGTTGCCCCAACAAAAGGAATTATGTTGGTACACTACCCCCTCAAGAGATTGGGTGGAAATTCTAATTTTTGGATCATGCTCACAAAAAGAGGTTTAAGATGGTGAAATGAGAAGGTTAGACTAATAGATCTATATTACATGAGGATGCAAATGAGATGGTTTTAAGATGCTTAGAATAAAAATTCTATATTATCCTAAACAACTTAAATGATGATGCAATGCATGTGAGATGGATGATGTTTCCTATTATGATGATATGCATGAGTATGTAGGATGGGTATGTTGACGTATTATGAATGTAGGTAGATTTTTGGTGAATTTCATGTAAAATGTCCTCAAACATTGATAGACATATGCCTCTCAAATTTTATTTCAAGGTACAGTAAAAATGGAACTACAATTGAGCCAAAATCCAAACCAAATGTAATACGATTTATTAATTTCAACAGACACTTTGATTTGGAGAATCATTGTAGAGAGAATTTGGTACTCTATGTACCATTTACAATAAACAAAAGTACACTTTTAAATAGAACTTCAACTCATGGGAGCATGCATACATGCACCATGAAAAAACCATCCACATAAATCGTGAAAAGTTCACTCGCAACACAAATTTTGCATGGGGTGACATAGAAAAAGCTCTTAACGATCTTGACTCCCTTGATGATGACAATGACACAAATTCATTCATAGCAACCAAAGTTAGAAAAAGGGAGTAATATCACATTCAAATAGGTATTCAAAACATAGGACGCACTAAACCAAATACCATGCCCTACAATGCATTTGAAATTGCTAAGCATCCATAGATAATTGAAAACAACAAATACTACAAACTAAGGAAAATGTTAAAAAAAGAACAACAAGCAATTGTTAAAGATGTTGTAATGAAAAAGATGAAGAACATCAAAAATCCATTGCACTTGTTCTTGACTGGCGGAGATGGAACTGGAAAGACTTTCACTGCAAAAGCCATATACCAAGTGCTCATTCGCATTTATAGCAACTCTATTGACAACAATCCAGGCAAACCAAAAGGCTTACTGACTACATATACAGGTAAAGCAACATACAACATAGGCAAAGTCACATTGTATTCAACATTTCACATACCATTTAATACATCAAAAAATTTGTTGTTCAATTTTGAAGTAATAGACACTATGTCAAAGCACTATGATCAATTATGCATACTCCTTATAGACGAAATATCATTAGTAGGCTCAACATTTCTATGCTACATTGATAGGAAACTAGGGGACATAATGCAAATACCTACAACATACATTGGAAACCTTGATACAATCTTTTGTGGTGACCTCTACCAAGCACAACCTTTCCTTGACTCCATTGTATTTGAGAATAAACCTACTGTAACTAAATTGATGCCTTACAATTTTGGACAAACAACATAAAATGCTACTCATTGGTCACAACTATGAGACAAAAGGATGAAAAAATTAGTTCAATCCTTAATAGAATACGAGTAGGCATCCAAACAAGTGATGACATAGATTATCTTAACCAATTTTCTTTCATCCTGCACCTTTGGATCCAACACTTCCATACCTCTTCTATAGGAAAAACGATGTCGACACACACAATAATAGAATGTTATTAATGATTCCCAATCAAATGATAGTACTAATGCAATAGATGAACATGATGACAATTACAATGCAATACGACTTTACAGTCATACAACCAATCTTCCACCACAAATATACTTGAAACAAAATATCCTTGTTGAAATCTATGCAGGAAACTACAACACACAAGATGGCCTAGTAAATGGATATGAAGGAATATTCAAAGCATATACAACACACAACGATATCGTTGTTGTGTGGATGAGATTTAAAAATCCAACAATTGGACATCAACAATGAACAAAACTAGCACAATGCTACACTAACCTAATTGACAAAGAATGGTTTCCTATACTACGCATTGCAAGGCCCATCCAAAAAATCTCACCAAACAAGAAAATTACAATTATAAAAAAAATACAAACTTAGCATGTGTGAAAACCATACACCGATCACAAGGACTAACAATGCAAGCTTTGGATTTTGACCCAACAAGCATACGACAACATGGATTAACTTATAAAACACTATCACGAACAAAAAAATAGAATCATTATTTCTATTAAAACCTTTAATTGCAAAAATATTTAAAGTTAAGGACACGATACATTTAGAAATGTCTTTCCTACAATCAAGTGCACAATGGAAATTTTACATCCAAACTACATGTCCACATGATGCAATGCAAATGCTTCTATGCACACTAAACACTCATAGCTTGAAAACCCACGCATATGACATTGCCAATGACTATGACATAATGCAATCTAACATCTTGTGTCTGCAAGAGGTGCATATGCATCCCTCCCAACCTAACATTTTATTCCAATATTTTAATAGTTTTTCTATGCATATCATACATGGCATAACAACTTTTACCAAAAACATCTATTTGTATCAAAAACAAAAGAACATAACTCAACAAATATCAAAGCCATCACACTAACAATACTACTACCTACCAATGAACTCAATGTCTATAATATTTACACAAAGCCTAATACTCCCATACAAGAAATAATAACAATTTTACAAGAAGTAATTGCATACGCATATACAAAAAACATGTACATTCTAGGCGATCTTAATGTTGACATGTGTTTAGAAAAAAAGAAGCAAAAGAATACTTCAAAATTTTATGCAAGACAACAACATTCAATTTTTGCTAAACCAATCACACAGCATGAACAAGTTACTAATTCACCACATTTGGTCAAACTCAACTACAAGTATATGCAACATTTACAAATCAGAGGTGTATTGGACTGATGACTATCCTACTTTTCTAAAATTGCATCTCAACCAATAAATCAATTCAACATTGTACCAAATGTAAGGTTACATCAAGCTAATACATTCTCCAGTACATTCTCCAATACCAAGTCACTAATTGAACACATTTGGTCTAGTGCAACTACAAGTATATGCTCCATTTACAAATCAGAGGTATATTGGACTGACCACCACCCTACTTTTCTAAAATTGCATCTCACCCAATAAATCAATTTAACTTTATACCACATATAATCCTATATCACTAATACATTCTCTAATACATTTTCCAATAATATATCAATTCTTTGTAGGACATCGATGGATGCAACAAAAAGACAAGCAAAGTAAATGCAAACTACGCAAGAAGAATCAATAAAACGGTAAAGTACTTACACTATTTTCCTTCCATACCCATTTGCTCAAATTCCCAATATTAAAATAGCATTGTTCTAATTCTTTGCAGAACAAAATTCAAAAAACCTGACAACATTTCAGTCAAGGAGCTAAATGCAAAAAAAGCAAGAGACACTTTCCAAGGAGATGTGCTTGTTGTCTACAAGGCAACACTGGACAAAGCCAACAAAACACGAGAAGTGCTATGTGCAGATTTAACAAATGAGAAAGCAAGAATGATAATCACATTAAATGTTAGTGGAAACCTTGTACAACAACATGAACACAAAATAATTCCAGGATCAACAATTTCAATCTCAAGTTTTCAAATTGCACCTAGAACAGATTATGACAAAGGCAATTGTGATTGCATTCTGATTTTGACAAACACAAGTATAGTTGAAAACATTATGTGCCTCTTTGAAGAGTAAAACTTCATTCCAAGTACAACTATCAACCAACTAAGTTAACAACCACAAATGAGTACCCAACTGGAACAATAGGTGCATTTATGGTTGGTGCCAAGAAAATAGGTAACCAATATGCAATTTCAATATCAAAGATGGTTGTGCTAACACAAACAAATCACAGGTACAAATGTCTCCAAAACCTATTCCACTAATCTAATTTAAACCTATTCTTATACTATGATTCTTTCTATGAAAATTTCCTTTTAAAGAAAACTAACTTTCTCATTGATTACTAGCTACAACTACAACCAACTTATGATCAACAATACTTGGCAATAGAAGAATAGCTGCACAAAAATAAAATTCCAGCAATGCTTTTCAAGAATATTGTAAAAAAATAGATCAAAAGAACACATTCCACACATGTCGCTCGACATTTATCTACAAATTAAATGACAAAAGAACAATGGAAAAGCTAGATAGCTTACTACACTCAACATTTAAGGTAACTACTTTCAAATTTTTGAACTCTTATATTCAAACTTGTATTTTGTGCCTCTTCTAACAATATTCAAACAAATTTTACAAGTTTTTGGCACTTTAAGAGCAACAAATGTATTTTCCAATCCATTTCATGCATATTTTCCAAAATGCAATAACAAATTCAACAGTTATGGCATGCTTGAGGAGAAAACTGCTCACTACAATCAATGCACCCAAGAAGTCAGTTACACATATTTTTTACATTTAAAAACTATTATCACAACATATGACAAAAAAACAATCCATTGTTCAATTGAAAAGCACACCATGCAACATCTATTTCCCACTCTCCAATGTTGAATAGAATAACTGAGAGGGGGGGTGAATCAGTTGTCACAGATTTAATCTTTTAATTCAATCATGGGAACTAATTCTTAACACTGCTTAAATGATTAACATCAAATTCCAATGCAAAAACTTAAATCCAACACATAAACACAACACTAGATTTACGTGGAAAACCCAATAAGGGAAAAACAACGGCGAGGATTAACTCACACTATAGAGAATATCAAAACCGATTACAAGAGGATCACTACGTAAGAAATAAGGCTCTCTGCTAGAACAAGGACTCACTGTCCAACAAGGCTATCAACTCGGAGGGATCACTACCACAAAGATACAAAGAAGGATTGTTACAGAGAAGACAATCTCAATGCAACAAAGGATTCCACCACAATCACTCGTAGATATGCATGAATGATAGAGTTCATCTTCTGCTCACTGCATCCGAAAACTCAGCATTTAGGCTTCGCACTGATCTACCACACTCGCATCACACACACTCACTAGATAGCATCAATGTCGCACCAATATGATCTTATTCTTTTCACTTATCTATGTTCTTTGCTCTTGTATATTTTTCACCACTAACTCATCCTATATTTATACCATCTTCAACTTTGAAATATATCCAAAGTCAGCCATCCAAATTCAAATTCAAATTAGGTTGGCGCCAAAACATCCTAGGGTAGAATTATAATGAGGGTGACCCAAACACATGCTTCATAGGTACCCAAATAGATCCAACACGCTTCATCAAGTTTGAAAGTAGTGTTCAACACAAGGTCGGCCAAACTAGTGTAAAACACATAGAACCATTAAGCACGAACTTTCCAGATGCCGAAATTATCTTCAATACAATCAAGGAAACTCAACTCTAGAACCAAAAGTCATAAGACTTCATCAAAGAGAAATCTGGACCAACAACATTTCTCTCATACCTCAACCAGAAACACAAAAAACCATAGTTCACAACTAGTGAACATAACTTGCACTGTACAACAAATCAACAACCAAAAATATGGATATAGCATCTTCCAACAACCATGATCAACATATCTGAACCACATAAACATAGGAGCAAATCTAGAGTAAAACCCAGAGCAACCACTCAACACTTGCAACATATCTTCATTACAAATTTCTCAATATCCTCGACATATATAGCCAACAACAACCAGTTGATCAGTTGACATCAATGACAACACCTTCAATCTTTCCATTCTTGCAACATCCAAAACACAAATTATGAAGACTATATCAAAGACAAATCAGTAGTGATATTCACATTATGAGACTTCAGCATCAAAGGCCATTTCAGCCTCGACCAAAACAATGTTATTGTAGAAGCCATTTTCCTCAGCAAATGAACAACAAAAACCACCACAAGGTAAGAAAAAATTACTTATGCAAAAAAAATATTTTCTTTGATATTTAACACTTTATCTCAAATTCTACAAAAACTATTTCTCTGATACTAAGCATACTACTAATATTGTAGAGGGAAAAGAATACAAGCAAGGAGAAAAGTACACACTAATCAGTCACTATATTACTGGAGTTGATATATTTTGGATTTCAATTTTGTGGTATTCTAATGTTAGAATTGATATCTCTATTCTTCACATGTTGCAAACATCTTAATTTTAAAGCAACTGTACTATTAAACATTTTCAAAAAAAATTGTTCTCACTATTTATGGTTCTAGACATAGAACAAGTCACATCATATATTACAATTTTGATGTCTTAGCATATACCAACATCCATAATTGTAATTTTACTTCAGCGCCTATGAAAACAGTTGTTCTCTATGTTTCCTTCAACTATATGTTAGATAATTATTCTACCTAATATTTGTTGCCCATATACACTTTTTGCTTCAATTGAATGCTGTAAATATTTTATAATTTTTGGTTTATACTAAAAAAGTTATACAAAATTACAGTACCAAGAATGCAAGCTAGAGAATTTATAAAGTTTCAAGAAATCTTCTTACAATAAAAACAAAGTCAATGGTGCTAACCTACTCATACTTTTTCTTAAAAAGTAAAGTGCAACTTTCTAAACTGTAATCTCTTAGTATTACAAAGAATATTATTGTAGAAATATTTCTTGTTAGACCAGGTGAACAAAAATCAAGAGATCAAAGACAAGAGACCAACCTTTAGTGTTGTCACTTTCTTGTTATTACTCTCCAGCTTATCAAGATTGTGCACCACTCAAGGTTGAACCTATTATCTTATATGTATTTTACCATTTACTTTAGAGTGTTGTAGATATTTTATGGTCTATGGTTTCATTAAACCTAACAACGAGAATCCATTGCACATTGTGCTACATAAACTTCCATACATCATACCATAGATATTTTTAGAAGTGCATTTTATTGCAAGTTTCAATTGTGGTCTTTAATGTTTTCATTCTATTGCATTTTGTTCTTTTATTGGGGGCTGTAGAGTGCAAGGTAACCCATATTGATTAGGTAAGATTCAAAGACCATTTTCATTGTTTGTTTTTATTGCTTGCATTAGAATGACATGATTAGTATTACTATTAGCTTTTTGTGGTAACTCTACAACTTTATGTGACAATTGGGAAGCAACCCATATCCTCCTAGGTAAGATTCAAAGATTGTCTCCAGTATTTTGATTCATTTCTTGCATTAGAATGAAATGATTAGTCTTTTGAAATAAATATGCTACTTTATGGGGTTAGTTTACATTGTTTTTTCTTGATATTTTTATTTCCTCTCTGAGCCATGCATGCAAAATGATTGCAAGAACTAGTCTCAGGTGCATTTATAAACTACTTTAAAATATTTTCCTTCTCTCTTTTTTCCAAACAACACACCATTTTTTGCATGTTTCCAGTTTCAACTACCATAACAAATTTGTAAATCTAGAATAAAAATATGCAAGTTAGACATCAAAGGTTATAATTTACTTGCTTTGTTGTATTGATAGGTTGTTTGAGTTTAAAGGCATGCTAAGCTCAAACTAGGATAATATACAAGTATTTTAAAGCTTCAACTTAATACACATAGCCAATATGTCCATGCATGAGCATATACACTAGAATAAATATTGACTATTTAATACTGCTACACGCTACTAATTCCCAATTATGAACTTATTTTACATGCCAACAAAAGTAGCTTTCCATAGCTCGAGAGAAGAAATCCCTGAAATATAAGTTCCATTCGAATTTGTGATAAATGATAGCCTTGTTTTATCTTTTTGCATAGAAATGAGTTTCTTGTGATGTCAATGGTACAACAACATTTTAGAGTATAATCTGGTAGAGACCATTTGAATCTATGGTTATGATTAAGGACATAAAATCTTAGGAAGCCTCAACTAAAGAACAACTCTACAAGTTGAAGCCAACTATAGACTTCGCCATTGATGGAAAACATGGACTTGATAAATAATTATACTACATTTGTTTTCATGAAGAGTATATTCAATTTTGAGATGCTTGCCATTGGTCACTTCCCAATAATGTGTTGAATGTGCTTAGAAACACAATCATTGTGTATGTTATCTAAAGGGACATTTGGATGACTTCACTGGAATGTTATGTAAGGGTTACTTGATCTGTATGCAAAGTCGACAAGGCTAAAGATGTTAACTTGTATTCTCCCCTTTGTAA
>VDFB02281492.1:345782741-345898935 GCA_007258455.2 Sequoia sempervirens | reverse complement strand
CTATAAAAATCCTAGAGATTATTGAGCGAGGTGAAAATTGGTCCCCAACTCACTTAATTTCCCATAACATTGTTCAAAGAGGTGCAAGATTTCATGAACAATAGTTATTTTTCTGGAACGCTTGGTGAGACCTGAAGTTTTTCAAATGTCTGATTGGAAGTTAGAAATATTTCTTAAATAAAACCAAGAAAAGAGGCTGGAAATTTCATGCCTAGATTTCAAACAAGAGCATCTTCTAGAGGCCATTTCTAGTATTCCCAGTTACGAGCTTCAACACCTAGAATTAGGAGAATTATAAGTTCCATATCACCTATAAGAAGTAATAGGGTAAGAAGTGTTAGCCCACAATCCAAAGCCTTGTCTACTCCACTAGGAGGCTGAACCTTCTAAATTAGAATACATGTCTACCCTATCCATAGGAATTTGTTTACAATGGCTCATATAGGTACCCCCGCTCCTAGAAAATTTGTAGCCTAGGATAGTAGTAGCCTGCTATAACCACCTACACCTCCAAATCTAGGACCTACCATACCTACCAATTATCTCAAGGTAATTCCAATTTGTTTGAGGAGGATTTTAGGACCCCTTTGGAACATCTCCAAGATATAGCAGAGTTATGCAAAGTACAAAACATCATGAAAGAGAATGTTTCTCTCAAATTACTTGCCACATATTTCAAAGGAAATGCTCAGGATTGGTATAGGTCTTTAGCTTCTAGTTCTATCCACTCTTGGGATCAACTCAAAGAGAATTTGTTTGATTGCTTCTTAGAAAAGGGAGATCACTCCTCTTTGTGACAAAAATTAATCACCATCAAGAGAGCCTTGTAAGAGGCCATGAGAAATTTGAACACTAGGTTTCATAACACCTTGAAGAGAATTCCTATGAAAGCCAAACCTCTAGCCACTATCGAGTTCATATTTTATCAAAAGGATTTCAATTTGAACATTATGGTCATGGTACAATCTATGGGAGGAGATACTCTTCCCAATGCATACAATCCAACTGTAAGTGCAAGAAATAGTATGATCAATGTCAGGAAACTTCCACCACATCTGTCAATGCCCATGTTTACAAAATATCTTGTGGCCCTCAAGAAGAAGCAACTCTGAATGCCTCCTCTCTACAAGTGACCATGTCGATAGTACCACCATCCATGTATGTATACCTTGGTACATAAATTAGAACATGAGGCTCTTCTCCATTAGCAATGGATGTCAATGATATGAATAACCTCATGTCACCATTTCTAAATGAGCTAGTACTCATTTGACAATTGAAAGATGTACCTTTGAAACCTCCCACATAGACCTATCAAGGAGGAAGGCCATTTTATCAACATGACACCTATCAAGGAGCTCCAAAAGGAGGGAGCCACCAACCAACACCTACAAACAAGATAATCCCAGTCACTATGGCATTTAAGACCATCAAGAATAGTTTGATAAAGTATTTGGTCCCAAGCCATAACAATTTGGCAAAGGATGAGAATGTGCAGTGCTTCCTATGTAATGATAGTCATATGCCTCAAAATTATTGAAGGGGAGACCTTCAATAGAAGATAGTGGAGAAAAGAAGCCAAAGTGTGCTCCCAAAAACAAAAGAATATTAGTCTCCCAAAATGGTGAATGTTTACTTCAAAGCACAAATACAAGGCATGTCCTTAAAGCAAGAGCTAGATATTGCACCAGACCAAGCACTCTTCTCTTGGATGTTAGAAGAAGATGCAATATTAGCAAGTGATGCTCTGATGACTAGTGCCCCATAAGTATAGTTAGACTACAATACAAGGTCCAAAAGAAGGCTCATTGGAGAATATGTACAACAAGCTCCATAACAACTATAGCCATAAGTAAAGCAAGCCTCACAAAATCAACTCACTTAGTAGTTGAAATCTCCACCATCACCAGAGAAGGAGATAGACAAATCATTGACCCCACCCACAATGGATCAACCTCTCTTGAAGATGAAAGAGATACCACCATTCAAACCCAAGGTCCCACCAATGAGAATGCTCAACATGGTCAAAAAATTGAAGAAGGAACCCACTAAAATATCTATGTGGGTTTTTATATCAATCTTAGAGCATAAAATGGTTCTTCAAGAGGCATTCAAGAAAGAAGAAAAAATACCGCAAATGGTTGAAATCCCATCAAAAATCAAGATAGAAATGAGGATCCTACACCAAACCCCAAACCTTCAAGAGTTGCAACATATGTAAACATCAAAAAAAATGGAAATGAGAAAGAGGTAAGCAAACCAACTCCCACACCTTTCTTTTTAACACTTATTGTGGGAGATAAGCTTTTACACAATAACATGATTGATTCAGGAGCTAGTATTATGGCCATGCCTAAGCAAGAGGCCGATGCCCTGAAACTTAAGTATGAGCCTCTTGAGAAAGGGATCATGAAATTATATGGGAAGAAGGTCCCAACTGTCAGCCACATCAAGGATCTATCTTTAACCCTCTTCTTGTGTATGATCCAAATAGTAATAAAATAAATAGTTGTGATAGACATCACCTAGGTGTTCGACATGTGTGTTCCAAGAGACTTTATAGAAAAGCTTGGCAGATATATATCACTTAATTGGTCCCATTTAATATTATAGAAAAAGCACAAGGAAAAGATGAAGATCATGTCTAAATCCTTGCACCTATAACATATAGCAAACAATGTGTTCATATGCTTTGAAGTGGTGCATACCTCCTCAAAAAGGGAGACACATTGGATAAAAAATTTAGAAGAAGAGGAGGACACAAGTGATTGAACCCCTAAAGAGGAGTTCCTCCTCAATTAGTTTATATACTCTGACCCATTCAGGAACTTCCATGCTACCAAATTGGGAACCTATGTGATCTTCAATGATGACCGAGTCTTCTCAAAAATTGTGAAAGTCCAGGAAGATCCTAATAGAATATGCAACAACAATCTATGGACATTATATTTTGATGGTGCCAAATGCAATATTGGTTATGTATCGGGTGTCTGATTGTTATACTTGATTGGATCTTAGACCTTCAAAACTTTTTTCTTCCAATTCCCATGCTCGAATAATGATGTTGAGTGTGAGGTTTTGGTCCATGGTTTGTCTCTTGTAGATAGGATGGGAATGAAAAGAGTTTAAGTGTTTGGAGACTCAGAGTTGGTCATAAGCTATGTCCATGGACAAGCGACTACCAAAAATGTAAGAATGAGGTCTTACAAACATAGAATATGGGATCTAATTGGGAGCTTTGAATCTTTTAACATATAGGTTATCCCAGAATCCTAAAAATGATGTCACTGATCAGATGACCTTGATTGGTAGATAGTTTGAGAAAAATTATAAATTAACAAAAAATAGAACATAATGCAGATCATCATCAGACTGTCAATTCCTAACAATGATCTAAACTAGAAGGGTTTTGAGGATATTGTTCAAATTACCACTTTTTTACAAAATTTAGGGAAAGCTTTTGATCATTTAGTATTCAAAGCTAGAAGAGCTACAAGAGGACAAGTGATCCAATTAAAAGGAAATAAGCTCCCAAAATGTTTGATTTCTCTCAAAAATATTTTTGATTGTGAGGATGTGAGGAATAGCAAACAAATAATCACTATTGATGTAAAAGACTATGAATATCTCGATGTCAAAAATGGTAGAAAGCTAAAAGTTAGAAAAGATGTTCTACAAAAGGCTAAAGAGAGACTGGAAGGAATATGTTCTAGATATGATGGCATTGTAGCTTGGACCTATGCTGATCTTAAAGGATATGATCTGAGCATAATTCAACACACTATTGACTTGAATGAAGGATCAAATCCCATCTGATAGAAACAAAGGAAAGTTAATTCGAAGTTCAAAGAATTGATGCACATGATCTTATTAAATAAATCAAATCAAGGATCATATAACCAATAAAATATTGCACCTGGGAATCCAATCTGGTATTATTGTGGAAAAAAAATGGCAATATTTGGCTCTACATAGATTTCTAGGACTTGAAGAATGCTTCATTAAAGGATCACTACGCTTTACCCTCAATGGAACATATTCTGCAAAACATGGCCAGATCAAAGATGTTCTCATTTATAGATGGTTTTTTCAGTATAAACAGGTCTATGTAAAGGAAGAAAACCAACACAAAACAATGTTCACTACCAAGTGGGGAAATTTTGCATACTCAAAAATGACCTTCAGACTCTTCAATGCTAGTGCAACCTTTCAGTGAGAAATGGATATTACCTTCAAGGGGTTGATTAATCAAATCATCTTAATAGATATGGATGACTTGACTATTTTTTCAAAATAAGGATGATCATTTTGACCATCTAGAAAAGGAATTCAAAAAATGGAAATAGTTTAGGATTTCTTTAAATCCCAAGAAATGTGTCTTCAGAGTTCCATAAGGCAAGGTACTAGGTTTTCTAGTATCAAAAGAAGGAATAGCCATAGACCTTAAAAGGGTGTAGGTTATAATAGAGCTATCAGTGCTAGTCAACTAGAAAGGGCTTTTGTCATTTTGGGAAATATTAATTTCATTAGCCAGTTTATTTTTGACTTTTTCGACATCATGAGACTAACCACACTAATGTTAAAAAATAATTTAGTCTTCAAATGAACTCTTGAAGGCAAGCATACTTTTGAAAAAAAAAGGCTATCCATCTTCACTACCTTGGTATTGTCCAACCCAAACTTCTCCAAGGATTTCTTGCTCTACATCTACAATGGAAAACACAAGATAACTTTAGTGCTCACTCAAAAAGGAAAAGAAGGGAGTGGAGAAAATTGCATTGCATTCCACTCTAGGAATCTTGGGGGATATGAAACAAGGTACAATTTTGTTGAGAAACATGCCTTTTCTATTTTTAAAAGCCTTAAGGAATTCCAACACATCGTATCATCCAAAAGAATCACCATCCTCATTGCCCATCCTAGTGTTTGGGAATATATCACCGAAGGTGAAATAATTGAAAAGAGGGTCAACTAGATCACCAAGATACTAAAATATGACGTAGACATTTGACCAACCAAGCTGGCTCAGGGAAGAGGTTTTTGTGAATACCTTGCATAGGAATTTAGCTCCCTGGTAGAGGAAGAGACCAACTAGGTCTATAAAAATTAGTTTGAGTCTGATGAATCATGGGTGGTTGATTGGATGTGATGTATGCAAAATGGGTAGTACCCAACCAACATTCCACCTCACAAAAGATGGTACTATCAACTATAAGGCACTAGGTATGTACTGATTGAGGGGATTTTATTTAAAAGGAATTATGATAGCATCTTTCTTCATTGCTTAGATAAGCCACAGGAGAAAATAGTTTTAAATGAATTCCATAGTAGTGTTGAGGACAGGCACTTCTCTACCAATACTATTGCTTTAAATATAATGTGGAAAGGATAATACTAGCTTTTCGTGCTCTCCGAGGTTCAAAACATGGTGCAAAAGTGTACTTAGTGCCAATTTTTCATCAACAAGTGGAAGAACTCTGCCATGCCACTAAGCCTGATCATGTTTGAGGAACCCTTTGCACAATGGGCTTCAGATTTTTTTAGGATGATCAATCCCATCTCTAGCATCATCCATAAGTGGATACTTATGGTGATCAATTATTTTGGAAGTGGATGAAGGTTGTTTCTCTAAAAAATGCTACATAAGCTTAAATTGTCAATTTTCTTGAGGAGTTGGTGGAAAGGTTTGGTTTACCTAATACTATCATATCCAATAATGCACAAAACTTTGTGGGATCTGGGATGTTGGATTTCACTCTCAAGAATATGGTCTACCTCAATAATTTATCAAACTATAATGCACAAGGAAACAGGTTAGTTGAGTCAACCAACAAGAAGTTGATTAGGTTAATTAAGCATATTGAGTCAGAATGCTAGAAGGGATGGCCTATGAGCCGCTCTGTGGGATGAAAGAATTATGCCCAAAAAATCTTGAAGACTTCTCCTTATGAATTGGTATATGGAAAGGAGGTGGTTTTACCTACTTCCATAGAAATTTTGGAATTGCAATTGTTAAAAGCCTTGGAAGTTGAGGAAAGTGATGGAATGGAAGTAAGATTGGTAGAACTCCCGAGTCTTGAAGAAAAAGGAAAAGTGTATATGATGCTATGATCAAATGCCAACAGATAGTCAAATGATGGTTTGATAAAAGGCCTCCAATCATATTTCCAGGAGGGAAACCTTGTGTTAAAATATGATGAGTGTGCTAAAAAACCAGGACACCATGCAAATTTTGAAGCACTATGGAAGGGTCCCTTCTGCATTCACACATGTAAAGAAAAGAATAGATATGGGCTAGAAGACATCAATGAAAATGTTCTAGATGTATCAGGTAAACAATATTCATTTAAAATTGTTCCATTAAAGCATGCACGTTCTTTTAAAAATTTCACAGTTATGTACCATATATAATTTTTTTATAAAATAAGATATTTTTTGTGAATAAGCCATGAGAATAACACATGAATAGAAGTAAAGTATTATATTATATTCATTGAAAATATTTAGACTATAATAAGAGCTTGAAGCTTTGAGAGATGTTTGAAGCCTTCTCACATAAACCCAAAAAGGTATAAATTACAAAAATAAAAAAGGAGGTGATACACAAAATAAGTAGTGAAATTAAAGCTTCCATCCATCGCTAAGTGGTTAAAATGTTGCTTATTTGGGTTTTCTTCAATAGGGTGGTAAGGGGTGTTAACAAAACAACACATGAGGACTCGACATGACATGAACCTTAGTCCTCAACACCATTAATGCTATACACTAGACATCTGAAGTGATTTTTTAAGTCAAGCTTAGGAATGTGCTATGTGCCATAATCCCTTAAAAGGAAGGGGTGGGTTAAGATAGCAAGTTATGCCTCTCCAAGTCCATGGTGAAAAATAAATGAGAATGGGAAACTAGGGGACCTCTTCCCCAAAATCAATGGGCCTACAAAGATCCATAGTGCTTAGAATGCTACCTATTACCTAATTTTCACCCATGGGTTCAATCAAGCAGGATAAATCATGTGACAAAGGTTTGAGAAGGCTAGATGGAGAATTTTCATGAGGGAAAAATTCATGAATCTAATGCTAGGTCATAGGGAATTCAGTTGGGAAGCCTGCCTTGTTCAAGTTTGGCATGAAAATCCTCTAAGGAGAGAATCGCCAAGACCTCTCAGATGTCTCACCGAAAGAAATAAGAGGGTCGCTAAAGGGTCATATTGGGAATAGAATCTTGCCGATGGGAGCATGTCTCACCGACAGGAAAGGATGCACTCTCGGCAAAGTAGGTTCTTATTGCTAAGTGGTCTTGGCAATCAGGAGGTGTCTCACTGACAGTTGAGGCGTTCGTCAAAACAAGATGTTTTTGCCAAGGGTCTGGCTGATAAAGACAATCACACCGAAGGTTTTGTTTTTGGCATAACCTGGTGACCTCAGAGTAAGTCCTACCGACGTGGTGAAGTCTCCCCGATAGTGAAGATCTTGTTTAGAGGAAGTGATATCAACATAACTTGTTTCCTTCAGCATGAGTCTCATCAATGGCTTAAAGTCTCAGTGAATTGAGGAGAGCTCAAGAAAAATGGAGGAGTTTGGCGTGAGTCCTAGTGACAAGTAGGTAGTCTGGCCAAAAGATGTGAGTTTGGGGAGACTGTAGTGTGCTCAGTAAAGGGTCTAGCTGATAGACCAAAGTTTTGGCGACAAGATGAGAGCTTGGTGAATGGTCATGTTTTTGGGGAGATGTCTCCCCGACTGCGGGTGTCTTGATGAAACAAAAGGGGGGCTCGGTGTACTATTTTCTCTTTTCCATAGAGTCTTCCTAACCAATGGGAGTCTCATGGACAAGGAAAGGAGCTTGCCAAAGGATTTTTCCTTTGGCATAAGGTCTGAGAGACCCGTGGATGTCTTGTTGACTAGGGGATGTCTTCGATGTAACATTTTGAGGTCGTGGTGAGGTCTTGCGGACGTGGTAAGGTCTCACCAAAAACAAGCTAAGCTCACCAAGAGATTGAGGCATTTACAAAAAGGTCCTAGCGACTTCTTGAAGTCTTGCCGAAGTGGATTGACTTCGGTATAGCATTGTGTTTTCACCCTGAGGTCTCGCCAAGATGGCGGTGTCTCCCCGACCGAAGAGAAAGTAGCTCATCATCAAAAGATAAGGAGCCCAGTGAGAGGTCTAGTCGATAGGCCAATGTCTTGCTGACAACAAAGGGTCTCACCAAGAGTCTTCCCGAAATGAAGAGTTCACCGAAGGAAAAGGAATTCTATAAGATGTCTCGGCGAATGAAGGTGGTCTCAGCGAAAAGAAGGGAGATTGATATGACATCTGAGCCTTGCCATGAAGTCTTCTCGACTTGATAATGTCTTGGCGAAAGGAATATGGAGCTCACTAAAGCATGGAGTACGTTCGGGGTAGCACCAATATGTCTCACCAACAAGACTGAGTAAGCTCTCGCCGAAAGATCATGCCTTCATTATGATATCTCCCCGATTTGATGATGTCTCACCAACCAAGTAAGCTTTGGATGAAGTGGAATTGGAGCTCGATTCATAAAGAGGAGTCATCACTATGATGTACCAGCGACCGATCAAAGTCCCACCAAAATAGAATGCCTTCGCTAAAGAGTGGAGATCTTGACATGATGTCTCAGCGATAGAATTTTGTCTTGCCGATGGCTTCATTGATATCGGTATGACTCTGCAAGCTCGATAAAGACTCTCATTGATATTTCCATGTCTTGTTGATAGCTACAGAGAGCCATAATCGCATCGATGAGACACTTTTAGTGTCTTGTCGAGATGTGATTATGACTCAAAGGATCTTTTGACCACCCACAGAATCCGTGTGGAATACACTCGACCAACCAAGAGGATCTGAAAGTGAGTCATGGTAGTCTGACCAAAATGAAGAACATCAACGGAATGAATACAACGCGTATCTGTTCTAAGCTTATGGCATTAAAAGCATTCAGCCGAAGAGGTTCAAATAGGACACAATGCCAGGAAGTGAATGCAGTAGCTACGAAATATCTGAGGAAGGATTCTCTGGGGAATGACTCTTCACCGACATGGACACACAGGGTTCAACATAAAAATTCATTCAAAAGATCTAGGGAAAAATCTTTCCGAGGATTGATATTCTGTAAGCCCTAAAGGGTCGACATAGTTTGATATATAAGGCATTTCTGGCCTTTTTGTAAATAGTTAGAAGAATGCATTGAAGAGATTCAGTGTTTTTTTATCAATCCTCTCTTGGCTAGTGTATGTTTTGTAATTCAACTAGATCTTGGGATATAAAATACAGAGTTGCCTTGGTCTCTATTGATGCTTCAATTTTTTGTCACTATTCTCGTAGAGTGTTGTGCATTTCAAGTCAATGATTAAGTTATCTTGTGAATTATGTTATTCCTTTATGACTTTATTTGATACTCATGCCTTGCGTTGTAAAAGAGCACCATTATATGAATCAAAAGTTGTGCTTTTATAATCACACATAGATTCCATTCTGTGGAAGTATTTCCCTTTATTCAAAACGCGTGTGTATCAAGCCTACTTTTGACATATTAATGTGTAGCTCATAGAATTTTATGTGTGTCTTTTTGATCATTAAAAAATTTCAAGTGCATTCCAAGTATTCCTTTGATCTTATCAAGCTCGGTGTATCACCATAGGAATAGGCTAGTTTAGTTTCATTTGTATGCACTCCTTCTCCTTCTACCTCACAATGATCAATAGTTTAGGTGATACCCAAAGGAAGCCGGCCTTCTCCAGAGGTTCACTCCAATCTCGAGTGACCCACAAACTTGGAGTGATCAAATGTTTCACTAGAAAGCTTAGCTTTACAACTTTGCATAGGGTTCATTTCTAGGTGACAACACTACCACTAGGGATAGCCACTTTCACAATCTCACTGAGCTCATCCTGATATGATGAATCAAACAAAGTGTGGCACATTTCAATTATCCAAGCCTTGGAGAAGTCTAAATTCATGAGGGAGGCCACAAAGCAGGAGACAACATTGGAGTTACACAATGGATGGTTATAATCCTTCACATAATCTTTTCCAAGAACCCATTTGAAAACCACAATGATGAGGCAATCATTCTTCTTTACCAAGTGTTTAACTCTATCATTGCTAACTTCACCTATGAAAAAATATAGTGGCCTTCAACTTAAGAGTTGAATATGGGTACCTAGGCTAGATGTCATAGTAATAAGAAAGCTAAGGCTAGAAGAATGGAGAATATAATGGGGAAAGCTTGCTAACTCAAGAGCTAATTCTATGAGTTTTTCACTAAGGTGGCATTTCTATTTACAGAAAAGGTGCACTGATGAGAACAAGAAATGAAAAATCCATCTCCCACTAGATGGTAATAGAGAAAATATCAAAGTGATAGAAGGTGAGAGATATATCATACAAAAAATCTCACACCAAGCCTTGAGAAATAAATTTGGGCATTGGGAGTAGATTCTCACATATACCGATTACCCCCATGTTTCCATTGTCATCACCAATACAAGCTCTCTTACTCATACAAAAAAATGTTGATTAAAGCGTAATTTTTGACAAATTAAATATGAATTTCTTTTCAGAGTACTTTTCATTGCTTAAAGCATGCTTCCCAATGCATAGAGCTTATTTGTGAAAAAGGAAACAAAAGGAATTTACTAATTACATTCTGACGGTAGAGTTGGTATTCCTAAGGGATATATATCCCTATGTGACATGTATTTCCTCACTTTCACTACTTAGCAAGCTAGTGGTAATGACAACGACTTGTTGCATATACGTGCAATAAAATTAAATACACCCAAAAAGATAATTTTTTGCTAAGGATCAAAACCATAAACAACCATTAATCTAAAGAACCTTTTTGCAAATCCTTCAATACAATAATGGTAGAAGCATCGTCTTTTGGTTGATATGCTAGAGTTTCATCTACTAGACCAAGATACACCAACATCTTTGGGAAGGATTCATTTTCTAATACCCCAATGCTGCAAGAGCAACATTTCGCTCATACTAAAACCATGTTGGCAGGTGACCCCATTAAGAAGGAAGTGGTCATGGATTTTCTAGGCAATATTTTTGACATAAAGTTGCATTTGAAACCTAAAAACCTTAGGGAAGGGGCAATGAAAAGAATGGTCAAGTATGGGAAAGCCGAAGGATTTACATTACAACTCTAGTATTGTGGTTTGCCACAATTCATGTTGCTCATTATACACCTATGTTGAGAGTTGGTAGATGCATGTGCAAAGAGGCTAGATACATAATAAGGGGTTATATTTGGCAATATAATAAGGGTTACAATCAACACAATGATCATCTAGGATATGTTGTGTATTCGTATAAACTAGAGTGCTAAAAGATTTGAGCATTGAACAATGGAAGAGTTGTGGAAGACTAGAACCAGATAATTAAATTTTTATAAAGATGAAACAAATGCAAATCTACAAGGAAATTAGCTCCCCTTTCCTCTATTACACATAAAGTTCAAATGAGATGTACAATTAGTTTTTGAAATGATTTCCTATATATACAACTTTGAGGATGATGAAATGGTTTATGCTTTATAGAAAAGCTTAGCTTTCATGCTTAAGAGGGATAAAAGCCAAAAGTATTATGATTTTTATGATGTAATAATTGAAAAGATGCTAGATCAATTGAGAAATTATTGAACTTCTTTTAAATTTAGGTACTCTTCTTTTCTAGAACATTTGATCTTACATCAAACCATGAATTTTTTGAAAGGCATTTGTCACTTTTTAAGTTTTATGGAAAGGATTTGTACTAGCCAATTTTGGTCTCAACCCATGTGCTTTCCAAGATGTGGGATTATTACTCATTTGTAGATTACTTCCTAAAACCAGTACTCTTAAATTTGTCCCCACATCCTTCAGGTCAATTTTCTCCCAAAGCCTTGAAATGGATGAAAATCCAATAGACATCGGTGGATTATTTTTTGAGATAACTTTACCTTCATCAAATTCCACAATTTTATTGAGGATCCTTTTAGGATCCCTAAATTTGTAATAGATATGAATTTCGCTTTGGAGGCATGCCATTAGGAAACTATTTCCAACAAAACTTATGGCACCTGTTGAAAGATACACAAAAGTGCTTTACCAAATCCTCCTTACCATTTCCAATATTCAAGCAACACTTGTGAAAAGGGAGTAGTAGTATGTGCTTACAAGAAAATTGGCTCACCTGGGCCTAGTCCTCATTTTACGATGCATGGAGTTACAATCCAGTAAGGAATCTCCTAATTGTAAGCCATGAAAGATAGGATTACTTTGAATTAAGAATGAACCTGGCTGAGGAGAGGTTATATTTTCACATTGAATTAACCTTCATACCATTTGATTGACCACCATGGCTCAAATTCTATGTCTAGTTGGAAAAATACCAACAGAGCATCTTGATAGGAAAGTCCCTCAACACACAATTGAAGCACCTGGGATGGTCGAAAAGAAATAGGGTATATTTCTGGAGGTTCTAATAGGAAGTTAAGAACCTTAAAACCATAAATGGAAATGTTAAGCCGCATGATGAAAATTTTGACCAAATTTATGACAAGGAGGGTGACACCGATGATAGTAATCCTGAGTGTGATCAAGAGATTGGATTGGAGAAACTTCCACTCTACACCTCTTAGAATTAAGAGCATGAAAAAAGAAAAGGAAAAGGGAAGGGGTCAAAATGGAAGGTCTCACAAATCACATCTTCTACTAGGGACCAAACAAAAGGAAAGAGGACCCAACAGTCCCCAAAGTGATGTGGTACGGCTATAGAAGTCCAAGCTTTGACAAGATCAACTACTACAAAATCTAAATCTGCTAGTTTGGCCCTTATGAAGAAGAGATGAGTCCAAGACTTAGTAGAATAGGTGTATCAAGTAGAGGAGAAGAGGAGGCAGAATTTTCTCTACCAGGATATTCAACTTCAATAGCCTAGGTAATTTTGCTCCTGCTCTTCTTTTTTCTTTTGTATCTTTAGTTGTTCCTCCACCCTTGTCTGCTAAAAAGAA
Source organism: Sequoia sempervirens (assembly GCA_007258455.2). Lineage (NCBI taxonomy): Eukaryota > Viridiplantae > Streptophyta > Pinopsida > Cupressales > Cupressaceae > Sequoia > Sequoia sempervirens. The sequence goes on along the minus strand of VDFB02281492.1, from coordinate 345,885,917 downwards.
TCCTCCATTAGTGGGTTTTGATGTACTAATTCTAAATACACCCCCAACCATATTAAACAATGAACCCCATGAAGAAACCCCATGTGCCAAGAGAGCATCATCCACAATTGATTCTTTAGTCACCCTATCAAGGGAACCCATTGAAAACACCAAAGCATCCAAGCTACCAATTCCACCAAACCCATCTGTTACCAAGAAAATGCCTCATTTCCCACCCACTTCCCCTTTCACTTTTATGGGTATCCATCCTTCTTAGTCCACATATAACATCCCATCATTTTCCATGATAATTCTTCCCTTCACCTCTCCACAACCTCATACAATGAAAGCTTTTCCTTCCATCACCCTTTATAGTCTCCTTCCAAGTGTTTTGAGTGCTGCACAAAATATTGACACCCCATAGAGTCTTCAAAGCCACTTGGATGCAATGAAGTAGGCCCAACAAGTGAGAAAACAAAAACTATAGATAAAGAGAGATTTTCTAAAATTTAAGGTATATTCCTGATATTTTCAGACTAAGTGATGCAGTATGATTGGTTGTTTTTTTGGGAACTTTTGATAATGAGATGAGCTATCTACTAAGAGATAAGGATCATAAAACCTTGCATCAAGCCTATTATATAGCCATGAACATTGGAAACAACCAAAAATATCGAATGCACAAGGGTCATTTCTTTACAAGTGTTTGTTACAATGAGACTCCAAATGTTGATGAAAGATGTAAATCAAAAACTTAAAATGAATGTCAGAGAGCTTACACCCCTATTGTCCCAACTAATACATCATTCCATAATGTTGATCATACTATCCCTATTATGGGCAATGATTCAAATAATTATGTCAGTGAGGAAGACTTGTCCCAAGCTATGATTATTCCTCATGTTGATAGGAAATTTTTTCTTAAGCATCCAAATAATGTGGTGTATGCACCCATGGATTGAATCCATGAAGTTTCAAATGCACTACATGATGCAACTGATAAAGACATGGAAAAAAATTTAGATATTTGGCATATCACACCATGTAATGGAGCTACTAGTTGTTCCAATGATGTGATCATAGAGAGGGTCCACCCATAGCCTTATGGTTTAGATGAATCCAGTGACTTGTTTAATGATAAGAGTGATAATGATATAATGTATTCATAACTCAGCATGCAAGAACCATGTAATATCGATTATAATATTGCCAAGGTTGAAAGCTTTTTCAAAAGTGAGCTTGGTATCATTGGGTCTATTCATACACATCCAACTCATGTGGTTGATCATGTTGATTGCTATTCTACTAGTTATAGCAGCTTACATGAAGTAGAGTTGGAAGTTTTTACATCAGATGAGAATGGTATTAGCGTGTAGGATGTTGATGACATGATTTCACTCTCAGATGATCATGTTATGCATTGTGATGAGAATTTGAGTAATAGGATGCCACTTTTTTGGGGTGATATTGCTATGGAGCTTAAAGAGATTTCTAAACATGATACTTTAGATTATGTGGATATGTCAAAAATTTCAGATGTTTGTCCTGAACAATTATAGGATGAAAGGGAAGATAGTATTGGTTGTTGTAAGTTCAAGGCTGATTGTGATTGTTCCTATGAAGAGGACAATGATTGTGGTGCTTCAGAATATAGTGATACTAGTGAAGATTTGGAACTCCATGTGTAGGAGGTGAAGGATTTTATGTCAAAAATAAATGTAACAAAAAACCCCTTATTTGATGAGCCTCCATCTTCACTATAGATGAGAAATGATGATCATTATTGGTGTGGAGATAATCCACTCTTTTTTGAGAATTTTGATGATGCATCTCACATAGGGTTAGAATGTGGAATGTGGCTTCATGCAAATAAAGCAACACATTGATGAGCTCCTAGAGGGAAATGCCTATGAATGTTTTACATTTGAGATAGATGTTGTAGATAATGTTGAGTATCAAGATGCCATCTATCTAGAAGAGTATGAATTCTTTCAGTTTTCAGCTCAGTTAGGAGGCATTTTGTTCAAGCATGAGAATAAGATGAAGAACAAGAAATTTTATTTAAAATATGAATATGTTTCATATGATGAAAATAACACATATGTGTCATGTGATGATGAAATTTTTTTAGTTTATGCTTGGTTATGCAATATAGAATGACAAAGAGTACATTATCAATGGTATACTCAAAAAAGTTGTTATAGATGTTAGTGGCAATGTTTGTAATCAGGCGGATTCTCACTTGTTCAGAAGGAACCTGACACTTTCTTTGGTAGGAATGAAGTCATACTTGTTGCACTAGTATTGAAGAGGTAAATGTGGGTTGAGGGAATTCAATTCCTTTAATAGATTGGTGTTTGATAGAGAGAAACATGGGATCTTCATTTCATTTGGTGGTTTGGGGCAATCAAATATGGTTTTAAAATTAAGGCTCTATTGCCCAATGTTTGTGGCACCTGGTCTACTCTCCCAAAGATCTAGAATCTCTCCATGCCCTCAAGGGGAATTTGTCCCCAGTCAGAGCCACTGATGGAACCTTAAAATTTTTCTAATTTTGAGTACCTATGATGAAAAAAGGTGATTTGCACATCCATAAATGCCCTTGAAAAATCTGCCCAAATGACCTACTTTGGAGGGTCATAAATCGGAGCTAGTTTATTTTTATGTCAAATAATTTTGTAGGAATACTCATGTGACATATGTGAACATGTATGTCATATTTTGGTCCCCTATGATAAGTTTTCATAAGGTTTTAAGTGCAAAGTTAGAAGGTTTTGGGACTGTTTTGCTATTTGTAGACTCTCAATTCTACAAAGTGGCCTCCTGTTCGAGTTGATATTTTGCAACTGGATGATCATCATGACAAATAATTTGATTCATTAAAATCCAATAAAATTCATATGTACCCTATTTGGGATTCAAATTCTCATGATCATGTATGATATTTTTACCAAATCAAAAGAAAATGTAGTTTATTCAGTTTTACATCTGCATTTTTGAAACTTTCGAGGTCAAGTTTGACCCATAATATTTGGTGAATAATGTGGATTGAAGGAAATAAATCCTTCAAACATACTCAATGAGCATAAATTATTTATTGTTTCAAGTGGCAGCTTCCCAAGAGGTGATTTGATATGTTTTCATAGAGGTGACTTGGTGTGCTTCAGTTGGTTTTTGATAAATGAAATTACAAAAATGTTTGAGTGAACCACTTTATCATTTAATATCTTTCACCTTAGGAAGAATCTTGATAATTAATTTGTTGCACTAAGTTTTTGGGTGAAATTTCTACATTCCTATTTAGTTTTGTGGCTCCTAAACGAGTTTTGATGGGTTAATTAATGTGTTGTTGACTATGACAGGGCCAAAATTGGTGTTCCAAAAAAGTTCCAAATTTTCAAACTCTAATGGAAACCCATTTCTTTTTTTGGTCTAAAAAATCTACAGCTCCATTTTAATAAAAAATGGAGGTCATTTGATAAATTATTTTACTACATTTCAGGTGTGGTGAACATGTCCCAAGAGCTAGTTTACAAAGGAGGTACTTGAATTTTAAGGGCTAGGAAAAATTTGAGCAAATGGGTTTTCTCTAAATAATTGATAATGTCCCTATGCAAATTTTTGCGACTCCAGGTGTCCCAATTTTCTTGTAATGAATTCCCTCTGAATGTGTCACAGGCATAATTTGAAGTCACAATTTTTAATAATTTTTCAAATGTTCACATTTAAAATATTTAAAATATTTAAAATATTTTGTAAATGAAAAGGGGCATTTAGGGAAAACATAAGGGTATGTGTAGGATCATCATGGAAAAAATAGGCCCTTAAGTGGCAAAAATTCAGAAAAATCAGAGTTAGGCAACTTGATGTAAAAATTTCAATAAGTTATCTATATTATTTCAAAAGTATGTAAAATAGAATTTGTAGAGAACTGAATGTAGTTTCTAAACTACTAGGTTTGTTTAAAAACAAAATTCTATTTGGTGAAAATTTGAAATTTCAATGTAGTGGTACTTAAATTTTAGGGAAAAATAAGAAGTAGGTGCTCAACCACCCTAACCACAATAAAATGATAAGATTCTTTTATAAGATTTTAGATATAAGTAGAGGACTCATGTCCCGATGTGATGCATATTTTTTGTAATTTGTTTCCAAGTAAATAATTAATTATGATTTTTTATTACAACTTTTAAAAAATATAAAAAACTCGTATGTTTGACCACCTTAACTTGGTCAAAAATTCATGAAATTCAATTTTTATTTTATTTTATCATATAGTATGTGAAGCATAGAATGTGAAGCATGTTATGGATTCAAAAAATTTGATACCATTTGAAAGTGATGGATTTTTTTCAATCAAGCTATCAATCAGGACTTTAATCATAATTTGAATAGAAAATGAATAATAATTACTTGTTAAATTCAAAGTAAAGAATAATTTATATCAATGGAAAGCTGTGAATCTTCTTTAAAAACCCTTTTCATTTCATAAATTTTGGGTAAAATAATAGTCGTCGGCCACATACCCATCATATTGCCACTTTTTGGCCCAACATGATCCTGCACATACCCATAAAATACATTTTCAAATGGTCTAGAGTAAAAGCAAGTTTAATTCTTGCTTTTGATTGGTCAGACATGGTTTTCACAGCTTTCATGCATGACAGAACTCATGGCCATCACCAGTTTGCAATCTCTTTTCATCATCACATCAATGATGGAACGATACTATGTTCTCTCCATCATGTATCTTATATTAGAATACTCTTTTCTTTTGCACATTAGCGATGTAAAATATGTCTGTGTGAGCAATGGCCGGATTGTGTGAGAAATTTTGGCGCATATCTTCCTTGCACATGGATGGTTGCATTGGTAGTGAAAATGCTTGAAAATTGTTTAGGGATTTTCTATTTTAGTGCTTCCATCAAAGTTGTACTGTTGATAGGGTTTTCCAAACATTCACAAAATAAATGAATGCATTCCTTGTGTGTTATACTTTCTCTCAACTGGGGGAAGCCTATATTCACATGGTGGCCATAAGAGGAAGATTGAGTTGCATTTTTACTACTATAAAAATTTACTTGATTTCGCCATTGTTCATCTAAAAGATGATAAAGAATGAAGGATTCAGGTGGAGAGAGTGAACATCGCCCATCTTTTTTTTTCTTTGCTTCCACTTCTTGTCAGTGATGAGGAGAAGCTTCCTTATTTCCATCTCTAATAAATGTCATCTCCTCCATTTTGGATTAGCGATTGACGATACTACTTTCTCTACATCATGTATCACTAATTATTATTTCATTTTCTCAATGTATTAGTGATGCATGAATGTATCCTAGTAAAATTTGTAAGGGATTGTGGTGGGCCCGTGGACTATAGTTATATGGTAATGTTTGATGAAAAATCAAATGACAGCTCGAGATAAATAAAAAAGATACATAGGAAAAATGCTTGCACTGCTGATAAAATAATTGATGGCCCTCACATAGTAAAGATAAAGATTTAAATTGCTTAAGTTTTTCTTATTTTCCCATTGCTAATTATTGTCTCCTTTTTCTTACTACATAAGAGATAAGTGATAGTACATTCTTGGTTTCCCATCACTTTTTTAATCCTCCATTCTCTTATTTTATAAGAGATGTGTGATGGTAAATGTTGGAGTGAAGAAATGGTGGGACCCTAGGGGCCTTAGTAAATATTTGATGAAGGATTAAATGTGGGTGAATAATGTGCATGAGACTTAAAATTGAAATTTTAAATTTCTAGAGAATAAATTGATGGTAAGTACACAGGTAGATTATTTTGTCTCCCAGTGATATAAAATTCAAGCCCCATTAGTAAATATTTTAAAATTTTAATGTTGGGAAAGTAAATGGTGATGTGTTCGAGTAATTATATTATTACCCAATTGAAAATTAAAACCTTTACAAATAAAGTTAAAAACTTTATTTATTGATTAGTAAAATAAAGCATTTGACAAGGATTGTGAAAAATGTGAAGGGGTTTGTATTGTTGGGAAGTGAAAGTGAAAGATGGAAAGGTGAAAGGGAGATTTTTACAATGAAGAGTTTTTCACAGCAAACAAAATGTTCTTTCAATTGCAAGGAAGGGAAAATGATGAATGATGAGTCTTCCCATGGGGAATATTTTTTTATTTTAGGGAAAATACATGAAGTGGGAATCAAAGGGAAGATTGGATTCTTCAAGCAGTGGAGGTAGTTACTAATCTATGAACCTAAATGTGCTTGATGTCTTTGTTTGATCTTCACTTAGGTTTTTTGTTCTCCCTTAAGTGTTTTTTTTTCATGTTCCATTTATAGATGGCTATTTTATAATTAATCATGGAGAACATTTTTATGAGAATATAAGAAATTTTAGAGCTAAGTTTTAAGGGTTTTCTTATGTCAATATCTATGTAATTTTGATTACAATACTGACAATAATGTTTAATGGTTCAAGTTTGAAACTATTTGAGGGTATGTACATGATCATCATGGAAATAGCAGGCCCTTAAGTGGTGAAAATTTTAGAAAATTCAGAGTTTCGAAACTTGATGTAAAATTTTGAATAATTTATCTATATTATTTCAAAATATGTAAGAATATAATATATAAAAAATTGAATGTAGTTTCTAAACTACTAGGTTTATTTAGAAAATAAAAACTCTTTTGTGAAAATTTGAAATTTCAATGTAGTAGTACTTAAATTTTAGGGAAAAAATAAGTAGGTGTTTGTTTGACCACCCTAAACAAAATAAAATGATAAATTTTTTTATAAGATTTAGATATAAGTAGAGGACTCATGTCCCAATGTGATGCATATTTTTTTGTAATTTTTTGCAAGTAAATAATTAATTATGACTTTTTATTACAAATTTAAAAAAATATAAAAACTCATATTTATGACCACATTAACTTGGTCAAAACTTCATTAATTTTTTTTTTTTAATCCTATAGTATGTGAAGCATAAAATGTGATGCATGTTTCAAATTCAAAAAATGTGATACTGTTTGAAATCTATAGATGTTTTTCAATCAGCCTATCAATCAGGACTTTATTCGTAATTGAAATAGAAAATGAATAATAATTATTTATTAAATTCAAAGTAAAGCATAATTTATATTAGTTAATTCAAGCATGAGGCACTGATCTAAGTGTGTTACTCATGTTACACTTGTTTGTTAATTCAATAACTAATCACAATTTATAATAAATTTACTTATCAATATTTGTATGAATGTGTATTGAACGTAATGTATTACATATCTTATGTTTAAATCAGGTATTACCATGAAGGTTAGCCAAACCTTTAAGGTATTATGTCTGTTAAGCATATAAAGGAGAATTATCTATTTACTTTATTCTTGATACTTTAGCACACAAGTATATGACAGCACATTGTTGGGATCACCCTCTTGAGTCTCATAGAGCCCAAAGTGTAGGGAAGAAGTGGGCTTTACATTCAATCTTCCATTCATTGGCCCAATCTCTCTATGAATCTAACCATTAGACTTGGCAGCCATATAGGATTCAAGTAGATAGAAAATTCAAGTACCAACACATCTAATCACCATAATCTAATAAATTCTTGATGGATCATGGACTTCTTGGAAATTTTGATTCAATCTCAAAATCAATGGTCAATTCATTCACCTTATTTTTCTATCTTCTTTCCACACTAACTTAATATTATGATAGTCAAACAAAAAAAATCATGCATCCATCCTACATCCACAAATCATCAACATGCATACATATCACATCATCACACCATATAATCATAGTAATGGGAAACATAATCCACTTCATAATCATTATCATTTAAGTTGTTTTGAATAATATATAACTTTTTATTCTCAGCATCTTAATCCATTGCATAATCATTCATAACATCCATATCATAAGCATGTGCAACTCCATCATCCATATATACATCAGTATATGTATGTACATCATGCGATCATAAATCACATGGGAAAGTACACAAAATAAATGTATTCATCCATACATCTTGCATAATCATATCATATCATCTACATATTGAAACATGTCACAACATATCATACAATGATGTTGAAAAAGAAGATAACAAATCTTGTGCATTGCATTACATCCATCGCATATCATATACATCACATCATGGATCATTACATATCACATAAACATGAATAAAATGAGTGCATCCATCACATTACATCCATACATAATCATAATGCATGAAATAAGTATCATATCATATCACATAGCATATCAACACATCACCTCATAATCCACATAGGAACCATATCATATATATCAAAAAAATGGTCATGATACAATATTGGAATCGGTGAGTATGAATATCATCAAAAATACATATATAAGAGGCTATAAGAAAAGAGCCAATGAATTTATACATGGATACAAAATCAGGATGTATATAAAAAAGGTGTATACAAAACCAAGGAGGGGTCTATCCCTTGCTACCTTTTTCACCATCCCCTAGCTACTCTGGCCATCTGAGAGAAGTATAAGCACTTGACTAGACTTGGCCCCTGTGATCAAAATTAGGCTACCTGCGATGCGGAGGGACGTCTTTGTAATATAGCATCTGATAATAAGCTACCTCCTCGCTAGCCTACCCAAAAAGTTGTGTTGACACCATCTACCCTACCAAACCTTGTGCATGTTGATCATTAAAGCTTGTGCATCTTTGAACAACCTTATGGGAAATTTAGTGAGTGAGGGACCAATTTTGACCTCACTAAATAACCTTTGAGATTTTTTATAGAAAGCTAACTCTTCTTTGCGTTTGGAAAAAAAGGTAGAAAGTAATGTGAAGAGTATGTGTAAGATCATGATGGGATAGAAAGTGGCAATATGATGCATACATGTGGTTGACGAATTTTTTTTACCCAAAACTGATCAAACAAAAAGGGTTTTTAAAGGAGATTCTTAGCTTTCCACCAATATAAATTATGCTTTACTTTGAATTTAATAATTAATTATTATTCATTTTTTATTCAAATTATGACTAAAGTCTTTATTGATAGGCTGATTCAAAAGCATCTATAGCTTTCAAACGTATCACATTTTTGAATCCAAAACATGTGTCACATTCTATGCTTATACTATAGGATTAAAATTGAAAATTGAATTTAATGAAGTTTTGACCAAGTTAAGGTGGTTAGACATATGAGTTTTATATTTTTAAAATTTGTAATAAAAATTCATAATTAATTATTTGGAGAAAAATTACAAAAAATATGTATCCTGAGACATGAGTCCTCTACTTATATCTAAAAATTTATTGTGGTTAGGGTTAGAGACACCTACTTCTTAGTTTTTCCCTAAAATTTAAGTACTACTACATTGAAATTTCAATTTTTACCAAATAGATTTTTCTTTTTTTAAATAAACCTAGTAGTTTAGAAACTACATTCAATTTGCTACAAATTCTATTCTTACATTTTTTTTGAAATAATATAGATAACTTATTCAAATTTTTACATCAAGTTGCCTAACTCTGATTTTTCTAAATGTTTTTCCACTTAAGGGCTTGTTTTTTCCATGATGATCCTGCAAATACCCTGAATAAAACATAAAGATGGAAATGCACCAAATCTTTTAGAACATTTCAAACTTTACTATTCCTTATAATTGATTTCATAGACACAAAATGTCACAAACCTGCCATTGTTGGGAAGACAATGAGAAAAAAAGGCTACATAAAGAACAATGCAATCTTTCAAATCTCCCCCTGGGAAGCACCCATTGAGGTCCAATCAGATGTAAGAAAACTCTAAAGATTAACAAAAATATTTAGAAATTTATAGAATCCTTCCTCCTTTGTAGAATAATATGGAAAATTGTCATACCCTTTAGAGAAAATGGATAATTTTAATAGACATGATCCAATTTTTGAAAGATAACTTTAAAAATAAAAGATTAACATGTGAATTAGTTATTTGAATGATCAATGCAAAAATTTTAACATATATTTTTCAATATGAATGAAATATGGAAAATAAATTTGATAAAGGCCAGAGCATGCACAATCTCAAAGATTTCTCCCAAATAGATTAAACTTCTATGATATATAAAATGAAAATAAAGTTCACATGCCAATCTAATGATAGTTTGAATTAAATATAATATGATAAAGAGAATAATTAGTGTTCTATAAAGACCCTCCTACTTTTGAGAAAATGGAATTCCCTAACAATATCTATATTCTTTGAAAAGGATTTTGAAACAATATTTTTAGAACTCCTTAATCAATACTACTAGCCCCTATTTATAGCTAGAAGAAGAGGACACCGCCGCAAACATTCCAAAAGTAGAAAGTACCAGATGCCTAAACCTGGTAGCTCACAATCCAATCTTAGATCTTGATTAGATCATAGCAATCCTTGCTAATTAAGTCTCAACTAATTCATTAATGGTTTCAGATTTTTTAGCAAAAATAGCTTTCAAAAAATAATTAGATTTAAACACAACATAGCAAAATATCTTATCGATCAACTATGGAGATGATGAAATTGACTTAAGGGTTCCACCTTGAAAGTAAGACATCTTTTTGTGGAAGATACAAACTACCCAACATAAATAGATGATATGTCAAGTGAGCATGTGATTTTAGATTTGTGAGAGTTATTTTTGAAGAAAAACCCCTCCAAGCTAACATGTGTCTCGATTCACGCTTGAAATGAAAATGATATATATAAGGTCATGCACCCAACACATGGCACATTGTTTTCCTTTATGTAAGATTAGTCTTCATCCTTTGGGTGCGGATCATCCCGAAGCAAAAGTGAAGGGCCAAAAAACAAAGAAAAAGCTTAAAGGAAAAATTGCTTCATGGTTCTGGTGACTCATAGGGGTCCTTCACTTGCAAAGGAATGAACCTAGACCTCTGGTAATTCCTCAAGTTTGAGGAATTTGGAGGTTTTTTCCTCCAAATATACATCAGTGGGATACATGACGTTGTGTAGAATCTCATATGCTTAATCCAAATTGATGGGTTCTTTAAAAGAAACCCCTCCCTACCTTGATGAAATAGCGCTAATGTGGTAATAAAGCTTAGAAATGGGAAGGATTTCCCTCTTTATTTCCTCAATAGTGGGTATTGGGCTTAGACCTGAGAGTGCTATGGAAGTTTGGATTTTGAGCCTGATTACATCCATGATCTACTTGATTGATAACAGTCCTCCATCTAATGAGAAAAGGGAGGGTAATCCAGATTCAAGTAGAATTTTCAACTCTTCCTTGATATCATTGACCTTCTTATTCAACACTCCTCAGAAAGCTTTACTTTTTAATGCAACCTTGTGGTAGGTGATGAATTCACTTGCCTTCTTTGAGGCTTCCCTTTAGTCAAGAATTTCAATGTCCCTTAAAGCTTATTTGGTTCCTTTACATAACTTTGAGATTAGGCTCCTTGAGTCCTTAGCTTGGGGGCATATATGAGGAGAATTTGGTCAACTTCTGGGCCAATCTTCTCATTTAACTCATGAGCAACCTTCAAAAACTACAAGACTGGTTTCAAGGCCATGTCTATAGCTATGATTCTGTCCCAATGAGGGGATATTAGTTTTTTCAATGTCGAGAGGATCCCAAATCCCTATGCCATAGCCAACTCCTACTGGAATTGACCCCCTTTCTTTTATGCTTTCTTCTATTTGACTCTTTTCTTGGAGGGTGTTTGTAAGCTCAAAGTGTAACTTACCAATATATTCATCACAAGTCTGCAAAATTGACCCAATCTCCTGCTTTTCTTGTTGTTTCCCTTTTTGTTTTCGCCTGAGATTTTTGAAGGTTTATGGAGGCTTGGAATCAAATGCTATCCAATTCATTTTTCATATCCTCCTCCTATTGTAGCCCATCAAATACAACTTTTACTCTAGTTATATTTCTATCCATATTATTTTGTTTGCATTGATACTCTGAATTTGTCTCACACAACAATGATTTCACCTTATAATATCTCCACCTTAGTACAAAGCCGATCCTGCTCATTTTGTGCCTCTTCAAGCAACTTAGCTACTTCCCCTTGCTAACCCCATAATTGCTTTAAGTGGACCATTTCCACATATTTACTTTTTATTTTTTCCTCCATCTTGTCCACCATGTCTTTTACATTTTCCAATGTTGCATCATCCTTCTTCAATTTTTTCTCCAGCTTTTCATAGTCCATGTAGACTACCTTCTAAGTTTCTTTGGACACAACCACTTTAATGCACAAGAGATTATCATTTAAATTAAGGCCCATAGCTCAAATTTCATAATCCTCTTACTAAATTTCTCCTTCTAGCATGGATGCTAGTGTCCTCATGGTAGCAATTAGCAGGGAGTTTTGATCTTCATCAAAACATGCCTTAATCTATAGGAAACACAACCACTATCAAACTATTAAAATATGTCAGAATACATAGCTGTAATACAATACAACACCCTTATAAAATAGGATTTCCTTCTAAGGAAAGTCAAGATCATAAAATATCGTCCATCAGATTAAGATCTAATGATGAATGGTCCAAATTTACAATAAGAAAATATAAATTAAATTTTCCTTTCATGGGGGGGACCCTCCACACCCCCCGATCACTATCATATAAATAGTACCTTATGTATCAACAATAACTTATGTAATTGCAAGGTTGAGACACATTTTCCCAAAAAATATCCCACTTAGCAAACACCTTGAAAATATAATGAGGGTGTATAAACATCATCTCTTAATTACTGTGGGCCGAAAGGCCCATAGTCTTTGAACACTATCTAAACTTCTTTGTGCTCATAGGATTAGTTAAATAATTAGTAACATTCATCAAATTCTCTACCTAAAGTAGCTTCACACTATCATCTTTGACCATATCTCTAACAAAATGATACTATACATCAATACTTTTGGTCCTCACATGAAATGTTAGGTTCTAAGCTAGACATATCACACTTCAATTGCCACAACAAATTTTCACCGTGTCTTGTTTTATTCCAATATCTAAACAAAATCTCTTAAGCCAAATGGCTTCTTTAGAAGAAAAAGTAGTTGTCATATACCAACTTCAGCAGTGCACAAATCAACCACAACTTGCCTCTTACTCATCCAACTAATTACACCACCAAATAAATTAAACACATAAGCACTAGTGAAACTCCTACTATCAACATCACCTACCCATTCTCAATCCACATAGCCATGAATATCAAGGGAAATATCATCTTTAGTCATATTACAATGATAAAACAAGGAATAATTTGAGGTACTATGCAAATATCTACAGACTCTTTTAAATGTATCTGAATGAACTCTACCATGATTAGACATATATCTAGAAATAACTTGCATTACTTGTGAAATGTATGGTCTTGTATAACCCATAGCATACATCAAGCTTCCAACTTCACTCTAGTAAGGAACTCTACTCATGTCTTCCATCTCTGATGGAGATGTTGGACAATTTGAAATAGATAATTTTGTTCTAGCTGAAATAGGAACAAATAATGGTCTATAATACTACATATCAAACCTTTGTAAAATTGAATCAACATACTTACTTTATCCAAGCCATAGCTTTCTGTTCACTCTATCTCTTTTAATTTCCATCTCAATAATGTTCCTAGCTACACCAAGTTCTTTCATTTCAAATTTAATAACAAGTTAAGATTTTAGTTTTGAAATAGTACCTCTCCCTCTACAAATAAATAACATATCATCAACATCTAATGCAAAAAATAGGAAATGATCACCATCAATTTTATAGTAAACACAATGATCTGATTTAGAATGCTCAAATCCCAAACTCAACACATATGTATCAAAGTTTTGGTACCACATCCTAGTACTTTATTTTAAACCATACAAATATTTCTTCAATTTGCAAACCAAATTTCTTTTACCTTTCACCATGTAGTGCTCTAGCTGTGTCATATAAATATCCTCCTCCAAGTCATCATGAAGGAAAGAATTTTTCACATCCATTTGCTAGACCTCTAAATCGTAAGAAGCAACAATAAAAAGAAAAAATATAATGGATGTAATTTTTGCAACAAGAGAAAATATCTCACCATAATCCCCTTGGAACCTCGTGGAGGGGACCCACCTGCACCCCCAATTCATTGTCATATGAACAATACCTTATGTATCAATAGTAACTTATGTAATTGCAAGGTTGAGACACATTTTCCCAACATGCACATGCTTTGGTTTTTTCCATTGAGAAGCCTAGTTTTTGTAAGTTCACTTCATGAATTTGTGCCCAATAGACTAATAAGTCCTTTGTATTCCATGATTAGAAAAAAATCATCCCACAAAAATTACAAAAATCTTGTCATTTTATCCCATCATTATATGACCCATCATTGATAATTGATTTGAGAAATCCTACATGGGACATCTTGCATGATTTAACCTTGAAGAAGTCTAAAAATTGGCTAAGTACTAAGGTTTCAAGCTTTCAGACTTTTTCTTTCCTTCATACTTGCATGCTTTCTCCATCGCTACCGATCCTCCATCTCTTTCACTTATATTTTCCATTTTTTAACTAAAGTATTTCAATTTTTGGTCACCGACCTTTCCCTTTAACTCCTATCACTTCCTTTTGTGAACCTTAGGCCTTTTCTCCAATCACTAAATTTTTGAGAGGGCTTTCAAGATTTGTCTATCTTGGATTGTCATACTTTTGGGATCAACCTTTTCCTCTACCTCCTATCATTCTTTCATTAGGTATCATGCCCTTCCTCTAACCCTAAAGACCAAATTAGGCATTTTCAAATTCTCATGTCATGATCTTTTGGATGTTGAGCATTGGAATTTTCCTTTGTCACTTTCATCCTTTCCTTCTTTTCTTCTTACCAATTATCTCTTCCTCTCAAAGCCCAAAGTACGAAAGTCCGATTCCAATGGTATGCTATAGGCTCAAGGTTTCCCTCACATAAATAAAATATTAAAAATGAAAGCCCATAGATATATCAAGAAGGTGACAAGTGACATATTTGTATTTGTTTCTTCTATTCCACATGAAGATTTTCTCTAAGTCAAGAGTGGCCTATGGAATTGTGGGATGAATGACATGTGGTAGAAATTGGTTGAACAAATGTCACAAGGCCTTTTGAGGGTCCCACCAGTTCCACATGTCAAAATTTGTAGTATTCCACCATTCCACAAAGCCTTAGTGGTCCAAATTTTTTCTATTGAAGCACAAAAGTGGTGACACGTGGAATTTTGAGCATTGTTGGTGGCAATGAGACCATTAATGGCTCCCACTAAGTCCAAATGGAAATTTTCTGAGAATTTTCTCTGTTTTGTGGAGCCTCCTAAGGTGGCCCCACCATCATGCTATGAAAATGAAAAATGAGTGACAAGTGGTAGCTCTTCGAAGGTATACATTCACATTAGCTTAATGGGTACAACATGACATAATCTTATGACTTGTTTTCCACTTTTGCAAAGTTTTTTCATAAAATATTATTTGTGGCTATGGAACTACATAATGAATGACAAGTGGCAAGTCTTTAGTTAAGTAGTGTTGTGAGCCCTTAAGCAAGGTCCCACCAATGCCACTTGTCAAGGTTTGAGGCATTTTTCCATTCCATTGATCCTTTAAGGATAGCCAACAATAATCCCACATAAGTGTAGAAAAGGTGTCACATAGCATATCAAGCATTCCTAAAAGTTGTATCACTAGTTGTGGACCCCACCATGCCATGTGGAATTTTTTCAATGGTATTCCACCATTCTATGAAGTCCTATTGGGTAGACACAAAGATTCCTTGCAAAAGTGTGTTAAGAGGAAAATCCTCGAGTCCTTAGGCACTAATCATGAAACACATGGCACAATCTCAGATGTCTATGGAAACTTAGGGGGGACCCACTTTCTAAATATAGAGATGTGGATGGTTGCCATGTGGTAATGTTTTAAGGATTTTCACCCTTTCGTGCAACTCCTTAAGATAGAGCCACCACCAGTCTACACAAAGTGTAGGATAGTGATGACTGTCTTAGGAGCTACATGGAAGCTTATGGTTGCATCACGAAGGTTCTTCGAAAGGGATAAATTTTCAAAGGGATTTCATAGAAGTATGTAGCTATTGATCTTGTGATTTTATCTCAAATGAATGGTCACATTTTAAACTAATAAAGTGAGCCTAGGATTGAATCTCAACCCTCTATCTTTGAATCAAATGTCCCAAACTCAAATCTAACAACTAACCACACTAGTTCGTGGGAGTGGCTGCATTCATGGCTAAGAAATTTTTTTAGTTACTATAATTATATCTTCTCATTGCAAGGTTCATTATTCATGGATTTACATGCCTTATTCAATGAAAAAGTGGTGCTCATGCTTCTTTATGTGCTATTGGGACATTCTTCCTATTATAGCATTGGATTTCTCTATATATTTTGTGAGATTCCTCAACTCTACACTTATAGAAAATTAATTTTAAAGGCATGGCATGCACATCAGGGTTCTATAGGCTTATCTTCTACATGCAATTTAATGATCATCTCCTTTGCTCTCTATCTAATCAAATTTCTTCTAAATTGCTAACCCTAGTAGGGTTAGGGTTTGGTCTAAAATCATCTTTGTCATGCTTGAACTATAAAAAAAAAACACTTGTATTCAGTTTTTAAGGGTTCTTCTAACTTCTCTAAGGTTTTTCTTTGATAGACACTACATTTTTTCATTCTGCAATTGTAAAGATTACTTTTGAGCTTTATGCTAATAGTATTCAACCATTTATCACTATTATCTCTTGCATATTTGAGTAATATTCATTTACCTTCATGTTCTAGTGAGTTTTGTTGCTATCTTATTATTTTATGGCTTCATTTGAAGTGGGAAGAAATAAATTTATATCCTAGTGCATCACCCCTTTTCCTTTGTGATTTGTTAGAATAGATTAGTAATAGGGCTTCATGTGTTGGGTTTGGCCAACACATTTTCACTTAGACTAGAAGAGGAATTCAACCTTGTCCAAAGAGTTGACCACAAATTGCAAGGTTCCACACCTTGGGTTATTTCAATGATGTCATTGGAATACTAAAATCCATGTTCTAGAGGGTACAATTTAGGTCAGGGTCAATTTAGAATCATGTGGGTTCAAACTAGGCCCTTAAGTAGCGATAAAAATTTAGAAAAATATACTTAGTCAACTTGACATAAAAATTTGAATAAGTTACTAACATAATTTGAAAACTATGTAAGAACAAAATTTATATCAAATTGAATTTAGTTTCTAAGATACTATTCCTTTTTTGGAAAGAAGTAAATCTATTTAGTGAAAATTTGAAATTTCAATGTAGTAGTACTAAATTTTCAACAAGAAAAAAAAGTTGTATGTTTGACCAACCTAAGTACAAGAAAAAAGTTATATATTTATTTTAAACTTTCAATATAAGTAGAGGATACATGCCTAAATGTGTTGCATATTTTTTTGTAATTTTTTTGTAAGTAAATAATTAGTTATGAATTTTTTATTATTATTTTTTTAAATATTAAAACTTGTTTGTCTGACCACCATAACTTGGTCTATATTTTTTTCAATCAACCTATCAATCAGGACTTTAGTCAAAATGTATGTCTAAAATCAATAATAATTATTTATTTAATTCCAAATAAGGCATATCTTATACTTTTGTAAAGTTGACAATTTTCAAAATAAACCCTTTTCATTTCATTAAATTAGGATTAAAAAAAGTTGTTAGCCATTTTTGGTCATATCACCACTTTTTGGACCCCCATGATCCTACACCCACCCATGACAACAACTCCCTCATTGGTTCATGAATCTCCTTTAGTTGAGTTAGTTGAGCAAAGATGGAATTCTCATCTTTATAACTATAGAATCTATCTTCAAATTTAGTCTTCATAACATCCCATGAATTAATAAACCCATTAGGTAAATCGTAAGACCATTTTATAGTAGCATCTATTAGAGATTCTACAAATAACCTTATGGAAACATCTTAATTTTTCACCCCTAGGATCCCATATGCAACAAATAATTCATTCAAATTTTCATCAATAGCAACCTTTTCATCACCTCTAAACTTTTGAAGATGCTTCCTAGAGCCTTTAGGTAAGTCATGTAAATGGACCCCAAAAGCCAAGGGACCTATGGCTACTCCCCATTGTATAGGAGGTTTATGTGCCATGTTTTGAGTAAAATTAATAATAAAAGGGACTATAGTACCATGTAGAATAGGTTCTTGGAAAGTGGGAGAACCCTTTATATCCCGAGGTGGAGAAGGGGATTTACTTCTAGGCTTAAATTTTCTTGTAGGGAGTGACAAACCAGAAAAATTACTTTCTCCAACACTTCAAAAATTGAATCCCTAATGCTTCTACTATGTGCAGTTCTTGTGTACCTGCTTGAATCTAGTGTAACTATCAATAAATCTGCAAATAATTAAGAATTATCTCAATTTCTCCTAACATGGGCTCTAGGAAGAGAAATAATTCTGTCAATAATTGCTAACTATTGTTTTGGTCCAAGTATTCTAAGTTCTTCATCGAATTCCTCCTCTTCTTCTATAACTTGGTTGACCCTATGGTACTCTTCAACACTCCTAAACCTCTGAGCCAAGGTATTCAATTATGATATTGTCTTCTTGTTTTGTGTGTAACCAATTAATATTCAGTTGGAGCATAGGAAAGATGTTGTTATGTGGAAGAACCATAATTACTCATAGAAGAGACCAATGTACAAATATAAAAGAAAACATATGGATTTTTTATTGTTTGATTCTCTTATAGAGTTTCCATAAATTTTTTGGTTAACATATTTGTATTCCTTAAATCAACAAACACAATGATTATATCATGTCAATAATAGAAGAAAAAGGTGTAACAAATAGTTGGGTAAATTTAAGATTAACTTCCCTCTGAATTTTATTAAGGTACAACTCTATTTTAGAATAGATTTTGAATTTAAATTTTTTTAAATGGGGTATAATTTTAACCAAAAATTAGTAAAGGAATAATAACATTTTTTTTTGAATGCACAAGACAACTGAGAGAGGGGTGAATCAGTTGTACATAAAAAAATAAAAAACCCTCATTAATATTCAGATCTACATTAGTTCTTAAACCTCTTATCATGCATTAGAAAAATGTAAACATGGAAAATAGTAATGTAGAAATATCCAAATGCATAAGAGCACAATATTCACATGAAAATCCCAAGGGAAAAACTATGGTGAGGATTAGCTCACAATATAAAGTAATTACAACAACGAATACAATAGGCTCACTACCCAAAATAAAAGAAGGGTTCACCACTAAAGACTCACTACCAAATTAAAAAGAAGAAGAAAAATTATTTTTACAATGATAAATCCATCTCAAAGAAATAGAGACATCCACCACAACATCAATAGTTCATTTGTGGCCTCTCTAAAAATTGTAGACACCATCTTCTCACTACTTTCAATAGCCTAACACATTAAATCTTACATTACACTTCACAAATTCATACTTCACTTTACATCTCACATCACACACTCTTCACACACTTAATTATCCATCAACTAAACACTTATTTATATCATCTTAAACCTTGAAAATAATTAAAAAGGTTGGCTATGAACCTCAATTGTGAAAATTCAAATTAAGTTGGCACTAAACATTCCTACAATGAAAAGGAATGAAGGAAAAACACAACACACCTTAACACGGACCCAAATAAACTAATACATGGTACTTCAAACTTTCAAAAACACCTAAGAATATCCATAATTAGTGTAAACACCCAAGGTCAACCAAACCAGTGTTAACACCATTAAAAAATTAAGTAATCGCTTCCTTTGATCACAAGATGACTTGTGGAGCACACACAACACTTTAACATACTCTAGAATATGTTGGAAGTTGGAAGTTTGTCATTGATGATGTAGGTTGGAAACATGAGCATGAAGGGGGTATATATTGCATGATCCAGTGTTTTCATTGATGTCAACATTGTTATGATCATCCTAGCATAGTTTGGAAACATTTTTTGCAGACATATGTATAGTGCAAGTTGGTCTAGAAAGTATGGCTAATCAGGAAATAGGCTAAGTATTTCCTTTGGTAGGTTTATGGTTTCATTCATCATTTTTTGGGTCCACACTTCACTGCAAGTGGAGATATCACTCTATGATTCTTGATATAGTTTTTAGATCATCAAGTGCAACTATATTCAATATTTTGTGACATTTTGTGAAGTTTCTCGAAAGATATGAATGACAATGCACAACCCTATATATCATAGTTACTTTTTGTATAGTGTGTCAGTGTGGGAGATTCCACATTTCTTTATGGATAATTAATTATTTTTGTGATGATGAAGAAAAGCTAATAGATGTTGGCTAAATGGGAATTCGAAGAGAGATTGAGTTTTGAAGCATACTTTTGGCAAATTGTATGTAAATTTGAAGGTTTTGTGTTTAGGTCTCATTTTAGGGCTGACCTAACACATTTGATGTTTTGTAAATAATAAGAGAGTAAATTTATCTTTTGTGGAATTTATATTATGTCCATCTCGACCTATCTCAATGTAAATTAAATTTGTAATTAAGGTGAAAAGTGTGGATAAACTATTTTAAGGATGACATACCTAAATTTATGTGTTACTTCTAATTAGGCTATCCTAATTGAAGTTACACTTGACATGGATAAATATATGTGTGTGTGTGTGATTAAGTTTCATGAACAAAAGGATTGTGGTATATGTTTAAGAGATAGCATATGGTTTACAAGTTTTTAGTGACATATGACATGTATGGTGTTTGACCTACATGTGTGTGATGTATAATTGAGCATATTATGAATAGAGGGAAGTATTGATTCAGACCAAAGTGAATATAATTTGGTACTTCATTGGAACTATAATCTAGCATATGATAGATGCTATTATATCAGTTCAAATAGGTTGTATAGCCATCCCTTCTTTATTTCTTCACTTTATTTGTGGGTTGTGAGCCATTCTGGATAGTATGTTCTATCCTGATAGTGAGTTTTTCTGTAATATACTATATCTGGATATAATATATAATGATATAATCTTCAATGTATCTTTTCCCTTTTTGGGTTTTCCACATAAAATACTAGTGTTCATGTGTTATGTGATCTTGTGGATGTTATCATGTTTTCCTTCACTATTACAGTTGGATGTATGTTAATGGTTGGATGGATTATGCTTAATTATTTTAAAGGAATACTGATTCACCCACCCCTCTCAATATTCTAGGTGTTCAAAATTTGGTATCAGAGCTTGGATCCCTAGAAGGATCTTGACCACTTTGGGAAGATATTGGAGTTTGAACACATGGCTGATAGAAAGTACCCTATTCCTCTAGAAGAGATTCCTACCATTGAATACATAGAAGATGATTGCATGATTGATAAAGAAATACTCAAAGTATCTCTTGAAGATCTTAGTAAAGTTGAAGATGAAAATAAAGATTTGAAGGAAAACCTAAAAGAGGAAAATGAGTGCATCAAGAAACTAGGAGAGAAAATTAGGAAATTCAGAGAAAGGCATAAGGAAGTCAATGAACAATTGAGGTAAGAAATTGAATAAATCATTGGATTAAGAGTATAAGTGGATGAAAAGAAAATAGTTGAAGAATACTTGAATATAATGATAAAGAACAAATATAATGAGTGCACTATACTTGAACATGAAGTGGAAAATATAAGATAAAATCTGAAAAAGGAAAGAATTCATGACGAAAAATATAAGACAAGCTATACAATGCTTTATGAGTTGATTGTAGGTCATAACTCATATAAAGACAAAGGTGTCTTTGGATTTGAAAAAGGAGAAAGCTCAAAAATAGCTCAAAAATTGAATGCAAAAAAGATCAATGAACCAAAGAAGACTGAAGACAAAAAGACTAATGAAAAGATCTAGAATCAAAGAAGAAATGATAGAAGACTCCCTATAAAACAACCAAATGCTCAAAGGTACCCATATTTTAATAATATTCCTTATTTTTGTTTTTCATTTGGGCATAGAGCAATGGAATGTAGAAGTAGAATGAATTAGAATACTCCATCCTTTACTAGTCAATGTTTTACATGCAAGAGATTTGGACACAAAGAAAATGAATACAAAAGTCAAATGATGAATAACAATGGTAGAATGATCCAATCTTTCAATAGTTACTACTATGCATTCTATGTATTTGGACAAAAGGATAATCAATGCAAATCCAAAATGAATGGAAGGAATAACTCTCAAAGAAATGTCACATGCAACAATTGCAAAAAGGATAGAACATATTGCTAAATTTTGTAGAGGAAAAAACACAAGGAAGGAATTTTTTTATAAAGAAGAATGAACTACTCAAAATGATTGATCTAAATTAAGCAAAAATAAAATTGGAAGGGACCTAGAAAAAGAAAGAGAAGACTGAGGATGAGGGAGAATCTATATCATTCTCCAGTACATCTTTTTCCTCCAATAAATAAGCCCAAAACTATGGCTTATGGGGAAATTTAATGAATATCTTATATCCCCCATCAAAATAAGGTGTTGGAACTACAACACAGATATATGTCATGGATAATGAAATTCTTGAGCTATGGAAGAAAATTGTAGAAGAAAATATGCTAACATGGAGTTTTAGGAAGCATGATAAGATGATTGTGCACACAACTTTAGGTTTATCATCCTTTTGGTTTGAAGCACTTATTAAAAATTTAGGTAAATTGGAGAATTAAATTCAAATGTGTTGAGGAATATTTATTTAACTAAAAGAATTTGAAGGGGAAGATAAGAGAAAAAGATGAAATTGAAGGGTTCAACATATCTCTGAGTAGTTGAACATCAAAATGTAAGTTTTTTGAGCTGACTAAGATGCATTTTGCAATTCTTACATATTCCAGCCTTCGGGAACTTTTATTTGAAAGAAATTTAAAGGTAATGAATACTCTAAATGTTGTAGATGTCTCACAAATACCACAACTTGAGCTTAAAATACATTCCACCAAAGTTTTTGTAGATGATCCCTTAGTTACTTTCTACTATACTCCCTATGGAAAATGGAAGAAATTTCTCTTGGTAGATTATTTGTTTCGTGGAAAAAAGAGTTAGAAGAAAATCTTTACACTTTCAAATTATAATACAAAGCCCTAAGTGAGAAGAGGCTACATGTGTGGAAAAAAGTTTGACATTTGAATACAAAGAGATGTATACCAAAATTGTGCAAAGAAGAATTCATGATCAATCCATATGGATTTATGGCCCTTACACTAGTAACCAAGGAAGTAATTAGAGAAATAACTAGATTGTGGTCCTTTGAACCATTTCCAATCCAAAAATTTGTCAAATTCAAGGATGTAAGGAAAATACAGGTACTACTATTGATAAAAAAGAACTCACATTAGACTCTATTAGAAACTTGGTAGTCTAGTATGCAACAATGCTCATAGGTCAGAAGATTTATCACCCAAATAGATACAATACAATCTTTGCCATCATCATTCATGTGGCACAAGATATGATTGAAAATAATGTTGATTATGACCTCTATGAGTTTCTCTAGAATTTTTTTCTTGGAAACCCTAAAGGAGATTAAGAAGAAGAAGAAGCATACATTTAGGTATGGAAAATTGGTAATATATTTAATTTTCTACTTCTTAAGGGAAGTACCAATGGTTGGGAGAGTTAATTGGACAAATGCATAACCTATTGCACATTAAATAATTGACCATATGGGAAACCTAAAAGGTATGGCTACTCAAGATGATTCCCTTGCATCATTCTTTGCAATATTTCAAAGAATAATGAATGAAAGGATGGGAAGTATTAGTAATATGGTCACAAATTACTTAAAAGACCTTAACTTTCTTGTTTCCATTTATTTTCTCTTTATGGAAGAAATTAAACCTAGGAATATTTGGATCTTAGAATTGGATTATGAAGTGTCAGAGGTAGAAGGTGTTAGATATGTTTAAATACTTCTAAAAATCCCCAAAGGCCCCAAAAAAATAAGCATAAAGGATAGTATTAGAGACAAGATGAGTGCAAAATCCTCTGAAAGCTCTAGGAGATTAGGTAAGAAGACAAAAATCATAGATATCCCTCCGGTTGTAGGTAAAGTTAAGAAAGAAGTTATAGGAAAAAAGGATAGTGATGTCAACACTATTGAACAAGAAATAATTCACATGGATGATTCTCAACATGAGCATGGGACTAGTATTAGAACTACTAATGCACAAGATATGGATGAAGCTATAAAGGCCTCACAATAGGTAACTCCTAGCATAAGTATTGATGCATCATTATCTACTTTGGAAAATTTCAAACTCTTGGTTGATTCTTTCAAGGAATATGCCTCCTGGCTAAAAGGGAAAACTAAATTTGAATCAAAGGCGAGGCTTGCAAAAAATAAATGATTGAATATCACAAGAAAGTGTGCAACTGCACATCACAAAGTTACAAAAATTTTGAAGGATGTTTAAGCCTATGGGGAAGAATCACATAAATTATTTTATTATTGCATGAAATTTCTGAATATCACACAAAGCATAAAGGATTCTATGAGTAAAATTGAAACACAAATAAACACTATAGGATATACTTATGATCTAATGTGATATAAATATGCTTAGACCTGGACTACCATAATGCAACTACATGATAACTTCTTCACTCTATAGAGTCAACAAGAAGAGACAATTTGACATCATGTTAAGCTAAGGGACTTAGCAAAGATAAAATATATACCTCTCAAATGCCCTTGCTAGTACTAATAAATTCTCAAAGATAAATGTCAACCCCAATACTCTAGAAGAAGGAGAAGAAAATCTAATGGGGCTTGAATTACAATACAAGATGTTGCAAGAATGAAAAGACTGAAGGTGTTGTGTAGAGTTTGCAAATGTTGTCATTGATGTTGACCGAGCAACTAGTTATCTACTAGTTTCTATTGGATATATATGTCGAGCATATTGAGAAAATTGTAATAAAGAGATGTTGCATGTGTTTAGTGGTTTCTTTGGATTTTCATCTAGATTTTCTCCTATGGTTGTATGGTTCAGATATGTTGTCCATGGTTTTCAGAAGATGTTATATCTATATTTTTGGTTGTTGATTCATTATACAATGCAATTTGTGTTCACTAGTTGTGAACTATGGTTTTCTATGTTTTTGATTGAGGTCTGGGAGAAATTTTTTTGGGTCTAGATTTCTCTTTGATGAAGTCTTATGGCTTGTGGTTCTAGAGTTTTGTTTCTCTAGTTTTATTGAAGATATTTTAGGCATTTGGAAGATTCATGCTTAATGGTTCTATGTGTTTTACATTGGTTTGGCCAACCTTGTGTGAATTATTACTTTCGAGGATGATGAAGCATGTTGGATATATTTTGGGTCCCTTGAAGTGTGTGTTTGGGTTTCCCTCATTCTAAATCCACACTATGATGTTTTGGTGTCAACCTAATCTGAATTTGAATTTGGATGACTGAATTTGGATATGTTTCAAAGTTGAAGATGGTATAAACGCATGTTGAGATAGTGGTGAAAAAAAGGAGAGAGAGAGAGAGAGAGAAAGAGGCAAGTGTGAAGAAGAAAAGTGAAAAAGAGAAAAGAGAAAGTGTAGTTTTATGTGACATTGATTCTATTTTGTGAGTTTGTGTCAGGAGAGTGTGGAATATCAATGCGAAGCTTAATTCTAAGTTTCTGGATGTAGTGGGAAGAAAGATAACTCTATCATTCATGCATCTATGCGAGTAATTGTGGTGGAATCCTTTGTTGCATTGGGATTTTAGTCTCCCTGTAACAAGTCTTCTTTTTCTTCTTTGTATCTCTGTGGAAGTGATCCCTCCAGGTTGTAGCCCTATCAGACAATTACTCCTTGTTTTGAATAGTGATTCCTTATCTAAGGTAGTGAGCCTTTTTGTAACCAATTTCGATATTATCTATAGTGATTTAATCCTCACCATGGTTTTTCCCTTATTGGGTTTTCCACATAAATCTAGTGTTATTATGTTTATGTGTTGGATTTAAGTTTCTGCATTGACATTTGATGATTAATCATTTAAGTAGTATTAAGTAATAGTTCCAGTGTATGAATTAAGGGCTGAATTCTGTTACAAATAATTCACCCCCCCTCTTAGTTGTCCTATTCAAAAATTGGTATCAGAGCTTAACCACTTGAGGAAGGTATGGGATGGATAGCAAAATGGTTTATGATTATTTGAGATTTGATGGAACTAATTATGGTATTTGGAAAGTATTTATGGAAGAATATCTGGAGTCTTGTGGATATGATGTGGATAAATCTTACAAAAATCCTTACACTCCTCCTACTAATGATCCAAGTACACTTGAAGAGATCAAAGCACATGAAGCAAAAAATAAGGTGAAATACATTTTGAAGAATAGTCTAGTACATTCATAGTTGATTAAGGTTCATAATTTGAAGACAACTCAGGATGTTTGGGATGCTTTAGAAAGAGTGCATGATGGTGATGAAAGAGTTAAAGAGGTAAAACTATAGAATTGGGAGACACAGTTTTATCTTCTACATATGTCTGAAGATGAAAATGTTAAAGCTTATGTATAGATATTGGATGAGATAGTGGTTGGAATGTGAGGACTTGGTACTACTATTGATGAAACAAGGATTATAAAGAAGATTCTCAAAACTCTCCCCAATGCTTATAGTAAGAAGGTGAGTGTTATTGAGAAGACTATAGATTAGAAAACCTGTATTAAGGATCTATTATTTGGATTTTTGACATCTTATGAGATGAGGAAGCCGAGTCTAAGGAATGTAAGCAAATCAAAGGCTAGCTTTAAAGCTACAAAAGTTGGAGATTCAGATGAAGAGAACTTGGATGAAATAGAAGATAAATTTGTGAGAAGAATGATGAAAGTCTCTAGTAAGTATCAAGATAAGTTTCCCTTTAAATGCTTTAGTTGTGGAGAAATAGGTCATTTTGATGTAAAGTTTCCAGAAAGAGCTAAAAGGAATAAAGAAAGATTTGAGAAAGAAAAGAAAGGAAATAAGATTAACAAAGCTTACTATGTGAATGAGAATGCTAGTATATTTGATGAGGATTCATAATGTAAAGATCCTAATGATAATAAATGTGTGTTCTTGGTGATTAAGGATGAACCTACTTCTACTAATTCTGAAAAATAGGTAAAGGAAAGCCCTTCAAAGAAGGAGAAAAATGAAGGTATGGTTATCTCTTCCTTGCATGCTAAACAAGAGAAAAATTATTAGGTAGTTGATAGTGGTTTTTCACATCACATGAATGGTTATAAAAGTAAGTTTTTAAAGCTTGAGAAATATAATGGAGGCTAGGTTATGTTTGAAGATGATATTGGTGCTAAAATCTATGGGATAGGTTCAGTAAGTTTTGATAACAAGCATCATACTGACAATGTTTACTATGTTAAGGGTTTAAGTCATAATTTTTTGCACGTTGGTCATATGTGTAGAAAAGGATATGATCTTGTGTTTAAAGATGAGAAATATGAGATCCAAAAAGGATCTAAAAAATTGATTGTTATAGGAAAGAAATCTAAAGGGAATATCTATCAAATTAAGGGTGTTGATGGATGATGCTTTATGACTCAGATTAACAATAGTTGGTTATGGTATAGGAGAATGTGTTGCATGAATTTTGATAACTTGAAAAGGATTAGTGTTGTTCATGCCATGAGAGATTTATCAAGAATTACAAAGCCTATTAATGTTATTTGTAGGAATTGTCAGTTTGGAAAGCAATCAAGAAGCCACTACAAATCAAAGGAAAATTCTACTATTGGACTACTGGATTTAGTTCATATAGATCTATGTGGTCCTACAAGAGTGAGAATTCTACTTGGTGAAAGTTAATTTATGATTTTAATTGATGATTATTCTAGATATACATGGGATACATTTCTTATTGAGAAATCAGATGCATTAGATAGATTCAAGGCATTAAAATCAATGGTTGAAAATGAAGAGAATTTGAAGATAAAATGCTTAAGATTTGACAGAGATGGAGAATTCACCTCCCATTATTTTTATATGTTTTATGAAGTGCATGGAATAAAGAGATAATTATCTTATTTGATAACTACTCAATAGAATGGAGTTGTTTAAAGGAAAAATAGAATAGTTCAAGAAGCTACTAGGTCAATGATTACTAATGTTTGTTTACCAAAATTTTACTGGAAAGAAGCTATTCATATTGTTGTTTATGTGTTCAACCGAGTTCAAGAAAAAGAAAATAGTACAAAGACTCCCTATGAGCTATGGAATGGAAGAATTCCTATAGTTAAATATTGCAAGGTATTCGGAAGCAAACGCTATATTAGAAGATATGAAGAAACTTTGGGAAAGTTTGATGCAAGAAGTGATGAAGGAATTTTTCTTAGATATTCTACTAAAAGAAAGGCATACAAATGTTTCAATAAAAGACTAAGAAATATTGTAGAGAGCTCAAATGTGAAGGTTGATGGGATAATGAAGAATTCTATTGAAATTGATGGATATGTATTTGATGAACATGAATATACAAGAATAGAAGAAATTATAGAAGAACAAGAAAAATATGAGCAAGAGAAACAAGATGAACAAAATGAAAGAGAAGAAGATGCTCCGTTGATGTCCTCTAAAACACCTATATATGTACAAAAGAATCATTAAGAAATGTAGGTTATTAGAGATAAGACAAGAGGTGTGTTAACTAGAAGCAAAGTTGCTACTAAAGTATATTTATGTTTACTTTCTAAGATAGAACCAAAGATAGTAAGTGAAACTTGTAAAGATGAACATTGGAAGGAAGCAATGAAAGAATAAATTTTCTAGATTGAGAAGAATCATACTTGGGAGTTGGTCCCAAGACGAGTAGATTAAAAAATAAATGGGTCAAAGTGGGTATTCAAAAATAAGTTGAATGAGAATGGAGAAGTGGTCAGAAACAAAGTGAGGATTGTATGTAAACATTATTCACAAGTTCAAGGAATATATTTTTAAGAAACCTTTGCTTCAGTAGCAAGAATGGAAGCTATAAGGATGTTCTTGGCATTTTCTACTCATAAATATTGTAAGGTCTATTAGATGGATGTCAAGTTAGAACTTTTCAATGGTGACCTAGAAGAATAAGTCTATATGGAACAACCAAAAGGATTTTAGTTGATACGTCAATTGGATATGGTGTGTATATTGAAGAAATATTTATATGGGTTGAAGAAATCTCCTAGAGCTTGGTATGATAGGTTAGATAGATATTTGATTCAACAAGGTTTTAACAAAGGTAGGTGTTATGCAATTCTCACACACATGCCCTATTGAGAGTAGGGACCCTCTTTTCTTTCTCTTTTTTCATGTTTGTTTGTCTTAGGGTTTTGACTTCATCCCCTTAAGGGATAAGTATCTCGGTCTTGGTCTTGTTTCGCCCATGTACTTAATGGAAAATATACATTTGAGATGTCATTTTGCATCTTCATCATGATTTCCTAACTCCTTGATACTGACCCTTGCTCATAATTTTGAATTTGAGGAAAAATTGGTTAAGTTTGGGGAAGATTCAGTAATTTTGAGGTACCTCAAATTACCCAAACCTTAATCTGGTCGAGTAATTTGAGCTACCTCAGATTACGAGAGTCTAAGCTCCCATTGGGTTTTTGAGCTTTCTATAGATGTATGCATGAGCATTTGTTGCTTGCATTAATGATTTTTAAAGCATCAACTTGGAAATATAATGTGGATTGAGGGGTCATTTGATCATTCTGCTCTCACATGTGCTTGAGCTAAGAAAGGTCTCCTCTATCTTGCACTTGATTTGAGCTCCAACGTTGGGTTTTTCTTCTTTGAATGATCATTCTAGGGTTCAAGAATATCCATTTCTAGACTATTGTTCCATCTTTCTCCCTGTGTGTTATTCCAAGGTAGGGTTTTGATATTCCTCTGTTAGTTTTGATCCATTTTTTTCTTTGTTGTCGATTCTTTATAGAATATGCTAACCATCACTTTTTGGGGCTTTTGTTTTGTCTTGTTTCTTAATTGGTCATCTAGGGTTTTAGTTCTTTAAGATTTATTTTGAGAAGTTAAATGAGGGCTCGGGTTTGAACAGACTTGAATAGATTGATTTGTTGAAAATATTTGAGATTTATTCCCTTACGATGCATCTTAGTGTATGATGATAGAATTTAGGAGTGTTTCCCTATTGAGGGATTGGTTCGAAGCCCTAGTTTTATAGAACCCTAGTTTTAATAAATTAAGTGGGGATCTAAACATGATGAACAAGGTGAGAAATCAAACAAGAGGGGTTAATGGATTCTAGTGTGAAACAAATGGTTTAAAGCTTTGAAGGAGTAAACACAAATTTAACCTTTGTGGCGATCATGAAAAAAATCAAACACTTAAAGATTTTTGGGCTTGAACAAAAGAGGAAGTTTAGAGATTTTGAGGTAACTTAGAATATCCAATCCTTAATCTGCTTAGAAATTTAGAGCCTCCTTGAATTTCCCAGATCCTCATTCATCTTTAAACCCTTATCTTTTGTTGTTTCTTTTTAAATTTGAGTTAGGATTAAAAGTATCACCATATTGTAAGATTTGATAAGTCTATAGTTTCCAACATTTGATTTGTATGGTCCCTTGTGATTACCAACATTTTCACATCATCACTGAGTTGTTTATGCATTTTCAAGACCTGACATTAGAGACCTTGGGGTTATCTCTTGAGGCTTGTTGATAGAGATTTACCTTTCAAGAGAGATATGATACTTGTATTCTTTCTGAGTTGTTGTTGTGCAGAAAACACCATCAATAGATTTTCACTAGGAGGGCTAAATAAAGCAAGCTATATTTCTTTCTATCTACAATTTCTCCTCAAAGGTTTCAAAGAATAACCATATCTACACCAGGGGAGGAATATTTTTAAGAATTAAAAGACCCTACTAGGTTAAGAAGGGCCAAAAGAAGGGGAGAATCATCATCTTCCCCACCATTTTCATCCTCTCCATAATCCTCACCTTCATCAAGCCCCTCATCCTCTGATTCTAAAGCTATGCCTATTCAGCAACCCCATCCAGTTGTTAATAAACCTCTACCACATCCACCACCACCAATTTATTTCTTGGAAAACAACCCATCACCCTTGTCCTTTAACAACTAGAATGTCATGCCAAAAAACCCCAAACATTTTTGCTCTAAGTTTCATGTCAATGACCCTAATAGGACTACAAAGGAGCACATTATCATTTTCTAGAATTGTCTTAGGGATAGAGGAACCAATCATGAAGATGTTGCATGTAATATTTTCCCATATTCCCTAGGAGAGGATGAATTTTACTAGTATAACCATTTTCCTACTGGGTCAATTCACAATTGGACTGAATTAGAAAATGTCTTTTTGCAAAAGCTCCAAATTCCCATCAGTGCCAATGAGTTTTATTTGCAATTCAATAATGTTTAGAGGGAAGTTAATGAACCAATAGGGTCATTCAATAATAGATTTCATCATGCATACACTAAGCTGCAAGCTCCCTATGTTGTGGATGACACCACTACCTTGGAATTTTACTATGAATCCCTTGACATCCTTACTACTACCTTCCTTAAATGGATAACTAATCATCCTAACACATTTTTTGGTTCTTATATAGAAGTAGTCAAGGTTAGCACAAATTTGAGGCAACATTTGTTAGGACCCTTACCATATCTAGGACCTGTTGCTCACCTAGGACATGTGCAAGGACTCAATCAAGCTTTGAATAACCTTACACCCATTATGAATCTAGTGGCACAATTGCCTTTGGTTCCACATTCAAGTCCTCCAATGAATCAAGCCCCACTATGCCCAGTTATCCTCAATAAAATGTCAATCAACCCCTCCATTCACAATAATAGGCTAGTTTTCCCACTTATTTGAAATTTTTTGAATTATTGAACTAGTCCATAGGCTCAGGAGTAGCATCAAGATACCCTCAGAATAATGTCAGTTCAATGCCTTATAGTAATCTATTGTGCAGTTTTTATATGCATGCCCCACTAAAAGTAGAGACCCCCTTTATTTGCTCTAATTTCTGGTGCTTTGGCCCTTTGGTTTTGAGGATTTAATTTCTTAGGCATGTGCTTGAATGTTTATCTTCCTTACACTAATGATCCCTTTATGTTACTTGTTGAAAAGCTTAAGTTTTAAGCCATTTCTAGGTTTTCCTTTAATTCCAGGATTTTCCTCTTTTGGCGGAATTCCCCGGTTTCCTTGAAAACCTGACAAGGAGGAACTTATACTGTGATCTAGGGATTCTGGTCCTTCACAAAATTTTGTGCCCACCATATTTCTCTAAAATTCTATCACCTCATCGAATTCCCAGATCGCATTCTGACCTGTCTTGTCGATGGAGTTAATGCTTGATCACACAATTTTTGCGACATGTATTTAGTCAATTTTGGGGAATTCTTGTGCCATTAGAATTTTATCATTTGTATTATGTTGATCTAGGAGGTTTGATCTTGTATACTGGGTTTCATTTGATGTGTGGATTTTTGCATTTGTGAGTTTGGTGGTGAATTTTCTGGGTGTGACCATTGTTATTGTTGTTGCTAGGGCATCCAAGTTTGTTATCAATCTCCTTTGAAGATAGATTTACTTCATCCATGGTATGTAAATTTTTGCCTCACCTTTTGAATAATGAATGAATGTGATTTTTTGATGTTTTTGAATGCATTTGGGGCTCAAATTTCATAGGTTTGGCAACGAGTTTTCTAGAGCTAGGGTTTGGTTTGTTTTCTTTGCAGAATCTTAGAACCCAGTTGAGATCCCTAGTTGAGTCATTAATTTTTGTAGCACCAAGCTCTCCCAAATCACTCCTTCAAGTTCAACCCATGAGTAATTTTGTTGTGATTTGGGGTTTTGGGAGTTCACTTGATTGAAGCGATTCCCTGAGTGAGTTCATGAGCCTATCTTTGACTCATTAGCTAGTAGCTCACTTAGGCATGTTCCAAAAAATTTGTCTTGAGCCTAACCAAATAATTGAGTTTAATTCAATGTTAACACGAGCTCATTCACTACATTTATGTCAAATATTTCATAATTATGACCTAGGGCATCACCAATATTCACCACTTTTCCTCTAGGAATGTTGAAAACCAATGGACAACTGATGAGAGACTCAAAGTTAATAAGAAGCAAGGCTAGGGACCTCAAATTCTTGATCGTTCGATTGTTCTAGGTGAAATCGTAAGAAGTGGTATTTTTTAGGATTTTGAGACCTTCGCAAAAATTCTTCCACCCTCAGAATTTCCCAATTTCTCCCGTGCCTTCTCGTTTTCCCGATGTTTGCAAAAGCCCATAACTCTACATGCCTTGTGGCTTTCCTTCCAGAGCAGATTTTCCCAAAATGACTTCACAATACAAAGAATTCGAGAGATGAAAGAGTTTAATGTTGTATATTTGGCATCTCATGGTGGCCATCGATGATTTTGATGATTTAAATGATGCTACATGCTATCCTTTCACACTGTAATGATTGAACTGATGATTTTTGGTGCTTGATCATTAAAATATGTATAGCTAGGAATTTTTGGGAATTCCTCTTTGACCAATTTTTCCTGAATTGCTTAGAATCCTAGATTTAAATTGATTATTTTTTATGATTGGTTGAAGGATTTTTATCATGATTTTGAGTTGGTTTAATGATGAATATGTTGTTCATGGGTGACTAACCTTGATTCTAATATTATAAAAGGACTTATTGTGTTTTTTTTTGTGGATGTAGGCTGAATCAATAAGACAATAGTCGACAAGACCAAGGACAAGCAAAAAAATCTAAGTGATGAAGGGTATATTGTCTCCGAGGCAGAAAGGATCAAAATGGACATAAAGAGTAGGATCCCAAAAAGCAAGTTGACCTCCATTTGGTCAAAGGTCACATATACAAATGTAGGCCAATTGGACTATCAGGAATTCAAGGAAAGGATGGCAGCACATAACCTTCCCCTGTTGGATAGAAGGCTATTGGAGTCAGGATTGGCCCATGTGGCTAGCTTCCCTCCTATAGTTCCATGCTATGAGCTGGTGCCTGAATGTGCCAGAAGTTATGATAGGGGCACACAAAGAATAGTTGGTCCTCAAGGGAGAATAGTGGAAAATAGGTATGTGTAGGATCATCAAGGAGAAAACAGGCCCTTAAGTGGAAAAAAATTCAAAAAACTTAGAGTTAGGCAACTTGACGTAAAAATTTGAATAAGTTATCTATATTATTTCAAAAATAAGTAAGAATAAAATTTGTAGCAAATTGAATGTAGTTTCTAAAATACTAGGTTTTTTTAAAGAAAAAAAAATCTATTTAGTGAAAATTTGAAATTTCAATGTAATAGTACTTAAATTTCAAGGAAAAAATAAGTAGGTGTTTGTCTAACCACCCTAACCATAATAAAATGATAATGTTTTTATAAGGTTTTAGATATAAGTAGAGGACTCATATCCCAATGTGATGCATATTTTTTTATAATTTTTTTCCAAGTAAATAATTAATTATGAAATTTTTATTACAACTTTTAAAAATATATAAAAACTAGTATGTTTGACCACCTTAACTTGGTCAAAACTTCATTAAATTCAATTTTTCTTTTCTTAATCCTATATTATATGAAGCATAGAATGTGACATATGTTTTGGATTCAAAAAATGTGATACCGTTTGAAAGTTGTAGATGTTTTTCAATTAGCCTATCAATTAGGACATTAGTCATAATTCAAATAGAAAATGAATAATAATTACTTATTAAATTAAAATTAAAGCATAATTTATATTGGTAGAAAGCTAAGAATCTCCTTTAAAAACCCTTTTTGTTTCATCAATTTTGGGTTAAAAAATAGGTCATTAGCCACATACCCATCATATTGCCACTTTTTGGCCCATCATGATCCTACACATACCCAAATCTTAACCCTATGTCTATAGCCCAGACATTTGACATCCTTGATAGGTATCAAGTGGTGGGTTTATATATAGATATAGCGAAGAAGTATTATGGTGAAGACATCATCAAATAACAACAAGTTATCAATTCTTGGCTAAAGAAACCCAAGTCTCACTTCTCCAAGCTGCCCAAGCAACTATTCAGAGAAAAATTCAAAAAGGAATAATATGATGCTATCACACTCCTTAGTAGAGTGGCAAGATTGAAGATTGCAAGAGTATTTGAAAATTGGATGTTCCATGTCATTGTGAGAATGGAGCAGAATATTGATTATCATTGGACAAGTATTATAAGTGCAATGATACATGAACAAATGTGCAATGTCTTGCATAAAAAGACCTTCAAAATGACCTCTTACTTGTTCTATGCACTTGAAAGGTTCCATCCATACAAGGGGCTAAGAACAAGGGGCATTTTTGGGTAGGATGTGATTTATGAGGTGTACCCACAACTACACTTGGGTAGCACAAGTTATAGGAGGGTGAATGATGCATTCACCATGTCCATCACTAGGTTATTATAGGGTGTAGAG
The DNA here is from genome assembly GCA_007258455.2 of Sequoia sempervirens. Classification (NCBI taxonomy): domain Eukaryota; kingdom Viridiplantae; phylum Streptophyta; class Pinopsida; order Cupressales; family Cupressaceae; genus Sequoia; species Sequoia sempervirens. The sequence goes on along the minus strand of VDFB02281492.1, from coordinate 345,850,502 downwards.
CATGTCCAAATGTCAGACAATTCCAAGGAGCTAATTAGGAGGTTTAGAGCTTGGTTTGTCTAGTTTCTACCTTCTCATAAATTAGAATAGATGGTTGTCAGATGGCCCCATATAGACTCCCTAGAAATCCCATAGATCACATTATAATTCTAGAAGTCACAAGACAAATCTGTGATTTTGATTCAATTTTCAAGGACACAAACATAAGACTGGATTTAGTGGTGATTTTCCTTTGAGAATAGGTAGTAATGAAGCTTGCCCCTCTATTAATTCAGCCCATTCTTCTAAGGAGGAAATGAGCAATTTTGGTCTCTCTTTCCATTCTAAGAGATCAAGACTTGATAGGACTGGTGGGGCACAAAGAAAGGGCAATAGGGAATATAGCCATAAGGATGATGTAGAGGATTATTGGGATAACAACAAGGATGAATATGAAGTTAGGAGAAAGAATTTCTCGAGGTTTCCCATGAACTTAGTCCAACTATACAACATAAAGGTCATTCCTGATCAGATTGAAGATGGTGGGGATTTGATTTAGGGCCATGACTATGAAGCTATGAAGGATAAATCCGTTGGAGAGATAGACTATTTGCAGGAAGACAAGACAAAATTAGAGTAGATCATGACTCCATTAATCAGGTACACCAAGTTATGGCTCAAACAAAAGATTTGGGAGTTAGAGAGTAAAGGTATGCAATGCACCCATGATCTAATGGGAGACTTGGAGTCTCATTCCACTTATGAACTAGAAAAGAAAACATATCAAAGTCAGAGAAATCTATAAAGGAAGAAGCTGATGAAGAGGGAAAGGAAGGTAGTGCTTCTATGCCTAAGAGAAGAAGAATAGTGAGATTGTCTTAAAAGAAGAAGGTATCTTCTAAGGCAGGGGATGAAGCTGGCCCACTAGTTTTAAGTGTGGAAAGTTTGGGAGAGAAAACATAGGTGTATACAAGAAGATCAAGAACTCCCTCTCCCAAGGATTGTGTGCCAAAGAAAAGTGTTCCCTTAGTTGTTCTTGCCATAGAGCATGATAATGTCCCTCCTTCTCATCAAACTCATGATGTACCAAGTGAATCCAAGGATGCAGAGGATCACCAAGATCAAGCAGAAGAAGAATTCCAAGATAGTGAACTCTATAGTATAGAGGCAAAAATAGAGAAGATATTGCAGTCTCCTCTGGTGACTTATGAAGATTCACCTGTAGGAAATGAAGAAGATAGACCTCCACAGAGAGAGGAAGTGCTAATAAAGACCCATTCACCAATGCATGGAGAAGAAGAACATGATAAGGGAGGTCAAGATAAGACTGAAGAGATCACTGAAAAGAAAAATTTGAATGAGGATTTCTCTAAAGTTCAATAGGATATAGTTGGACAAGGTGATGTGCAGTCAGATTCTATTGTTCCTACTTCACTGGATAAGGAATTAAAGAGTAAAAAAATTATGGTGGATGATACTCCTCCCAACTGGGATGAATTGTTGTAAAACATAGGAAAGGGAAAAGCAAAGGAGAAAGCAAGGGTTATTTTTAGGATTGAGAGGGATGAAGCTAATAATAGGGTCATCCACATTGCCACCCATGTACTAGATAAGAATAAAGATGAAGTGACTAGTAAAGATTATAGTGTGCAAACTATCAGCTTGGGACCCACCTCCATGATGCTGGAAGTTGAAAAGTTTGAAAGCTTTAGTGCTGCTATCTTGAGTAGATTGAAGAAAGAAGTGCAAGCTAAGCAAGATTTGAAGAAGAAGAATGAAAAATAGAAAAAGTATCTACATGATTTGATGAAACCCTTGCAATCCATCAACTCCTCATCATCTGCTACAAGTTTTCTACCATAGGAGACAATAACTAAGTTGGAGAAGATGAAAACCACTACACATGCCACACTGAATTAGTTGTAGGGAGTGGAAACCAAAGGAGATAATGCCATCGAGGATATCCTTTCAGCTAGAAAAGATGCTATAAGATCAATAGAGTAGTTGAATAATGTACTAGATCAAGACAAGGAGGATGTTGATCTCTTGTTGTAGAAGACTAAGACCATCATGGAATATACTGAAGAAAAGATGGTAAGTGATGGAATTCTTCCTTCTTCCAAAGTTGCAGAACCTTGGGAATGGTACAAAGCTTTTCAAATCAGGGAAAGGGTTTTGAAGGTGTATAAGCAAGGAAAAAAAATTGAGGATACCCTGATTGAAATCTACAACAAGTGCATGCCCTTCTTCAAAGTTATGACAGGTAGAAAAATGTTTGCACCAAAACATTTTAGTTCGGAGCAATTGAGGAAATGGTGGCATGATGTATATTCTCCAGTCAATGAGGACCTAGTTATCGAAAATTGGTTAGATGATGCAGCCACACACATTACAGTGATGGATAAGTATCAAACCCTGAAGGTGGATTGGGATAAGGTCGTTAAATAGTCAAGAGAGGACATTAAGTCCATTGAGAGGAAAATTAAGGTGTTAGTTATTCCACCTATTGTTGACTTGGAGAAGGTATTCTTGATGGTGTAGGATAGAGTGGAATGAGATAAGGACAAAAGGGACATCAATTAATTTAATGCTTCATCAGAATTTGTGCTTCCCCATTATTCCTCTTCATCTTTCACATGCATTGGATTGAGCCATGTTGGAGATCCTAGGCCAACCTGGATGGAGCTCATGCATTTAATGCACATTTTAATTTATTTTGAATTCTTCTTGGCCAACTTGTTTTTGGGCCAATTGTTTTGTAACCCTATTTAGGCCGACATAAGATGTAATCTCTATAAATAGGGATATTGCCTCATTTCAAAGGGTTAGATAGTTTTATATTAGAGAAAACTAATCATTAGAGAAAGAAGTTAGTAGTTAGGTTATTTTCAAGGAAGTGTTGTAATAGAAGACTCGAATTGTTGCTACTTTGGCTGATTTAATGCAAGTGAAGGCATTGTAATTTGGTGTCCTTCTTGTGTTAGTTTATCTGGCATGGTTCTTGTGATTCTATCTTTTGAATTTTCTTAAGTTTATTTGATATATGTTAGATGATTTAATGGTGTTTATGATTTGATGCTTGAAGTGTTGCAACAATCTCTAGTCCATAATTTTTGTAGCTAGTTGATTGTTATTTTCTTTGAAAAGTTAGGCTCGACTCTTATATTCATTATGATTAGTTCAGTTGTGAATGCTTGTTCATTTCAATTGCAATGGGATTGTTTTGGATAAATGTTCATGACTTGAAAATATTGTGTGCCTTAGAAGATTGTACTATTTCTATAAGACTATAGATTTATTTGGGTCAACCAGGAATTAGTTTATGAGGGATTGGTCAATTTCAAGTATTTTATCATTTACACTGTTAATTTTAGAATTAGTGTTAATATTAGAAGTCTCTCTAAACCTTTATCTTTTTCTATTTCTTTTATCATTTGGGTTAGATTAAGGATTTGAAGTATCACCATATTGCTAAATATGATAATTTTGAAGTTCCAGTAATTGCTTGTAGTAAGGTCCCATTGTGATTACCAACATTTTCACATTTATCATTGAGTTGTTTATGCATTGTCAAGACTTGACATTAGAGACCTTGGGGTTATCTCTTGAGGCTTGCTTATAGAGATCTACCTTTCAAAAGAGATAGGATTTCCATATTCTATCTGAGTTGTTGTTGTGCAAAAAACACCATCAACATAATCCTCATAAGGAAAGATTAGATGAGTTTAAAGAACAAGTTAAGAAGTTGAATATGGAAGTAAATTATCTAAGGAAATAGAATAGTCAATTCTAGGCTGCTCAAAGGAATATGCAGTCCAATCATAATAGGGAAAATGGAGATTCTGCATAATGACATGGACAAAATTTTGACAGAGGGTGGCCATCTAGAAATTTTTTTGACAAAGGACAACAATTTGGACAAGGATTCGAAAGAAGGAAATCTCCCATGAAGAATAGAAAATGGAATACAAGGAGAAATAATGGAGGTGTTTCCACCCCATTGCATCAACCTCCTAATCAATAAAATCCTCTGAGTGTTGTGTATCTAGAAGAGCTAGCTCTGTTAGGATGGCGTAGACTTCACAAGACATGTCAGCATTATGAGTTGGATTGTCCTGAGTTGGAAATTGTCAAGTCCATCTTCTAGTATGAGGTTGAAAATAATTTTGGAAATGAGGAATTGGCACCGTCTGAGCCTTATGATTCTTCAGTAATGGTGTTGAACCATACTCCTTTCCCACGAAGTGAAGAGAATAAGCAAAAATAAGAATCAAATGAGAAGGATGATAATACATAGCAAGTGTACAATGGGGATGAGATTTCAAATTTGTTTAATGAAGGAACTAAGAATGATAATGGTCCTTTGGATGAAGAAGAAATATTTGTTAAAGAAATTCAGATCTTTTAGTAGCCTACAAGAGAAACAAGCCAACTAGAGGACCACAAGCTAGAGCCTCATTCACTACATCAATTCCTCTAAACAACTTCACCACACTACCTAACCCACATGTCAGTAATAATCCATCCTATCCTCATGTTCCCACATAGTATTTTTCAAAAGGACAGTCTGATCCCTCTAAAGGAAAGAACATCAATGAAGGAAAGGAGAAGTTGGTGGATCATCCCAAGCAAATTCATGTTGATATGAACATGGAGAAATTGGATGAATATGTAGCTGAGGAACTCAAGAAATTAAAGGTAATTATTTTTTTGTTTGAGTTGCTAAGTGTTCCTACTATCAAAAATATAGTCCTAGGAGTTGTTAAAGAAAATGTAGTCCCTCAAGATAGGACAACTAGTGAAGTAGTTGGGAAAACTTCAAGTTCACAAGCACCAAAAGACCAAATTCAAGCACAATCTAGAGATAAAGGGAAAGAAAAGGATAGGAATCAAGTTGCACAAGTCGATACTTAGTTGAGTCTATTTTAAGGAAAGTCTAAAACCCCTCCTTTCCTATTTTTTATCCACCTCTTTGGGAAAAAATTACATAACTTCCTTCTAGACTTAGGGGCCTCCATGAATGTCATGCCTTTTTCTATCTATAGAGCCCTAGGTATTACTCCTGTAGTCTCTCAAAAAAAGGTTACACATTTGGAAAATACATAGGTGAATGTGGTGGGAGAACTAAATATGATTCCTATGCAAATTGCACCAGACCCTAGGATTTAGAAAATTATCAACATCTAGGTAGCGGGTATTCCTAATACATATGGTTTGATTCTAGGCAGAGATTTCACTAAGGCATTGAATGGATATGTATCGACTGATCATTCCCACATGTGGCTTCCTTGGAAAGGAGTACCAAATAAAATTAGGATTGAAAGGGAACCAAGAATGAAGTATGTAATTACTGAATACCAGAATACTTCAAATGAGATATTAGTATCAGAGGCCAATTTAGGGAATTATGTACTGGCTTCCCCTCCTTCATAATCAGATACAAATGAAATATTCATGTTGCAGAGCACACCCAATGAGATCACATCAGAATCTAGTAGCACTATAGCATTGGTTGAATCAATAGAGGACGCTGATGACCAAGAAGATGGTCAACTCATCTTGTTGGATAGTTTTCAAGAGTTTATTTAGAACTGTATATAAGATCAAATTCAACTAGGCCAAAGCATGAATTTCAAAGAGTTACTTCTTCCAAACTAGTGTAGGGCCCACAACAATGCTTCTCACTTAGAGTTGGAATGTTGCCTATGCCAAACAACAGTGCAGAAGATGCAAAGTTGCAGCAATCTGCCTCCAGCTGTCAAGATAAGAATACAAGGTATCCAAGATGATCTCAAAGGTAAAGGCCTAATGCCTCCAAAAGAACCTCCTAGCAATAGCAAAACTAAGGATAGATCAAGAGGATAAGGAGCTTCCAGTGTTGGACACTTAGGTTTGATGGATCCAAGTTTAAGCAAGGTGATGGAGCTAGGTTGGAACTAATTAATTCTAAAGGTAAAACCTTTTTTGCTACTCATAGACTTTAGTTCCATTGTACTAATAATGTTTCTGAATATGAAGCCTTAATTCATGGACTACTAATGGCATTAAGAAAGAAAGTCAAGATTTTACAAGTTTTTAAAGATTCTGAATTGTTAATTAGGCAAGTTACAAAATAGTACTCATGTCATGATATAAGGATGACTAACTATATACATAGGGTTTGGGATCTTATAGAGGGGTTTGATGTTTTAACATTCAACTAATACCTCACAGTAAGAATCAAACCGACAATGCCTTGGCGCACGTGGCAAGCCCATTTCAGCCCTTGTCACTTTCAAGTTTGAAGAAGTTCACTATGGAGCTCACCCCAATGCCCTTAGTGCCCGATAATGTAACTAATTTTTAGGTATTTGAAGATGACAAGGGCATTCTTGATTTCATTACAAGTTCTAATGTGTTTACTTCTCAAATAATAGATGAGGTAGAACCCCAAGAAGTGGAAATGGATCTAGAAGGAGTTGTTAATCTGAAAACAAACACCATTCCAAGAGGGTTGGTACAACTAGAGAGAATTTTTGATTTGGATAGGATAAAGGATCAAGAACAACAAGCTAAGGAGTCTATTAGTAGTTAGTGTGATACATATAATATGGGGACACCAGATAATGTTAAGAACATTTTTATTGGAAAGGTATGTTCTCTAGAAGAAAAGAGAGGAATAATAAATGTACTTCATGCACATCGAGATGTAATAGCTTGGAGTTATGAGGATTTGAAAATGTATGATATTTCAATTATTAAAAATAATATTCCTCTAAAGCCAGGTTCCAAGCCATTTAGACAAAGAAAGAGATTGATCAATGCCCTATTGGAACCCATCATTCAGAAGGAGGTACAAAAGTTATTATCTACTCATATCATGTTTCCAGTCAGGCACTCCATTTGGGTTGACAATTTCATTCCAGTAAGGAAGAAGAATGGTGAAACCAGGCTTTGTGTTGATTTCAAAAATCTCAATCATGCCTCAAAAAAGGACAACTATTGAGTCCTATCATTGGATGAAGTGTTACAAATAGTTAATGGATCCTAGATGATGCCCTTTCTAGATGGATATTTAGGGTATAATTAAGTCATGGTGCAATATGAGGATAGGCACAAAACTACCTTTACCACGAAGTGGGGGAACTTTTCTTATAGGAGAATGCCTTTTGGGCTCATTAATGTAGGGGAAACATTCCAGAGGTTAATGTAAATTTCATTCAAAGAAATCATTGGTAAGTGTATTATTATTTACATGGATGATTTAACAGTCTTCTTGAAGAAACAAGGTGATCATATTGTAGATTTGTGTAATTTATTCCAAAGGTGCAAAGAATTTGGCATTTCACTTAATCCTAAGAAGTGTATCTTTAAAGTGACAAAAGGAAATTTTTTGGGACATGTTGTTTAAGAAAAAAGGTATCTTTGTTGGTCTAGAATGAATAGAGGCAATACTAAAGATCCAACCCCCAATAAGTAAAAAGGAAATGAAGTCCTTTGGGAAAGTCAATTTTGTTAGAAATTTTATTACTGGATTTTCAAAAATAGTTAAACCTCATAATGCAATGTTGAAGCAGGATGTGAAGGTTGAATGGAGTGTTGAAGAAAAGGAGGATTTTGAAAAAATCAAGAGGGAAATAGTTGATGCCCCAATATTGGTGATCCCTGATTACTCCAAGCCTTTCTATATATATTCATTTGCATATGATGACTCTTGTGTTGGTATGCTAACTCAAAAATATGACCAAGGAAGTGAGCACCCTATAGCCTTCATGAGTGATCCATTGAAAGATACAGAATTCAGATATCCTAGTGTAGAAAAGCAATCTTATGCTTTGGTCAGAGCTGAAGAAATTCAAGCACTACATCTTGAGGAATAAGGTATTTTCAATAGTGCCAGATCCTATAGTCAAGCTCCTACTGATGCAAAATGGATTGGGAGAATGTAGGGAAAAATGTGTGACCATGTTACAAGAGTATGAAATTTAGATACATCCCATGAAGCTCGTGAGATGACAAGGATTAACAAATACTATGGCTGAAATTGGTCCCGATATTACATCCCAGCAATACCACCTAGAGGATGTCTCCCCAAGTGAATGGTACAATGACATTGTTTATTATTTGCTGAATCAAAAGTGTCCTAATCATCTCAACACAGTGTAGAGGAGAGTATTGCATTTAAAAGGTGATATTTACATGCTAAAGGGATCTATCCTATATAAGAAGAATCGTGAGGGAATTTATCTTTGTTGTCTTGGAAAGGAAGATGCTACTCAAGTGATGATGGAGTTCCATGATAAGTATGGTACAATGGTTCTGGACTAGCTACTACTCATCAAATCATGAGAGAAGGATATTATTGGCCATCTCTCTTTATGGATGCACACAATCACATGAGAACTTGCCATGTGTGTCAAACTATAGCCAACAAGGAGAAGAATGCAACACTTTTTCTCTAGCCAATAATTAAGGTAAAACCATTTGTGTAGTGGGGATTGGACTTTATTGGTCCAATCAAAACATGTTCCTTGGCAGGTCATAGGTACATTCTCACCATAATTTATTACTTTACTAGATGGACTGAAGCTCTTGCCTGTAAATATTGCACTTCTAAGTTGGTAATCAATTTTCTAGAATCAATTAGACATAGTTGCAAGAGCTATAATTGAGATAGGAGTTAGCATTTTCTGAGAGCAAGTGTTGATACATTGAGAATACATGAATTTTTTCAAACTTGGGTGATCCAATATAAGTAAAGAAATTGTTCTTTGCACTCTTTCTTTTGTTGCTTAACTTTGCATGGTTCTTGTTGTTCCAAATCTTTAAAATTTCTTTGAGATTATTAGTTGCATGTTATATTTTAGATTTAGATATGATGCAATGGTGTTCATGGTTTAATATTTGAAGTGTTTGAGCAATCCTTGGTCCATACTTTTAGTAGCTTGTTGATTGTAAGTTTTTTTGTAAACTTAGCTTGGGCCTTGAATCTATGTGTTGAGTTCAATTGTGGGTGTTTATTCATTTCAATTGCAAAATAAGGTTGATTTGTGTGAATGCTCCATAATCTGAAAATATTTGTTTCCTTAGAAGATTGCACTACTTATGTGAGATTGCAAATTTAATCTAGGTTAACCAGGAATTGGTTTTGACGATTGGTCAAGTTTATGTCTTTAATCATTTTCATTGTTGGTCTTAGGAATTAGTTTAGTTTCAAAATCTCTTTAAACCCTTATCTTTTTTTGTTTCTTTTGAAATTTGAGTTAGGATTAAAAGCATCACCATATTGCAAGATTTGATAAGTTTGAAGCTTCCAACATTTGTTTTGTAAGGTCCCTTGTGATTACTAGCATTTTCACATCATCACTGAGTTGTTTATGCATTGTCAAGACTTGACATTAGAGACCTTGGGGTTATCTCTTAAGGCTTGCTAATAGAGATTTACCTTTCAACAGAGATAGATTACTTGTATTTTGTCTGAGTTGTTGATGTACAAAAAAAACCATCAATAGTAGGACATATAGTAATTTTTACTTTACGACTGATAATGACAAAATATTGATTGTAGTTATGTATAACAATGCAATATGTTTGTGGAAGAAATGTAGAATTTTTTTGAAATTTCTATGTTTGGGGAGATGAATTTCTTTCTTGGGCTATAGATTAATCAAATAGAGAAAGGAATTTTCATATCAGAATCTAAGTATGTGAGAGAGATGTTGAATAAATTGGGATGGATGCTTCCAAACCGGTAAGTACTCCTATGGTGACTAGTTGCAAATTGGGTAAAGATGAAAATTCACCAAAGGTTGATCAAAGAAAGTATAGATCTATGATTGGTGGAATATTATATTTGATTTCTACTAGAACAAATATCATGCATATAGTTTGTATTGTGGCTAGATTTCAAGAAGATCCTAGGGAAACACATGTTGTTGATGTTAAAATAATATTCAAATATTTGAATGGCACTCTGGATTATAGATTTTAGAATCCTAAATATATTGAATTTACACTTAGTGCCTATATAGATGCATATTGGGATGGATGTGTAGATGTAAGAAAGAGTACAAGTGGTGGTGCATTTTTTCTTGGATGTAGATTGGTGGAATGGTTGAGTAAGAAGCAAGATTCAATCTCCTTGTCTACTACTTAAGATGAGTACATTGTTGTTGCATCTTGGTATACACAAGTTCTATGGATGAAATAAACATTGAAAGATATCACAGTGCTATATGATGATCCCATTTCTATTTTATGTGATAATACAAGTGCAATTAACATTTTTGAGAATCCTATGATGCACTTGAGGATGAAGCATATATCTATCAAATATCATTTATTGAGAGAGAAGGTGATGGAGAATGAATTCAAGCTTGAATATATTCTGACAAAGGATCAGATTAATTGCAAAATATTTCTAGATTCGATTGTGTGTTAGTTTTTTGCATCAATTGAATCCAAAAATCTTTCACAATTAACAATATGGATTATGGAAACATATTATCTTTAAAGGATCAGATTACTAATATTTTAATGAAGTCTCTTCCTAAAGATACTTTTGAATATTTCTAGGAGAATTTAGGGGTTATTTCCCCTCCTTTCTTGAACTAGATGCATATGGAGATGCATCAATCTGGTGGATCTATGAATCTTTCTTATGGATTGATGTTTTGGTGGCTACCTCTCAGGGGAACAGGTAGTATCAGGTGTTGTAATTATGCATATTCTATTGTCATGACAAAGGAGAGATCACTGGAAAATATTATTTTTCCTTTTCCATTGATGTCAAAGGGGGAGAAAAAGCATGTGAAAAAGGAAAGAAATATTGGGAGAGAAGAAGTGTATAGGAGATTATCTTCTAAGAGGGAGAAAATAAAAAATCTATTTTAGAGCTAGTATGTTGTCTTTGATGGTTTTTCATATCATGTGTTGCCATCAAAAAAAAGGGGGAGATTTTTGCAAGAATGAAAAGACTAAAGGTGTTGTGGAAAGTTTGTAGGTATTGTCATTGATGTCAATTGGTCAACTAGTTATCTACTAGTTGTTATTGGTTGTATATGTCAAGGATATTGAGAAAATTGTAATAAAGAGATGTTGCATGTGTTTAATGGTTGCTCAGGGTTTTAGTCTATATTTTCTCCTATGGTTGTAGGGTTCAGATATGTTGTTCATGGTTGTCAAAAGATGTTATATCCAGATTTTTGGTTGTTAATTCATTGTACAGTGCAAGTTGTGTTCACTAGTTGTGAACTATGGTTTTCTATGTTTCTGGTTGAGGTCTGAGAGAAATGTTATTGGTCCAGATTTCTCTTTGATGAAGTCTTATGACTTGTGGTTCTAGAGTTGTGTTTCCCTAGTTCGATTGAAGATAGTTTCAACATTTGGAAGATTCATGCTTAATGGTTGTATGTTTTTTACATCGGTTTAGCCGACCTTGTGTGAAATACTACTTTTGAGGATGATGAATCATTTTGTATCCATTTTGGGTCTGTTGAAGCATGTGTTTGGGTCTCCCTAATTTTAAATCCACCCTAGGATGTTTTAACATTGGCCTAATTTGAATTTGAATTTGGAAAGCTGACTTTGGATATGTTTCAAAGTTGAAGATGGTATAAATTCAAGATGATTTAGTGGTGAACCAAAAGGGGAGAGAGAGAGAGAGAGAAAGAGAAAGAGGCAAGTGCGAAGAAGAAGAGTGAAAAGGAGAAAAGAGAAAGTGTGGTTTTATGTGAAATTGATTCTATTATGTGTGTGTGTTGAGAGTGTTGTAGATCAATGTGAAGCTTAATGCTGAGTTTGTGGATGTAGTGAGTAGAAGGAGAACTCTATCATTCATGCATGTGTGTGAGTAATTGTGGTGAAATCCTTCGCTGCATTGGGATTGTAGTCTCTTTGTAACAAGTATTATTTTTCTTCTTTGTATATATGTGGTAGTGAGCCCTTCGGGTTGTAGCCCTATTAGACAATGAGTCCTTGTTCTGGAGAGTGAGTCCTTATCTCAGGTAGTGAGCCTTTTAGTAGTAGGTTTTGATATTCTCTATAGTGTGAGTTAATCCTCACCGTGGTTTTTCCATTATTGGGTTTTCCACATAAATCTAGTGTTATTGTGTTTATGTTGGATTTAATTTTCTGCATTGACATTTGATGATTAACCATTTAAGTGGTATTAAGGATTAGTTTTGGTGATAGAATTAAAGGCTTAATTCTGTGATAATTGATTCACCCCCTCTCAGTTTTCCTATTCAACACAAGAAACTTCTAGAAGAAAAGAGGCCTTGGGAAGAAGGTAGATCTTCTTGGAAAGACATCTTGTAGATGCTCAAAGGGTCGACATCCTCAAGTTGATAATTTTTACTCCTGTGCATTTTTCTACATTTTCATAATCCATTATTGCATGAATAAAGGAATAAAAAATCCTTTTCTTGGGCTAATTCCCTAAGGGGGAGTGAGCACATTTTTCACACATATATCTAAGGGGGAGTATATTTAATTTTTGCACATCCATTGTCATTGATGTCAAAGGGGGAGAGATATTGGGAAAAAAATTTGCAGAAACTTTTGAAAGAAAATTTGAGAGTTATTGGATAAATAAATTTTTAGAGGCATGAGTAAGGGGGAGAGAGAATTTTTTTGAACACATGTTCCCATCAATGACAAAGGGGGAGATTGTTGGAAGTTGGAAGTCTATCATTGATGATGTTGTTTGGAAACATGAGCTTGAAGTGTATATATATTGCATGATCTAGTGTTTTAATTAATTTCAACATTGTTATGATCATCCTATCATAGTTTGGAAGAATTTTTTGAAGACATATGTATAGTGCAAGTTGGTTTGAAATGTATGGCTTATCAGGAAATTGGCTATGTATTTACTCTAGCAGTTTTATGGTTCAGTGCATCCTTTGGGTTCACACTTCACTGCAAGTGGAGATATCACTCTACGATCCTTGATATAGTTTTTAAATCATTAGGTGTAGCTATATTCAATATTTTGTGGCATTCTGTGAAGTTTCCCAAAAGATATGAATGACAGTGGTCATTATTATATATCGTAGGTACTTTTTGTATAGTGTATCAATGTGGGAGATTCTACATTTCTTCATGGATAATTTTTTTTTTTTGTGATGATGTAGACAAACTAATAGATGTTAGTTGAATGGGAATTCAAAGAGATATTGAGTTTTGAAGCATACGTTTGGCGAATTGTATGTACATTTGAAGGTTTTGTGTTTAGGTCTCATTTTTGGGCCGACCTAACATGTTTCATGTTTTGGAAAGAATAAGAAAGTAACTTTATTTTATGTGGGAATTTATATTAGGTCCATCCCAACCTATCTCGATGTAAATTGAATTTTTAATTAAGGTGCAAAGTGTGGATAAAATGTTTTTAAGACAACATACTTAATTTTGCACATATTACTTCTAATTAGGCTAACCTAATTGAAGTTACACTTGACATGGATATATGTGTGTGTGTGTGTGTGTGTGTGTGTGTGTGTGTGTGTTTGTGTGTGTGTGAGTTCAATTAAAGGGAGTGTGGTGTATGTTCAAGAGATAGCAAATGGTTTGCAAGTTTTGAGTGACATATGACTTGTATGGTGTTCAACCTCCATATGTGTGATGCAAAATTGAGCAAATTGTTAATAGAGAAAAGTATTGATTCATATTAGAGTGAATATAATTTTGTTCTTCATTGGAATTATAATCCAACATGTGATAAATGTTATTGTATCAATTCAAATAGTTTGTATAGCCACTCATTCTTTGTTACTTATTTTTCTTTCTGGGTTGTGAGCCTTTCTAGATAGTGTGTCCTATCTTGGTAGTGAACTTTTTTGTAATATACTATATCCAAATATAATATATTATGAGCTAGTCCTCAATATGATTTTTCCCTTTTTGGGTTTTCCATGTAAAATATTGTTGTTCATGTGTTATGTGATCTTTTGGATGTTTTCATGTTTTCCTTCACTATTATAATTGGATGTATATTAATTATTGGATGGCTTGTGCTTAATTAGTTTAAAGGAATACTAATTCACCCCCCTCTCATTATTTTGGGTGTTCAATAGAATATTCCAAAAACACCCTAAAATACAACAAGTTCTTTTTCAACAAATTTTACCGAAAAAACATACTCATCATGTGCAACTAGTTAACATTCCACACACTACAACATTTGAATCCAACCTTACAGAGAACCCAAAACAAAAACCTCATACTAGAGATGTATACTAGAAATATAAGCATACTTCAAGATTGGTAAGACCAGAAACCAATATATGGAGAAATACAGAGCACAACTATTTCTCTTAGAAACCATTGTTTACACATTTCACACATTGGTGAACACAACTTCCTCTACACAACAATCCAAAACTTGAAACTTTGGATATGAAACCTCTGAACATCTTTGACAAACATATCTAAACTACACAAGCATAACTTTAAGATAGAAGAAATGTAGAGAAAAACCATATCACTACTATGTATGCAAGAACACCTCTCAAACATACCATTTCCTCATTTATTCAAATTTTCTCAAAAGAAATTGGATACCAAGCACCAAATAAATATTTGCATCATCTTTAACACTTAATCATCATCACTAAACTAACAACAACATAAAAACTTATCTAAACAACATCCACTGATAGAATCTTATCAAAGTAACACTAGAGCTTGACACTAGTGACTCTACTAATGACAACATAATGCAACTAATCAAAGCAAAAATGCAATAATATAGAATTAAAAGTAACTTCCCTATAGACTTGTTAACACAAGTGACAACACCATAACTCTATTAAAATCAATGAAAACAAAAACTAATCATACTTGCAATAGTCTCCCCCTTTGTCATTGATGGCAACACATGATGTGAAAAACAACCAACAACAAACACAACCACTCTGATCACCAACACATTGTTTCATATAAATAATTTTTCTTCCTACTCTTTCTTTCTCTTTTCTTAATCTCTTATTTTTAACATGATTCTTACCCCCTTTGACATCAAAATAAAAGTGAATCACATCATTCTCCATTTTTACTACTCTGTATACTCCCCCTAAGGAGCACACCAAAAATTGTACCAACCAACAACTACTACACATATCCTTTGTCATAGCTGACAAAGGACAACACCAATCCTACAACATTTACTACGCCCAACAACAACAACCAGCAATACCACTACCTACTCCCCCTAAGAGGTAGCCTTCAACATCAGCACAAAACAAACAATAAATATTAAAATCCACTAGATTGATGCATATCCTTATCCATCTAGTTAGGAGTGGAAATAACCCCCAAATTCTCCTAGAGATACTCAAAAGTATCCTTAGAAAGAGACTTCATGAAGATTTCTATAACTTTATCCTTAGTAGGCACATACTCCAAGTTCACCTCATTCCTTGCAACCTTCTCTCTCAAAAAGTGATACCAGATTGAAATATGCTTTGACCTAGAATGAATTACTAGATTTATTTAAAATATTGATAGAACTTGTATTATCATATAAGATAGAAATAGGTTCATCATATATCACTTGTAAGGAAAGATAAGGTGCGAAAACAAATCTCCTAACATCAAAACCTCAGGGAAGAATGCAGAGATGCTTTTAAATTTTTCAATTACAGTCTAATTAAGATACACTTGAAAGAAATAGTAGAAACAAAGAAATGAACATACATAGATGAACACCAAATTTATGTGGGAAAACCCTTATGGGAGAAAAACCCACCACACCAATAAAATCCTCTTTGTATTACAATAATGCAGATTACATACAAAGATCATACTTATCTTTCTAATGTCAATTTACAGTAGTAGATTCAATGATCAATCTTGTATAGAACATTCTAGTTACAATGCTTTCTGAATTGAAATCATACACACTAATGATACATCAAAAAATTCATCCAACCATTCGTCGAACCAAAAATCATCTGCAATTACCAAGTATATCCATGTCATCACTGGTCTATTGAACTTCCTCATAGAATGGTCACAACAGTCTAACTTCCAACAGTTCCAATTTTTCTTCTCTGATTGGTTGAAGATGCACCATGTAGGATATTCTTCCAATTGGTTAACAAAAACTTGTGTCGCATGTCAGTGAGACACTAACTGTGTCTCCTCGATGCTACAAAACCTAACTTTCGATGTCTCCAAGAATCATCACCTTTGGTAAGAGGTTACATTGAGTTCAAAAGCTATCGCTCAGACTTCCCCTTGTCTCCAAGACATCATACCGATATCATCACATGTAGCGCTATTCACCAAGATAATCGCTATTCAGTGAGAGGTCATACTGATGTTCAAAGGTAACATAGACACCAGCATTCCCATCAACAAGACTATCACTATTCGCCAATAGATCATACCGAAGCCTTCATGTTACATCGAAATGTCCTACCATCAGTGAAACTTCATCCATCACTAAGAGTTCTTACTGAAGCCTCCAAGTTACCCCGAGACCACCTTTCGCCAGGAGTCTCACTGAAGACATCTGATAATAAACACACGTAGCAATGTTGGCAAGACAAACATACATCGCTAAGAGTTCATACTGAAGCCTTCATGTTACTCCGATAACTCCAAGTGTAGCTATTGAGCGAGACATACAATCTATCACCAAGAGTTCTTACCAAAGTCACATGCTACACCGATGACTCCAAGTGAATAACTATAGGTGAGACATCTCACATCACTAAGACTTCATACTGAAAGAAAACCTTTCGGCCAAGAGTCTCCCTGATAACTGCAATCACCATGAGTCTCCCCGACATTCGCTAGGAATTGAACCGTTGCCCAGACCAACCCACTCGGTAGAGGGTTACACCAAACACTACAAGTCATAGTAATAGCTTCAGTCTACATGACAGTAACAAGGTCTCGGTGACCTGAACATTTCATAAGGTTCCATAGCCGCTAGTTGGCCAGACAATAAGGATGTCACACTGACTTTTCTCTTCTAGAGGTTTTAGCCTATGAGATCGAGGCACATTATTCCAAAAATCTCCCACTTGAAAAAGATCACACAGGCACCTCCAGAGCACAACAAAACTACTAAAATTCATGGGCACTGAGGCCCATCGAACTAGCACACCACCTGAACTTGTCTGTGCTCACTAGCTTCGTCAGTACATCCACAACATTCTCCCGAGTATCCACCTTTTCTAAAGAGACATTTCCATTCTCCACCATATCTTGTACAAAATGATACTATATATCTATATGTTTCATCCTGTCATGGAAAGTAGGATTCTTTTCCAAAAAAATAGCACTCTGACTGTCACAGTAAATTGTTATTTTCCCTGCATCAAAACCAATGTTAGAACACAAAAATTTTAACCAAATTGCTTCTTTACAGGTGTGTGTTATTGCCATGTATTATGCCTCTATAGTGGAAAAAGTGACTACAGCCTACCGCTTACTCATCTAACTCACTGTACCACCATTCATCATGAAAATATATCCACTGGTGGATCTTCTGCTATCAATGTCCCCTACCCAATTAGAATCCACATAGCCTCGAATGATGAGAGTCCTCTGTGATTCAAGCAAGTTTCCATGGTAACACAAAGCATATTCTAAAGTTCCCTTCAAATATTTGAATACTCTTTTCACAACATCCCAATGTGTTCTTCCAGGATTAGCCATAAAATGACTAAGTACTCCCACTGCTTGAGCAATGTTTGGCCTTGTACAAACCATTGCATACATAAGATTGCCAACCGCACTAGAATAAGGTACATTGTTCATGTCCTCCATCTTAGTAGGATATTTTGGACTATCTTCAATAGATAGCTTCGTTCCCTGCAAAACTGGAACAACTAGCTGCTTGCAATCATTCATGCAAAATCTCTCTAAAATAGTCTTGATATACTTACTCTGACTGAGCCAAAGTTTTCTATTCTTCCTGTCCCTAGTTATCTCCATTCCCAGAATATATTTTGCTACACCAAGATCTTTGATTTTGAGCTTTATAGACAACTGACATGTAAGATCAGAAATCATTAACTTACTATTTTCTATGAACAACATATCATCAACATAGAGAGCAATAATAAGAAATTGATCACTTTCAGCTTTGTAATACACACAATGATCTGATTTTGATCTTACAAATCCCAATGAAAAAAAAAAGTGTCAAACTTCTGGTACCACATTATAGGAGACTATTTTAACCCATACAGTGATTTTTTCAACTTGCAAACCAGTTTTTCTTTACCTTTCTCCACAAAGTGCTTAGGCTGGGACATATAAATTTCTTCTTCAAGATCACCATGAAGAAATGTTGTCTTCACATCCATCTGTTCGATCTCTAATTCATACACTATTGCAAGTGACAAAATAAATCTGATAGATGTCAGCTTAGCTACATGAGAAAAAATTCCCCATAATCAATTCCCTCTACCTAGGAATATCCCTTCACAACCAACCTCGCCTTATACTTTTCCATACTACCATCCAGACCTATTTCCTTTTTAAATACCCATTTACAACCCACAACTTTTCTACCTTCAGGAAAGGGCACCAAACTCCAAGTATCATTCTTTTCTAATGATGCCATTTCTTCATTCATGGCTTCCAACCAAGAGCTTGAGTCAGACATTCTAAATGCCTCTTATATAGTCCTAGGCTCATCAGTACTAGAAATTAAAGCATAGGCACAAGTAGAATCTATCAAAGAGAACCCATACCTATCAGGTTGCTTTCTTTCACAAGTTGACCTCCTCACTTGCTGAGGTTGAGGTTGTTGTTCTTCTTCAGAACTCTCAGAACTGCTTGAACTCTCCTCAGTTTCAGGTACATTTTGAATTTTGAATTCCTCTTTATCTGGTGTCAGAAGAATTTCAACTACATCCTTTTTATTTTCTGATTTTGTTTCTGATTGCAGATCCAAGCTAGAAGGCTTCAGCTCATGAAAGATAACACTTCTGTTGTATAGAACCTTCTCTGTATCAGGATTCCAAAGCTTGTATCCTTTTATGCCAACACTATAGCTAATAAAAATACATTTAACAGCCTTGTTCTCTAATTTAGATCTTTTCTCACTCGACACATATGCATATGCCTCACAGCCAAAAGCATGAATGTGTCTTAGAGAGGGCTTCTTACCAAACCATGCTTCCAAAGGTGTTTTCTCAACAAGAGTGGAATTAGGAGAACAGTTTATCAAGTAACATGTTGTAACAACTGCCTCAGCCCAAAACTTCTCCTCCAAGCCAACACTACTCAACATACTTTGTGCTCTCTCCATCACTGTCTTGTCGAACCTTTCTGGAACTCCATTTTTTCTGCAGAGTATAAGGTGTAGTTTTATGTCTTTTAATCCCATAATCTTTACAGTACCTCTCGAAATCATCAGAACAAAATTCACTACCATTATTAGTCCTTAAACATTATATTTTTCTTCCAGTCTAATTTTCTACAAGGTTTTTAAATTCCTTAAACCGACTAAACACTTCTGATTTACTTTTCAAAAAATAGACAAATGCTCTGCTTGAATAATCATCAATAAATGATACATAGTATCTTGACTTAGACAAAGAAGGAACATTCACTAGACCAAAAACATTAGAATGTATATAATCAAGCAAACCAGAAGATTTGTGAGGACTAGAATAAAAAGAAACACGGTGTTGTTTTCCATATATACAATGTTCACTGAATTTGAATTCAAGGTTGTAATCATCAAGCC
Organism: Sequoia sempervirens; assembly: GCA_007258455.2. Lineage (NCBI taxonomy): Eukaryota > Viridiplantae > Streptophyta > Pinopsida > Cupressales > Cupressaceae > Sequoia > Sequoia sempervirens. The sequence continues at coordinate 345,830,830 of VDFB02281492.1, read as the reverse complement.
CCTCAACCAAGTTTTTATTCTTCAAGGTTTTTAAACCTTTTTCACCAATGTGGCCTAGCCTATGATGCCAGAAGCATAGTATTTTCTATTGGAAGTTTAACTTCCATAGAGTTTACACCATCAGGAACTTTTTCCTCTTTTCCTCCATGAGTAGCTTTTTGTGACTTTACAAAGACACTATTGCAATGAACATGTGTATCCAGCTTATACAAGGTACCAATATGAGCACCCCTTGCTAGCACCATTAAGCCTCTAGTCATCTTCCAGCCTTTTCCAAAGAACGTGACTTGCACTCCAATATCATTCAGCTTACTAACAAAAAGTAGATTTTGAGCCAGACCTGGTATATACATTACATCATTGATTCCCTTCACTCTTCCATCAGGGAATTGAATTATGACTCTTCCACAACCAACTATTTCCAAAGATGAATCACTTGAAAAATACACCTTTCCACCATCGTATTTTTCATACCTCGTGAACTAGTCTCTATGAGATGTCATGTGGAAAGATTCTCCAGAATCAATCAGCCAAACATCATCTAATGCCTGCATAGCCAAGGCTGCTATGAAGGCGTCTGCATCACTCTAAGAAGAATCATTGTTGGAATAATTCTTCTTCTTCTTCTTCTTCTTTTTCTCCTCTTTACAATCCTTTCGTACATGACCAGGTTTCCCACAATTCCAACACTTCACCTTGGACTTCTTTCCAGGTGACTTTGATCTCCCCTCTAATTTGGATTTGGATTTCTTGTCCTTCTTCTTGACTTTTTCTTTCGATCTGCCTCTAACAACAAGAGCCTCCTTTTCCATCTCAAAATATTTCCTTCTCATCTCTTCTAATAAAAAAAAAGCAATAACATATTCCATCTTAAAACTAGGTGTCATACTCCCAATAGCCATCACCAGGTGATCCCAAGAATTGGGAAAAGAACATAATAATAGCATACAACAATCTTCTTCATCAATCTTCATAGCAACAGATGTTAACTGTCCAATTAACATGTTGAAAGTGTTCAAATGATCAGCAATAGATCCTCCCTCCTACATTCTCAAAGTGTACAACTTCTTCCTCAAGAAAACATTATTCACCAAGGAATTGCTCTGATAAATCAATGCCAGTCTTTTCCACAAGGAAGATGCAATATTTTCTTCATGAACATTCAGAAGAATAGAGTTTTCCAAACAGATCCTTATCAGCCCCTTAGATTTTCTATCTGCAAGGTCCCAATCCTCTTGCTTCATGCATGTAGGCTTTGGTCTAGACACAACAAGCCACAAATCACAATCAACCAACAAATATTCCATTTTGAGTTTCCACAACTCAAAATTGCTTCCATTGAATTTCTCAATTTTCAATCTTTCCTAACGTACCAGCCATCTTAATTTGTAATTCAAATTACTAAACTTCTACAAGACTCCCACTAAATAGAATTGACACAAAAAAACCAATGTACCCACAAGGATAACACAATTGACTAGGCTTTGATACCACTTGTAAGGAAAGCTAAGGTGCGGAAATAACTCTCTTAACATGAAAACCTCAGGGAAGAGTGCAAAGATGCTTTTGAATTTTTCAATTATAGTCCAATTAATATACACTTGAAAGAAATAGCAGAAATAGAGAAATGAACATGCATAGATGAACACCAAATTTACGTGGGAAAACCCTTATGGGAGAAAAACCCACCACACCAAGAAAAGCCTCTTTGTATTACAGTAATGGAGATTACATACAGAGGTTAGACTTATCTTATTAATGTCAATTAATAGCAGCAGATTCAATGATCAAACTTGTATAGAACATTCAAGTTACAATGCTTTCTGAATTGAAATCATACACACTGATCATACATCGAACAATTCATCCGACCATTCATCAAACCGAACATCATCTGCAATTACCAAGTATATCCATGTCATCACTAGTTTGTTGAACTTCCTCATAGAACAACCACAACAGTCTAACTTCTAATGGCTCCAATTTTTCTTCTATGATTGCTCAAAGATGCACCACATAGGATAGTCTTCCAATCGGTTAACAATGTTCAACCTATGTCGCATGTCGGTGAGACACTAACTGTGTCTCCCTAATGCCACAAAACCTGACTATCGATGTCACCAAGAGTCATCACCTTCAGCAAGAGGTTACACCCAGTTCAAAAGTTGTCACCCAGACTTCCCCTTGTCACCAAGACATCATACCGATATCATCACATGTAGCGCTATTTGCCAAGACAATTTCTATTGGGTGAGAGGTCATACCGATGTTCAAAGGTCACATAGACACCAGCATTCACATCGGCAAGACTATCACTATTCGCCAAGAGATCATACAGAAGCCTTCATGTTACACCAAAATTTCCTACTGTCGGTGAGACTTCATCTATCACTAAGAGTTCTTACCGAAGCCTCCAAGTTACCCCGAGACCTCCTTTCACTAGGAGTCTCACCGAAGACATCTGATAATAAACACACATAGAAATGTAGGCAAGACAAACATTCCTCACTAAGACTTCATACCGAAGCCTTCATGTTACTCTGATGACTCTGAGTGTAGCTATTTGGCTAGACATACCATCTATCACCAAGAGTTCTTGCCAAAGTCACATGTTACATTGATGAATCCAAGTGAATAACTGTTGGTGAGACATCTCACATCGCTAAGACTTCATACCAAAAGCAAACCTTTTGGCCAAAAGTCTCCCTGATAACTGCAGTCGCCATGAGTCTCCCTAACATCTACTAGGAATCAAACCATCAGCCAGACCAACCCACTCGAAAAAGGGTTACACTAAACACCACAAGTCACAGTGATAGCTTCAGTCAACATGATAGTAACAAGGTATCGGCAACCTAAACATTTCTCAAGGTTCCACAACTGCTAGTCGGCCAGACAATAAGGATGCCACACCAAATTTTCTCTTCCATAGGTTTCAGCTTATGAGATTAAGGCACATTATTCCAACATCACTCAAATATCCTTCAAATTTTTCCTCATCAATAACATATGTGTACAACATGATGGTGCAACAATGTATTCTACCTCTACAGTAGATAATGACAAAAAATATTGCTTCTTACTTAGCCAAGATAGAAACTTGCTTCCAAGAAAGAAAACACCACCACTTGTACTCTTTGGATCATCCACACAACATGCCCAATCTACATCTATTTAAGCACTTAGAGAGAAATCATTATCCTTTGGATACCATATGCTATTTTTTGGGGTTCCCTTCAAGTATCTAAGTATTAATTTTACTAATAAAACATGTGACTCTTTGGGATCTTCTTGAAATATGGCCACAAAATAAACTACATGGCATGATACCTAGTTTAGTAGCAATTAAATATAGTAGTCCAATCATTGATCTATACTTTCTTTGATTAGCCTTAGGAGATTATTCATTCTTACTCAATTTCCAACCAGTAACATTGGGATTACAAAGAAATTTAGAGTCTTCCATCCCAAATTTCTTCAAAATTTCCTTGATATATTTTGATTGTGAAATTAATAACCTTATTGTATCTAATTTATTTGAAGACCGAGAAAAAAATTCATCTCCCCAAACATAGACATCTCAAACTCTTTTGCATCTCTTCTACAAATATTTTGCACATAACTTCATTTCCCCCATAAATTATGTCATCAACATACACAACTACAATCAAAATTTGATCCTTTCCAACCTTAAAGTAAATATTTCTATCTTTGGTACCTTTACTGAAACCTTTCTACAACAAGTACATGCCCAACCTTACATACCAAGCTCTAAGAACTTACTTCAGTCCACAAAGTGCCTTCTTCAATATGCAAACTATATTAGTATTATCTAATAATTGAAAACCTTTCAGTTGTTCAATATAAACCTCTTCTTCCAACTCACCATTCAAAAATACAAACTTCACATCCATCTGATAAACCTTGAAATCCTTCTGTCCTAAAGGATCCAGAAACATGTCCTAATAGCTTCCATTCTTGCCACCAAAGAAAGTGTCTCCTCATCTATTCCTTCTACTTGTGAGTTTCCTTTTACACACAAGTCTTGCCTCGTTTATCACCACTTCTCCACTCTCATTCACCTTGTTCTAGAACACCCACTCAGTTTTAATTACATTCTTTCTTTTAGGTCTTGGGACAAGTTCCCAGGTCTAATTCTTCTTAATCTACATCACTTATTCTTCCATAGCCTTCATCTAAAGTTCATCTTTGCATTCTTCAATCACTATTTTAGGTTCAAATTTGGAAAGAAAACATAAGTTTACTTGTTCTTCTATCAAAGCAACCTTTCTTCCTATTAACACACCTCTACTCTTTTCACCAATGATCTAATCTTCAAAATTATTCTTCTACACATACTTAGGGGTCTTGGGATCCTTTCTAAAGCTTATTCCTCTTCAACCTATAATTATGTTTCCTTACCACCATCTTTCTCTTCTTCTTTGCAAGAGGACTCATCTGCTCATATCCATCTATCATCACTAAAGTTTTGTGTAAGTCTTCATCCACCTTGACACTTGCACTTTCAATAATCCTCTTCAACCTCTTTTTGTAGCACTGTTAACATTTTCTTTTCTTCTAGAATATCCAAGAAAGATACCTTCATCAAATCTTGTATCAAATTTTCATAAGTTCTCTTCATCTCTTATGATATATAGAATTTTATTCAAAACACTCTAAAATATTTCACAGTAGGATTTCTTCCATACCACAACTCATGGGGAGTCTTTGAACTATTCATCCTTGCTTGTGCTTTGTTAAGAATATACATTGCATTATGAATTGCTTATCTTTAGTAAACTTTCAATAGGTTTTCCTCTTTTATCATTTTCCTTATTTCTTCTTGAACATTCATATTCTTCCTTTGAACCACTCCATTCTATTGAGGAGTGATAGGGGCTAAAAAATGCATCTTTATTCCATGAACTTCACAAAAAGTGTTGAACTCATTGGAGGTGAACTCTCCACCTCTATTAGACCTTAAGCATTTGATTTTCAGGTATATTTCATTTTGAACCATAGCTTTCAATTCTTTAAACTTATATAGAGCTTCTAATTTTTCTTTGAGAAAATTAACCCAAGTAATTCTAGAATAATCATCAATTAAAAGCATGAAATACATGTCACCTTGAAAAATTTTGATTCGAGTAATTCACAAAGATCTGTATGCACTAACTCCAAAATGACTAGTAGTATATTTTTCTTTGACTTTCAAACTCTTTCTAACTTGTTTCCAAAATTGGAATTCCTTGTAAACAATATTGATAGGGTTTGTAATCTTTGACAAATATCTCATAGCTTGAACTGAACTGATAATCACTAGGCTATCAAAATTGATGTGATACATCCTTCTATGTCATAGCTAGTTTTCATTAATCCGAGTCATAAAGCATTGACCATTTGCACCCTTGAGCTGATAAACATTTCCATCTATCCTTCTTCACACTACAACCATAGTTTCAGATCCTTTTTTGATCTCACATCAATTGTCTTGAAACACAAGACTATCATTTACTACACATTTTTCCCACAATCAAAATGTTATCCTGTAGAACCTTAACATAAAGAACATCATATATATTATATTTTCCATGAAAATTGATTAAACATTTTGAAAATATCCTAGCAGATGTATCATCACCAAACTTATCTAATCCTCCTTCAAAATTCTCAAGCTTAACAAACTTACTTTTATTACCTATCATGTGATTTGAGTATCCACTATCAATAACCCAATTTTTCTTCTCTTCTCTAGCATGAAAAGTAGACACCATTGCTCCTCCAATATTATGACCTACTCTTTGAGAAATTTTCTTTACTCATTTCTCAAAGTTTGCAAAATTAGTTCTAACATTTAGAACCATGAACAAGAATTCATCATCTAGATAGTTAGATTCATCATCAAATATATTGGCATCTTTTTTAACATAATATATATTTTTTAATTTATTTACCTTTATTTTCCTAAGGTCTATCTTTTGAACCTTTGACATGAGATATTGAAGCATAATGAACAATCTTTCCATAGTTAAAGAATATGAAGGTAACATTTTTTCAAGTATGAATGAGTATGGTGGTGTTGTCATTGATGTCAACATAGTATAGATTGTTGCAGAGAAAGGAAACAATTGATTGCAGGTGGTGCATGCATAGCTAAGATAATATAGAGATGTTGTGAGTACATGGAGATATCTTTATGGTGTTGTAGGTGTGTTGATATGATGATTTACCAAGTGCTTTTGAGAAAATTAATAAATAGTGAAGACAAAATTATGTATGTGTTCAAAATGTGCTTGACATTTATTCAATGTTGAGATTATGATTGTGTGGATTTGTAGTGTTGTTTAAGGGAATCCTTGGGTGATATATCCTAGATTATAGCTTTTGTATTGATGAAGAGTGAAAGTTGAGTTCATCGTTTTGTGAATTGGTTTGGCAGAGTTGTTTATCTGTGGACAAAGAGAAATGTATCTGATCCATAGTCCTATGTTGGTATTTTTTTAGGTCTTGTAGATATGGAAGAAGGCTTTTAATGGTGTTATCTATGTTATATCAAAATTTTTCATGGTTTGGTGTTCTGAAGTACTAGTTTTAGAGTTACTATGTGTGTCTGTATAGTCTGGATGGACTGATGGAAAGTGTTCTATGTATGAAGGCTGTTGCAGTGGTTGCAAGTGAATATGAAGGTATCTAAGATGTGTTTCAATGTATGGTGAAGCATGCTATCTTCTTGTTGCGGAAGTGTGTGCTTCAAAGTTTATTGGTGTTTTCATTTGGTTTGGCCAACCTAGTGTTTACATGTCATGCAAAGGATAAGTATCAATTAAAGAAGAATGTGATTGATCCCAAAGAGATTAAGTGTTTGTTTGGTTCACTCTCATTATCATCCATTGCAAGAATGTTGAGTTGCCTATCTAATTTGAATTTGAAAAGTGAAGAGTGTGTAGTTGAACATGGAGAAAGTTTCTAAGATTGAAGATGGTATAAATATAAGACAAGATGTTAAGGATTGAATGCCACAAGTGTGAGAAACAAGGTGGATGTGAGATATTATGTGAAAGTGAACTGAGGCAATGAGGAATTCAATGTGTTAGACTCCTAAAACCAGTGAGTTGATGGTGTCTGTAATTCTTTGATCAAGGCTATGGATGTGTGCAAGTTGTTGTCGTGGATCTTCTATTACATTGAGATAATGTTCTCTATGTAATAGTCTTCTTTCTTTCTTTTTCTATAAGAAGTGAGTCACCCTTCTAGACACTAAGTCCTATCTAGATAGTGAGTCCTATCTGTGGTAGTGAGCCCGCTTGTAGTGAGCCTCTTTATAATTTTTTTTGTAGTTACTCTTATATTGTGAGTTACTCCTCACCATGGTTTCTCCCTTATTAGGTTTTCCACATAAATCTAGTGCCTTTTGTGTTTATATATTTTTTGATTATTTTCACTTCATGCTCATACTTAATAAAAAATTAAAGTGGATGTGGAACTAATAATTGTTTGAGTTTTGTGATGAATGTGATTGGTGACAATTGGTTCACCCCCCCTCTTAGTTTTCTTGTTCATTTCAAAAATTGGTATTAGAGCTTTGGTTCCTTGAAGAAGAGCTTAACCGCTTGAGGTAGATCCAATGGCACACAAATTGACAATCCCTGTGTTTGATTATCTGAATATAGTTTCAAAAAGTGCAGATCAGAGGTTACCTAATCTCTCTTGGCTACAAGACTTGGAAAGTTGTTGAGACAAAATATGTTGAGATAGCAAGTGGTCCTTCTTCTGTAGATGACATTTCTACCTATGAAGAAAATGAAAATGAAAGGTATGCAATATATAGTGTTTTATCTAAGACTAAGCTAACAAAAGTTATTTCATTAGGCACTACTTATGAAGTTTGGGAGAAGTTGAAAGATATCTATGAAGGAAATGATAGAGTCAAATTATAAAATAAGTTAACAACTAAGAACATATATGAAAACTTGAAAATGGAAGAAGGTGAGGACATAGCAAGCTACTTTCAGAGGGTTGATATTGTAGTAAATGAAATTAAAAATCAAGGTGATACTCTGATAGATGAAGATGTAATGGAGAATATTTTGATGAACCTACCAAAGAGCTACAGTGACAAGGTCTCAGTCATTGAGGAAGTTTATGATAGGAAATATCACTAAAGAACAACTATTTGGCACATTGACTGCATTTGAAATGAGGAAATTCAGAAAAGAAAATGAGAAATCATAAATAGATTCAAAGGCACAAAGTTAGAAGATGATCTAGATAGTGAAGTTTCAGAGGAGTTGGAAGCAAATTCTACAAGGAAAATGAAGACAGGTACTGGAAAGTACAAAGGTATGTTACCTTTTAAATGTTTTATTTGTGGAAATATTAGTCACTATACTTCAAGATATCCAAATAGAGCCATACACAAGAAGAGAAAAGACAATAAAGACAAGAAGGACAACCAGTTCAAGAAACTGTATTATGTTACAGAACATGCTAGAATTTTTGATGATGAATCTAATATTGAGAATGATAAAAATGAATGCATGTTTCTATCCTTAGAGAATAATTCAATTTCTACTAACCATGGAATATGTGTAAATGAATGTGGTCCAGAAAAATAGAAGTGATGGAAGGTACTCTAGTTTCTACTTTTCATGCTAGAAAAGATGAAGATTATTGGCTAATTGACAGTGGCTACTCAAATCATATTACCAGAGACAAAAGTAAGTTTACTAAACTTGAAAATTATGATGGAGGATTACTCATATTTGGAGATGATTCTGGTGCAAATATTGTTGGAAAAGGAACAATTATTTTTGATGGAAAACACAATACTAATGATTTCTATTATGTTAAGGGCTTAAGACATAATCTCTTGAGTGTTGGAAAAATGTGCAGTAAAGGATTTAATCTTGTGTTTTAGGATAATACTTGTGAGATCAAAAAAGGGTCTGGAACTGTGGTAGCTATAGGAAGAAGAACATATGGAAACATTTATCATCTTAAGGGTGTTGATCATTAGTGCTTTGTGTCTCAAGTTAATGAAAGTTGGCTATGGCACCAAAGGATGGGACATGTAAATTTTGACGACCTAATCAGGATTAGTTCAAGAGAAATTGTCAAGGATCAGACAAAAATCACAAAGCCTACCTATGTTGTTTGCAAAAGTTGTCAATTGGGAAAAAAAAGTTGCATCTTTAAAGGAAAAAAACAATCAACTACCATGATGTTGGAATTGATTCATATAGATCTCTATGGTCCTACGAGAACAATAAGTCTTAATGGTGATAGGTGTTTTATTCTTTTTGTTGATTATTATTCTAGAATGACACGGGTTACTTTTCTTAGGGAGAAAGCTCAAGCTCTAGATAGATTCAATGTGTTCAAGGATATGGTATAGAATGAAGTGAATCTGAAAATAACATGTTTAAGGTCTGACGGAGGTGGAGAATTCACCTCTAATGAGTTTAATATGTTTTGTGAAGAGAATGGAATAAAGAGGCATCTTTCTACTCCTAGAACTCCTCAACAAAATGGAGTTGTTGAGAGGAAGAGTTTGATAGTCCAAGAAGTTGCAAGGAATATGATGAATGAGGAAAATGTACCAAAGGTATATTAGAGAGATGTAATTCACATTGTTATCTATATTCTTAATAGAGTTCATATAAAAAGAAACATCACAAAGACTCCTTATAAATAGTGGTATGGAAAAATTCCTACTATTAAGTACTTTAAGGTGTTTGGAAGAAAATGTTATATTAAAAGAGATGATGAGAATCTAATAAAGTTTGATGCAAGATGTGATGAAGGTATTTTTCTTAGATATTCAACCAAAATCAAAGCTTATAGATGCTACAATAAAAGATTGAGAAAGAATGTTGAAAGTGCAAATGTAAAAGTTGATGAAAATATGCACAATTCAATTGAAATAAGCGAAGATGAACTAGATGAACTTGTTTTTGGACAAGAGAAAGAGAAGAAGAAGGAAGAAGAAGAATATATATTGAAGAAAAAGCTCCAAAACCTACTCTTAAGACTCCAAAATATGTACAAAAAAATCATCTCGAAGAACATATTATTGGAGACCTAGGAAAAGTTGTAATGATAAGAAGAAAAGTGGCAACATTTGAGGTAAATTTAGGTCTACTTTCCAAGATAAAACCTAAAATATCATTTGAAACATACAAAGAAGAAAATTGGATTAGAGAAATCAAAGAGAAATTATAGTAGATAGAGAAAAATCAAACATGGGAATTGGTTCCTAGACTGGTAAACAAGAATATAATTGGTACAAAATGGGTATTCAGGAATAAGCTAAATGAGAATTGTGAAGTAGTAAAATAAAAGCAGGGCTTGTTTGCAAAGGTTATTCATAGGTTGAAGGAATTGAATTTGAGGAGAAATTTTCCCCAATGGAAATAATGGAGGCTATTCAGATGTTTTTGGCATTTTCTGCTTACAAATATTTCAAGGTATACTAGATGGATGTTAAGTCTACATTCCTGAATGGAGAATTGGAAGAATACATCTACATGGAACAACCATAGGGATTTAGTTATTAGATCAACCAAACATGGTTTGTAAATTGAAAAAGACACTATATGGACTTAAACAGGCTCCTAGAGCATGGTATGCAAGGTTGGATAGGTATTTGACACAACAAAGGTTCAACAAAGGCTTCATAGAAAATAATATTTATTTCAAGATTGAAGGAAAGAAAATTTTGATAGTAGTTTTGTATGTTGATGATATTATCTTTGGATGAAATGAGCGCATGTGCAAGAAATTTGTAGAGGAGATGCAAAAAGAGTTTGAAATGTCTATGATTGGTGAGTTTAATTTCTTCCTTGGACTTCAAGTGAATTAAACTGATAAGGGAATATTCATTTCAAAATAAAAGTATGTTAGATGATTACTAAAGAGTTTTGGAATGGATGACTCCAAACTAGTCTATACCCCTATGGTGATTGGATGCAAACTAAGTAAGGATGATGAATCTCCTAAAGTTGATCAGAGCAAGTACAAATATATGATTGGTGGACTGCTATATCTTACTACTACTAGACTAGATATCATGCATGTAGTATGTTTGGTTGCCAGATTAAAAAAAGAACCTAAAGAAACACATGTTACAAATGTGGAAAGAATATTCAAATATCTAAAAGGGAATCCAGACTATGGTTTGTAGTATCCTAAGGATAGTGATCTTACTTTGAGTCCTTACACTAATGCATATTGGGCTTGTTGTGTAGATGACTAGAAGAGTACAAGTGGTGGTGCATTATTTCTTTGATGGAGGTTGGTTTAATGGCTAAGCAAGAAATATGATTCATTTTCTTTATCCATTACAAAGGATAAGTACATAGCAACAACATCTTGCTACACACAGGTACTATGGATGAAGCAAACATTGAAGGATATAGGAGTGATGTGTGATAAGCCTATCTCTATCTTCTATGATAATACAAATGCAATAAATATTTCAAAGAATTTGATAATGTATTCAAGGAAAAAGAATATATCTATTAGATATCATTTCATAAGAGAGAAGGTATTGGAGAATGAAGTCAAGCTTCAATATGTGCCTACAAAGGATCATATTCTTGATATATTTACTAAGGCTCTTCCTAAGGATACTTTTGAGTATCTCCGAGAGAAGTTAGGGGTTACTGCCCCTCCTTCTTTGAACTAGGTGCACATAGAGGTGCATCGGTATAGTGGATCTAAAGATTCATCATTTTTCTAGACTGATGACTAGGGTCTATTCCTTAGGGGGAGTAGGAAGTATCATTGTTGTTGTATGAGATGTGTTGTCATGGGTGCACTCCTAAGGGGGAGTGATCATAATCATATATGGTTGAAGAATTATGTAAAAAAAAAAATTTCTTTTCCATTAATGTCAAAGGGGTGGAGAGACTCATGTGAAAAGAATATTTTTTTCTTTGATGGTTCTTTACATCATGTGTTGCAATCAATGACAAAGGGGGAGATTGTTGAAAGTATGAATGAGTATGGTGGTGTTTTCATTAATGTCATCATTTATGTCAACACAGTATAGGTTGTTATAGAGAAAGGAAACAAGTGATTATATATGGTGCATGCATAGTTGAGATATTGTAGAGATGTTGTGAGTACATGGACCTATCTTTATGTTGTTGTAGGTGTGTTGATATGATGAGTTACCAAGTGCTTTTGAGAAAATTAATAAATAGTGAAGAAAGAATTATGTGTGTGTTCAGAATGTGCTCAAATATGTGCTCTACATTTCTTTTGTATTGATAATATGCTTCTGTGGATCTGAAGTGTTACTTAAGAACAACCTTGGTTGATATATCCTACATTATAGCCTATGGTCTAGTGAAGAGTGAAAGTTGAGTTCACTGGTTTGTGACCTGGTCTAGTAGAGTTATTTCTCTATGGAATGGGAGAAATGTATCTGCTATGCAGTCCTCCACTGGTTTCTTTTAAGTCTTACATATTTGGAAGAAATCTTGTAATGGTGTTATCTATGTTCTATCAAAGGTGTTTGTGGTTTGGTGCTCTGAAAGACTAGTTTCATAGTTACTATGTGTGTTTGTATAGTCCAAATGGACTAATGGAAATTTTTCTATGTATGAAGGTTATTGCAGTAGACACAGATGAATTTGAAGGAATCTAAGATGTGTTTCAATCTATGGTGAAGCATGTTATGTGGTCCACATGTTATCTTCTTGTTGCAGAAGCATCTACTTCAAAGTTCATTAGTGTTTTCATTAGGTTTGGTCGGCCTGGTGTTTACAAATCATGCAAAGGATAAGTATCAATTTAGGAAGCAAGTGATTGATCCAAGATGTTGTTTTGGGTCCTAGATTAAGTGTTGGTTTGGTCTGCTCTTATTCTCATCCATCGTAGGAATGTTGAGTTGTCGACCTAATTTGAATTTGTAAAATAAAGAGTGTGTAGCTGAACTTGGAGAAATTTTCTAAGATTGAAGATGGTATAAATACAAGACAAGATGTTAAGGAATGAATTCCACAAGTTTGAAAGCAAGGTGGATGTGAGAGATTGTGTGAAAGTGAACTTAGGAAATGAGAACTTTAATGTGTTACACTCTTGAAAGCAGTGAGCTAATTGTGTCTGTGATTCTTTGATCAAGGTGGTGGATATGTGAAAGTTTCTATGGTGGATATTTTGTTGCATTGAAATAATGTTCTCTATGTAAAAATATTCTTTCTATATTTATTTATCTATAGGCAGTGAGCCTCTCTTCTTGATAGTGAGTTCTATCTAGACAATGAGTCCTATATTGGGAAGTGAGCCCTCTAGTACTGAGCCTCTTTGTAAAAAAATTTTCAATTACTCTTATATGGTGAGTTAATCCTCACCATGGTTTTTCTCTTATTGGGTTTTCCTCATAAATTTGGTGTTTCTTGTGTTGATATTTCTTTCTATTATTTGCACTTCATGCTCATAAATAATAATTGATTAAAGTGGATGTGGAACTAATAATATTTTGAGATTTGTGATTAATGTGATTGGTGACAACTGAATCACCCCACTCTTAGCTATCTTGTTCATTTCAAGAAACTTACCTCTATATTTTCCAATGCCCTTTTTCAACATTCTTACAAAATTTTCTTCTGCATCATCAACATCATATTGATCCAATTCCTCATTTCTTTCTAATTTTCTAGTTTTAAAATAATTCTCCTTTTTCAAATAACTTGGACCAAACTCTCTTAATTCAAAAGTGGTTAATGCACCAAACAAGTGATCTCTAGAATAAGTACTCAAATTATGAATTTCCTCAATAGAAGAAACCTTATGATTGTAGGCTTTAGTAAGAGTTCTCAATACCTTCTTTACCACCTCATCATCTTCAATATTTCCTCCAAGACCTTTGATGGAATTGACAACTTCATCCACTCTATGCATGTAGCATGCAATATCTGCATCTTGTGCCATCCTTAGGTTTTCAGACTTGATCTTTGGATTTTTCATTTTTTCTTGCTTTCCCTTGTCATCTCCTTCATAGATACTTTCCAACATTTTCCATAAATTTCACTAGTAGTTTTAAGACTCATAACTTTCACATGTTTTGAATTAGAAATACCACTTAAAAGAGAATGCCTTTATTTTCCATTACTCTCATAGTCCTTGATCTCATCATCAATACTTGGATTGTTTATAGGTATTATATATTTAGTCTCAATAGATTTATAGACTCCAAACCATAAATATAATAAGAAAACTAAGAGGGGGTGTGAATCATTTGTACATTAAAACATCAAAACCCTCATTAATATTTATATTTTCATTAGTTCTGAAACCCTCAACAACCATTAAACCACTTACCATGTATTAGCAGAATGTAAACATGAAAAATAGTAATGGAAAAATATCTAAACATATAAGAACAATTTTTCATGGAAAACCCAAGAAGGGAAAAACCATGGCTAGGATTAGCTCACAATATAAAGTAATTGCAACATCAAATATAATAGGATCACTATTGGAGGAGTCACTGTAGAAAAGAAAATAAGGGATCACTACCAAAGGCTCACTTCCAAATTAGAAATATGAAGAAAGAATATTGTAACAATGAGAAATCTAACTCAAAGCAACAAAAAGATCCACCACACTAAACTTCACACTACACTTCACAAATTTTCACTTCACATTATATCTCAAATCAAAAAAAAATTAGACACTTAATTCTCCATCATCTCAACACTTATTTATATCATCTTCAACCTTAAAAAAATTAACAAGGATGGCTATGCACCTTAATCACGCAAATTCAAATTAGGTTGGCACTAAACATTCCCATGGTGGAAAGGAATGAAGGTGGATCACAATTGACCTTAACTTAGACCCAAACACACTCATACACACTACTTCATGCTTTCACAAACACCTAAGGAGATCCGCAATTACTGTAAACACCCAAGGTTGACTAAACTAGTATTAAAACCATTAAATAATTAGGTAATCACTTAATTTGATCCAAATATGACTTGTAGACCACACACAACACTTTAAAATACTATGGAATATTCCAAAAGTACCGTAAAATCTAAAAATTTCCTTTGCAACAACTTTCACCTAAATAATATACTCATCATGTGCAACCAGTTAACCTTCCACACACTCCAACATCTAAATCCAACCTTATGTAGCACCAAAACAAAAACAACTCAAATGAGAGATAAATAGTATCAATATAAGCATGCTTCCAAATCCACAAGACTAGAAGCCATACTATGGAGAAATGTGGAGAAAAACCATTTCTCCCATGCACCACTTCTTACACATTTTCACACACTGGTGAACACAACTTCCTCTACACAAAGATCCAAAATCTAAAACTCTAGTTATGACATCTTTGAACTTGCCTAAAAATATATCCAAACTAAAAAAGTATATTTTCAACATAGAAGAAATGTTGAGGAAAAATATAAAACTACTCTATATGCCAAACACCTCTCAACCACACTATTTCCTCTTTTATTCAATTTTTTTAAAAAGAACTTCGAAACCAAGCACCAAAGAAATATTATCATCATCTTTAACACTTCCTCATAATCACTAAACTAATTGTAACACAACATCTTAACCAAAAAACATTCATAGATAGAAGCTTATCAAAGCAACACTAGAGGTTGACTCTAGTGACTTTACTAATGACAACATAATATAACTAATCAAAGCAACAATTCAATAACATTGAATTCCAACAAATTATAAACTTTTTTTCATCAATGATACCACCATATCTCTCTTGACATCAATGACAACACAAAATACTCATACTTGCAACACATTTGTCCAGAGCCATGACACAAATGTGATTGAGAATTCAAAAAACATGATGAAACAAGCTTTAGATTATTGACTTTAACACAATGGTTTTAAATATTAAAAACTATCAAAAACAAAAACCATAATTATTTCAGCACAAATATTTTAAATACTAATGATAAATAAATGAATTTTAGGTTTTAATTATAGCACATCCTAGAAAACCTGAGTGCAATGCAATTGGATGTCACCTTTGCAAAGGAAAGTAACATTCAAGTATTTATTCAATCTCATAGACTTAGAAACAAATAATAAGTCTCACATTCAATATCTAATGCTTGCAAAAAAAATATTTCTTCATGGAACAATAAAAATTCAATTGATCCTTCTTTGATCAATTCTCAATATTACATCACAATGTAATAAGTATAAATTTTTGGACCCCATAACTATCCATTCATTACATATTTAAAGTATTTCAAAATGTAACTGCCACAAAAGTCTTCAAAATTGATTCTTTAAAAGAAAAAAAAAGAAATTCTTAATACATTGAATCTTATGAAATCAAACATCTAAATAAAAAATTGCTATTATTGAGGTGGCTGAGTAGGTGAATCCACAAATACTTCATTGGTGGCTTGGTTCTATTGACTTGATGTTGCTTGTGCTTTGTAATCACTTGAGTTACAATACAAATCTCAACATGCTAGGGAATTATAATATTTATTACTTTCAACTTCCAAAGATCTTTGTTGCTATGAATGGAATCAATTTGGATTGTGAGGTTTCCTAGAAAATTCTCATACCAAGACAATGTATAGTTAATCCTAGCCAATTTCTTTACAATTTACTTATTGATAGTTTTTTCACTATAAAATGTATCAACAACCTTCATGAATCATTCCTTTAATTCATCTACCATGGCCACACCATAATTATCCCATTTCATAAGTTGGTAGCCAAAGTTAGAACTCTTTGGTGAGATCTATATTAGTGCGGTTGCACTCGTTTTATAGCTTGTTTTTCTCTTAGATAATTTTCTTTAGAAAAGGGAGTTTCCACTAAATGATTTTCTTACACATTATAATCCCCATATCCTCTATACATGAAGTAATCTTTTCTACTACAACTTTCTGCAAACCCATATCCAAAATTTCTCCATAACTCTTTATTAGCTTGTAGCTAGAGAGCCTCTTCTTGTTTGTAATTTTCTATTTTAGTCTTAAGAGCATTCCTTATCAGAATTATTTCATCATGAACCTTCTTCATTTTTTTAATTAAGGGAGGGCCTTTGGATTTTACTTCTATTACGAATCCCTAAGTAACTCTTCCATAATAGATATCTTTCTTCACTTTAATAACCATTACTTTCCTAGTTACAAAATTTAGGTCAAATGAGGTACTTTCCTAACTGAGAGGTTGGGGAGAAGGATCCATTAATGACCTTAGAAAATTAGAGACAACCTCTACTTCCTTTTCCATTTCCTCCTTATCTTTCTTTTCTTTCTCTATTCTCTCCACTAATCTTGTGGCACTCACCTAAAAGTTATGGACATCTACATCCCTACTCTATAGTCAACAACAACAGCCTAAATAGGGTCCTTCTATGTGAATGGGTGTGCAAATTCTATGAACAAGTTCCCAAAACTACTATTCTCCATTATCCTGGAATTAGTTTTTAGTTTCTTGGACTCAGGAGATATTTACAATAGTTTCCCTATGATATTGTCATTTGGTAGGTTTACATGCACTATTTTCCTTTTCTTAGAATATTTATTCTCTAACAATGAAGTGGAAGAATTAGTGCTAATGGAACATTTTGTAGATCAAAGAGAAATGAGGTATGGTGTTTAACTTTTTGTCTCCTTTTCTAAGTCACATCTTGGTATGGGATTTACTAATCTCTAGAAGAATCAATTTCCATTAACTTAGTTTCATATTCTTGTTTATTTCCTTTCTCTTTTTCTCCTTCATTCTTTGTTTCTTCTTCCATACCACTATCCTTTGGGGAATTATTGTGATATCCTCTTAGGACTTCCTCTCTTCTTTGGGGGTCCTTCTCCATCTCCACTACTACCTAGTTTTATTGTGGGTTGTGTGGGAGATGTCATTGTTAATGATGATGAAGTCCCTAGTTGAGTAGGAATGATATGTTCTTCTATCCTTTTCCTACCTTTAGGTTGATATTTGGAATCCTCACCCTTGATTTTGGAAAGCCATATCTCTATCCTCCTTATAACTATTATAATCCTAGTCTCTAAGTCCTTGGGATCTCTCAAACTCCAATCAATAAGCACCATGGGTTGCATCTATATATGACCAATGTAAATAGGATCTACTAAATATGATTCATCATATTTGACACCATTTATACCTTAGCCCAATCTAAATGATACAATTTTCCTCAAGGTCATTTTCATCCAACTCATTTTCTTAGACTCATAGTCATCAAAACATTTGGCCCAATAATCTTCCATATGTGGAACATGATAAATCCAAGGATGAGATGAAGATTATCTTTCAAAAAAATCTTACTATCAAAAGGAAATTTGGTATAAGTTGGAATTTGAATTTGGTCATCAAATTCCTCAACAATATTATTGATGCAGAGTGGCAGGGGAAGGACCCAACTTGACACACTTGTTCAACTATACCATTCAATAAGACAATCTGATCATACAACTTGACTCACACAACCAGACATCACCACAAGACTTGGGGATGATTTTTTCACTCTTAATATGACAAAACATGAACAAACAACTATAATTTTCTCATAGAAACTCTCATTCCTCCATCACTATCATACTATCCATGCATTCCTTCTAGCACTCACCAATAGGAAAGTCATGATAAAACTTTGTTAAAGGAAAATAATAGAGAAATAAACCATGTTTTAGAATTCTTACATAGAACCTTACAGATCCCCAAAAACATAGAACCAAACACGAAGAGAAGGTGTATCAAATAACCAATTTACAAGCCATCAAAAGGCTTCATTTGGCTTGTGCAAAGAAGGAATCAACTTGTCAAGGCACAACCCAAAACCCCTAATTCCTTTAAAATAATTCAACAGGTTCCCAAATACCTTTTCCATTCTTTCCATCCATTATATTTACTCAAATACTCAAAAATCAACAAATAATGTATTCAAATGATCACATTTTGGATTATACAAGGCAAAAAATAGACCTAGGGAATCACATAACTTTTGCAAACCTCCATTTTTCAATCTGAAAAAAATTTCAGCATGTAAAGGAGTCCTACATCTACCAATACACCAAGTTTCAGATTTTTCCCACGGTGGAAATGGGAATTACATCCATTTTGGTGACCAAACCCTTGTTTTGCAAGGTTTCAGACCCACTTTCACTAAAATTAATGTAACTTACTCAATACTTAATGAACATAATCCAAATCACCACCAAATGAAAGTAGACTCTGGCCTCTTTTAAACCATTCCAATTGGAATCCTGTACAATGATGTACCAGACCATCCAAAGCATGAGAATTGTGAAAAATGCTGGGAAAAATAGAAAAATAGAGTTTTTTTATTATATTTAATGCTTCAAAACTTCAACAACCTTCATGCCTCGACCCCATGGAGGATTTATAAAAAAATTTCCATCCTGCCCAATGTTATTTAACTAATTTTTGAGTAAAGGAGTTGTTGTTAAGGTGTTTACAACACTAAAATGAGATTACATCATATTGTTAGCATGACAACTTTGCATTTTGTGAAGCAAATTTTAATCCTAAACTCTTATGACTCCTAAAACCACTCTAATGGCTTCAAAATAGCCTTATTACAGCATTTAAACCTCAACCTTGCATATCCAAACACAAATTTAGGATTTTTCCTTCTCAAGGCTTACATGACAACATTTTTGCAAGATTGCAATTTTCTACATTTTGACTTCAAAACTCAAAAAATCGCCCTATAACATGCTTGATGGTCTTGTTAGACCTTATTCATGACAAAATACCTTAAAAAAAACTCATAATAACCAACTAACCATCATTCACCATCATATAATCAAAAATGGAGGATGAGGTGTAGGTGCTCTTGCACCAATTATGTCCCAACCAAGGCCTAGTGAATGACAATGCAGAGAAGAGATATGAAGACATGTATAAATATTTAATCATAACAAATCTAACTATCATATCTTGCAATCTATCACTGATTAATATTTCCCAATCCAATTATTGTTTCCCCCCATAAATGATTTGAACAAAGAAAAATATCCACTCATCAAAATCATGGGAATTTACATTACCTCTCAACCTATGTAATAGAACAATGATATCAAAAATATCATCCCTCAATTGTGACCTATGTAGGTTTTTAGGTAATTAAGACTTCCCTTTCTTTGGGACTCCAAATCACTCCTTAGCAACATTATTTTTTTGAAATATCCTTTATTTTCACTAAAATGATGTGATAATATAAATTTTTTTTTTTTTTGAATACCTCCCTTTCAGGTAATTTGAAATAGTCACTAAAATAGCTCTATCAATGGTTATGAACAAATTATCATCATTTTTCCTCATTTTCTTGGTCTCAAGGTTATATTGATTAATGCATTCAAGAACAAGGTTCATGCATTATACAACTACAAGGAAGGCAACTCCTTCCAATAAACTACTCTTGACCAACCTTTGGGTAATAGAGGTCCTACCTAGCTTATTAACCCTTTTCCAAAATTCTCTAAGGTTTACATACCCTAGTCATGGTGGGAAAGGTACTAGCTAAACCAACTAAGTGTTTATATTCCAAGTATTTATACTTCATCCTTACTTAAATATTAGTTTTCAATTTTGGCTATTAAATTCTAAATTTCAACTTGAGGAATTTCATTGATACTAGTGAATAAAGTACTTAGAATAACATTAAGAGTGCTCTTACCTATTTATGTCTTCTCTGAGAAAAGCCCTATGAAGAAATCTATTCAAATCTTGATTGTAGTTTTTTCCACAATTCTACTTCTTTGAGCTATAGAAACCTTCAATTTCATTTACAAATGTGAGGAATGCTCATTTTATAAGGTATTTTACTCTTCATATACCTCAAAATTTATTTTACCTTACTCAGATCTGATAGGAATTAATGTTGATAGGTGACTTACTTGGTGCCAATTTTGAAGTCATTTAGCATAAACAAGAGTCATACATTTGAAAATTTCTTGAAACCAACTCAGAGTCTGACACATTTTAAAACTTTAATTAACTTCCACTTCAAGTATTTCTCATATTTTCTTCATAACTTTATTTTAGAGGAATTGAAGTTATAAGTTATGAGTTGAGACCTTCTTAGATTTTGAGAACCTTGTGAGGACTTGACAAAGTTGTCAAAACTTCACAAAATACCATGGAAGATTAAGGAGTGACTTATCATCTTTCTCTTGACTATAAAACATAAGGTTCACAGCTTAGTGTCAGAGCCTGGCAAGGTTGTGAGAAACTTGTCATCTCCCAATGATGGTTTTGAAACCAAAAAAAATGCCCAATTTTTTGGTCCTTTGATCATTTTCTCTTCAAAGAAAAACTTTCTTTGAGAGAATAAAAGGTTTTGAAATAATTGGAAATTATCAAAGTAGTTTTGAGAACCACATTAAATACCGACTCCTTAAGGATTGAACTTTTAATAACTCTTCACAAAAATTTTGAAGATAAGGCTTTGTCAAAAATAGATGGGTTGTGAGAACTCCGTCAAGTCTTGACAAGGATGTGAGAACCTTGTCGACTCCTAATAACAGTTCTAAAACCACATTGAAATGTCAACTTTAAGAAGAATGGCAAAGTATTAAATTATTTTTAGGGACCCAAAAATTTTGGTTAACAACCAATGAGACTTTAAAGATTCACAAGGCTCAAACTTAACCAAGAATAAGGAAAAATAAGATTTGAAAGGGAGTGAGTTATTTTGGACTAAATTCAAGGAAAAACAATACAACATTAATAGTAATTTATAAACTTCCATTTAAAGAATTATAAATATTATTTAAAACCAAGTCAACTTCATATCACCATAAATATTATTAAGTAAATTCAAAATTCATAATATCAGTAGGAGTATTATTTTTATGTTATATCTACTAAGCATCATGACTAATATTTCATTGATCAACAAAATCTCATATGGCCATTTAATAATAATTTATATTAATTGATTTAATCCACAAGATCATCAACTAGTTCCATATAAATAGGAATTCATATTCAATCTAAAATAACAATATTTTTATAGTTGATCAATTCATAAAAAATGAAGTAACATCATGTTTATTATTATCAGTGTGTCATTAATAACCTTCTAATTCATAGAATAATAATGATAAATATTATAATTAATTAATTCCTCCAATAGCAATAATACAAAATAATTCACATAACAATCACTTTCCCTAATCCTGACCAAACCCTTGAAGTCCAAAACACACCACATTCTTCATCTAATAAAATATATACTGAGTTTGAAACCAAAATTTTACAAAAATGGTTATGAGGTAATGATATGGACCATATAAAATAAAGGAAATTGAATAAAATAAATATGAATGAGAACATTATAATAAGTTAATGATAATATAGTCAACATGCATGAGGGAGGCTATAGTACATTCATTTCACAAAATGCAATATTATAAATATCAAAGAGAGTACGTGATGGAAATTATCCTTAGGATGATGAAGGACTGGTTATATATCTAGAGTTAACGTGCACTCAAAAAACATATTATAAGAATATAGTTGCACCAATGCTAGATAAATATTTTCCAATATTAAAATTATGTACCTATATTGTAAGTGCATTATTATATTAAAAAAAATGGAATGTGAATATTGTGTGAAAATTATCTCTAGACTATTATATCTAGAAGGATGAAATGAAACCAAAATTAGCCTATCAATGTTAGTAACTATTAAGATTATCATATGGTGAAAATAAGAAAATAAAAAATTAATATTCTAATTAGCTATAAGCACATACTAATCATTTATCTAATAGACCATAGAGTAAATTCTAAACACATCTATAACAAGATCAATTACAATTATTAACTACTCCTTCAATGTATCAATATAAAAACTAAGGGAAATATTAAGCAAAGAATAAATAGTTGCAACTATCTTAGTAAACGTACATGTGAATATTTGAAGCATAAACACTGAATAGAAACTATTTGAAATTTTCAATTCAAACATAGATCTCATAGATTATAGTGGTTGCAGTATATACACAAAATGAATTTATTAAAAAAAAAATTAGATACTTTCACACATAAACATTAGATAGGTATAATCATCAAAAACCTAGATATTACCCTCTCTACCATGTCAATAGGGAAAAACTAAAATAAAACATGAAAAAGTGCAACTACCTCACTAAATATGCATGTAAAATGAAAAATCCAAGATAGTTCTATCAAATGGTTTGGTGGATAGATATAAAAAAAAGGAGTCCCATGATCTATAATGGTTGCTAGGTTATATATATAATGTAATTATTGGTGAAACTTGAGATTTATTCACACAAATGAAAGAGGATAAGTGAGAAAACAATAATTAATAACTTAATAAGAGACTCAATATTTACAAGGTAAGGCACTTCAACTCTTTGAAATAATGACTCAAAGATATGATCTCTTATGCATTAATTCATAACTAGAATAGTCACATTAACTAATAGGCCTAATACCTATAGGATGTTGTATTTGATTGTTGAACCTCATAGCTCCTAAAATGAAGAAAAATAGGTGTAGTGAAGCATAAATGGCCTATTTTTCCTAATTTCATTCAAAATGCAAGCTATAATATGCAAATGCAGAACAATAATAAAATCTAACTGAAACAGTAATCAAAAGGAAATTTTGGAAAGGTAAAAATGTTGTGTACCTTTCACCAAAATTCACCTTTTGAAGCCCCCCAAGGACTCGTTATCCCTATGGTGAATGGGTCTTGGCTATAGTTTTCAAAATTTTCTTTTTGGGTTCTCTTCTTCTCATTCTACACTTCTAGATTCTAGATGTTCAATATTGGACATCCAAAAATAAATTTTGTAGAGGAGTTTTTGTGATTTGACAACATTTCTTGCAACTTTGAACACTGTGCAACTTTCTTCAAGTTTTCTCTTCAAATGATCTTTAACCTAAAACCTGCAATCACACATCAATGAGAGAAAAATGTTGTTTGCTAGGTGAATAGGGGTTTGCCTTGGTTAAACCCAATTTTGGTAATTAAACCTTGTAGTGAAATAATGAAACATGAATGGATTAAGCAATGAAATCTTATTTGAAACCTTGGATAACAAATATGCAAACTAGCATGAAGTGGCTTCAATGAATGTATATCTTGATCATGAAACTTGATGTGAAAAAATGCCTTTGAATGCTTGATAAATCTTAAAAACTACATCACCATATTAGCTCAAACAACACGCGTGATGTAATGCATCTTTGACATGATGAAAGGAATATTTATTGCTGGAATAATCTTCTATAAATATGGCCTTGAAATTCATTTTAATTGCTCTTAAATTCTCTTGAAGTTCTCTTGTGAAAATACTCTTGATTGCTTATGAAATTCTAGGATCTTAGTGAAATAACCTTGTATTCATACATATCTTAATATTAATTCCTAAAACTAAAATATCACAAGCTGAGATTGAATTGTACATTTGAAATCATTAAAATGCCACCAAAAACATATTCAAAAGAGGCATCCTAGGTCTAAGTGAGGACCCATTCACCATAGGGCGAATGGGTCCTAGGCCACTTACATAGGACACAAATTGGTAAATGTTAAACATTATGTTAAATTAGGTTCCTAGATTTAAGTGAGTACCCATTCACCCTACGGCGAATGGGTCCTAAGTCACTTGCCTAGGAGACACATCTTCCAAAGTTAAGCATTATGAAATTCTATTTATGAATGTCAGGTTTTATCCCTCAAAAATTGAATTTAATTAGGCTTGGATTTGAATTAGATTTTCCAATTAAGGAAAATTAACCTCAATCAATTAATAAAGCCCTAGATTAATGTGGAAGTATAAAGGTAAACCTTACAACATAAAAAATAAGTAAGAATTAAGTGCATTTAATTTAAAAGGGCCCTAAACTTAATGTGAATATGAAAAAAATTACAACACTAAATTAAGGCATAATTATGCTCATTTCATTATTAATTATTCTCAAATTAAGTGTGAAAAAGGGATACTTTTCCTACATGTAAGAGAGGGAGACCACCGCATGCAAGACCCTAGGTCACGAAGGGTCAAGATGTGAGAGTCTGCCTTAACTTACCTCAGCTAAGTGCAATGTTTAGGGTATGAGGATGAGAATGATGAGGACTATAAAGTCCTACAACAAATCTACAATCTTGAGTTTCAAAGTGGGGCTAGGGAAGCTAGTTTTCAGGTTCAACTTTTTGCCTCAAGGAGCTCTTTGCTCAAAGACAGAAGCACATTATTTGGATGGTAGCATGACACAATGGCATCTCTAAAGTGCACTGGTGTCAGTGTGGATAGACAACAACAAAGAAAAGGTTGAACCTGCTAAAATGACTAACAACCCAGCTAACTAACTAAAGGGCCAGAATGACACAAGTAAATAAATGAAGTACTCTCTAATATTGTAAAGTAGGTAAGCAAGAGTAAAGAAAGTGAGGATGATCTCACCAAGGAATTTGTTTGCCAGATGTTCTTCTAAGAGCACGTCCACCTACACACAAATAGAGGAAAAAAGTTGGGCGGTTGTATAGGGGCCTGCCTCAGTCAAACCCCCATTTAGGTGTTTCCACCACCACGAATAGCCAAGGAAATGAAATAAAGAAATAGTATAGTAAAGAGAATGCAAACACTACAAAGCAGTATTATGCTACCCAACCAAGAGATAGAGGAGAGGAGAGGGAAGCTTACCACCTCCACCAAG
This sequence comes from Sequoia sempervirens, assembly GCA_007258455.2. Lineage (NCBI taxonomy): Eukaryota > Viridiplantae > Streptophyta > Pinopsida > Cupressales > Cupressaceae > Sequoia > Sequoia sempervirens. The sequence continues at coordinate 345,805,124 of VDFB02281492.1, read as the reverse complement.
AGCACTCTAGTTTTCTTGGGGGAGAAATGAGAGGAACTCAAGCCTCTGCTGCAATGGTGTGGTCCCAAACGTGCTCTACTAAAGTGATGGAGTGAGGCCTTGCTGTAATGGAATGCTTGGATGCTTGAAGTGAGTGAGAAAGTGAATGCAAGAGTGTGAGTATGTAATCTTGAATTGTGTAATAGCTCAGAAGAAGTTGTCTATAAGTTGGATTGAATTTTGAAGGGGTGAATTTGAAGAAGGAATGGAAGAAAATGACCATATTTGGGTCAATCAGCCAAAGGGGGAGTTACAACTTCATTGCCAATGGGAAGAGTAATGCCTCTTCAAGTTTAGTCGTAGGAATCTATCAAGGATGCAAGGATGCTGTGCAGATTTTTGCATGTCACGCGAGCATCCCTAACGAAAATGTCTCCACCAATGCTCAAAATAGGTGCCAAGTGGGATGCCAACATCGAGATTAGTTAGAATTAAGCCTCTGAACTTGGTTTTCTAAGGTGGATAAGGGAAAAAAGGGAATTCACATAGGGGATACAAATTCTCTCTTATACATTTTCCCCCACTTTAGTGAGCACAAATATTGATGAGTGCTCGATAAAGTAGATCAAGAAGAGTGTAGGGTAAGAAATCTATACCTGAACTATCGAGGAAGCAATACTCGATATGGAAAACCTAAAGGTATAGGAAAATAAAAGGACTCCATAGCTACTTAGAACTATGAAGTTGGAAAAAAAAAGCATCTTATAGGCCCGGAGACTTGCAAGGAGGCAACCCCCAAGATCTCTCGAATGAAGGAAGCCTCGTGAAGTAAGCATCTTATAGGTTCTCAATCCTACAAGGAAGGTATCCCCCAAAAACTCTAGCATCAAGGAGACCCAAAGGAAGCACCCTACAAGCTCTCAATCCCATAGGGAAGGTATTCTCCATGAACTCAAGCATGAAGAATACCCAAAGGAAGCACCCTATAGGCTCTTAGTCCCATAGGGAAGTTATTCCCCATGAACTCAAGCATGAAGAACACCAAAAGAAGTTCCCTATAGGCTCTTAGTCATATAGGGAAGGTATTATCCATGAAATCAAGCATAAAGAACACCCAAAGAAGCACCCTACAGGCTCTCAGTCCTATAGGGGAGCCACCACCAAGATCTCTCACATGGACAAAGCTCAAAGGAAAGAACCCTAAAAGTTATTTGTCTTATAGGGAGGTATCCCCCAAGATCTCTCACATAGAGGAAACTCGAGAAAGAAAACTTTGCAGAGTCAGGAACCAACGACATGTCTACCCACAAATAGAACATGTCAAAAGTGGTTGAATAGGAAAATAAGAAGATAGTCACGCAGACTGTCAATATGTAAGACATTTAAATGGGTACCTTGGGAACCCTTCAAAAGGAGAGGGGTCCACTCAAGGGATGCACTGTTTGAAAGGTAAGGTCTAGTCAAGCCGCCTCCAAGCTAGATGTGAAAGGGTGAATGTAATGAGTCTAGTTGGACTGCCCCTAGGCTAGGCATGAAAGAATTCCATTCAAAATAAATACTTTGAAAGAAGGGTCCTTTGGGAACCTGCCATGAGGAAGAAGGGGGGGTCCACTCAAGGGACACACAATTTAAAAGTAGTTGTTCTTCTTAGAGTGATTCATCATCAAGGAATCATTTTGAAAGATGTTCACTTCATCAAGAAATTTGAAAGGACATACCTCCACATGAGGGGAAAGTAAAAGTTGTTCCCACTTCAGAGGAAGGTCTTCAAGTCCTTTCTTTACAAACCCATGATGAAGGAAACATGTTATGTTAGGGTTTCATGTTGAGAATGTGAATCAAAGGAAAGTTTTGTGAAGAATTTCAAGAAAATATTTGTTTTCAACGAATTTTTTTTCTAAAAATTGAAGCTTTAAAGAAGAGTGTTGTCACACATAAAAGAGACAACTCAAGAAAAAAAGAAAGAAGGATAAAGAGAAAGCAAAAGAGAAAGGAAAAATATAAACAAAGGACATAGGGGGATCTAGTTTAGCAGGGTTAGATCTATCTGAGCTCATGAAATAATAGGTAACTGCAATGCAAGGTGAAAGATCATCAATCCCCAATTAGATCAGGAAGAATGCACAAAAAACAAAGTAAAAATAAATAATTGGGTCAACATGGAAGGGGAGCCTAAATTCCCCCAACGCTTTGCATCATCCCCAATTTAATGAAAATCAAGCAAAAACATAGAAGAATGATGATACAAATAGAAGAAGGTTTACGACACAAAAACCATGCTTGTATCCAAGTACCAATGGGGGTGATGATGGTCATCTAGGCACACATAGCACAAGCACAGGGGAACACATCACAAAACACACACACACATAAACAAGATCCAGAAAGGACCTTCTCCTAACATTGATCATCCAAGAGGTTGTCTGCTTCCCAATCTAAATCCTCATAAGGGAAAGGAAGAAAAGCCTGTAGTGGTGGGATGTTAAGAGTAGGAGCATCCAACCCTCCCACAACAAGGGCTAAGGAAGAAGGTCCCTTGAGTTCCTCTCTTTTGAGCTCTTGTGGAGTCAAGGTTAGCATTTTTGTGAAGATTACTAACAAGGCCAGGACCTCATCCACAAAATTAAGCATACACCCCGTAGGAATGCCATGTATAGCTTCAACAAATAGGATGGATTGCACCCAAGGTTCATTGCTAAGCTCGCCGAATGACTCAAGAGTGGTGATGAACTTAGGGGAAGCCAGGACTGGTTCTATCATAAGGATAAAACAAGTCAGCATAGGACCACCTTGCAAAGAAGATGGGCTACTCTAACATTCTTCATCTCTAGAAGAACCACCCTTCTTCTCTTTCTTCATTGGAGGAGATTAACTCCCCATAGATGAAGCTAGGGGTGTAGAGGAAGAGGAAGAAAGAACTGCAAAGGATACAATCAAACTATTAACAATATCCATGGGCTTTGGGAAGGGTTAGATATCTAGAATAGACATCAGAAAAGGTGACGCCACCAAAGGAGTGATGAACACCTGCACCTGTTTAGGGTTAGGTGCATTCATACTCACAATGAAAGTCAGAAGAATTATAGGACTAGACTAGAGACAAGTAGAAGGAAGGGAGGAAGAAGACACTACAAGAGGTCTTGAAGTAGGAGTGGTCATTCCTTCCTCCTTCTATTGTGAGGCAGCCTACTCAGCCAGGAGAGTCTTTCTCCAACACTTGCATTCATGTACATGGCAGTTTCTATCGCTCTTGGAGTTAGAGGCTAGAGTTTGCGAAGGGACAAGAGGTTCTTGCTCAACCATAGGAACTTCCATTATGGTCATTTTAGGCAGAGGAATAGGTTCCTGCAAGGGAGTAGAAGGAAAAAGCTTAGGAGCACCAAGAGGAGTCAACTTGAGAGCCTTGGCAGTGGGCCTCTTTCTTCTCACTACCTTAGGATCAGGAATAGTAGGAGGCCATGGAGGTCAAGACAGAGAGGAATCTCCTTAGGAGACCTTCTACCTATCATACCAAATGGGTCTAAGCTCCATTGGAAAAACAAGAAGCTCAAATGCGGGACGCTTAGGCTTCTACCAAGCAGGCACCAAAGGGTTCTCCTACAAATGAGGAGCAAAATCTGGTGGTACCACAACTAGGCAGGAAGAAGTGTTAAACTAGGCAATAGAAAAGGAAGGAGGATCAAAAGACCGCTTCTCTTCTTTCTTCTTTCGATCCTTGATGGCATCATTGTCAGCCTTGAAGCAAGCCCTAAGTGAGATAACATAAGGTGAGGGAGGGTATCTTACTTTCAACATCAGACGCCCTTTCTTATAGTTCTGATATTTTTTGTGCAAAAGGTTCATCCTAGGTGAGAGGACCCATGGAAGTAGGCCATGGGTGATCCAAGGAGTAGCTACCACGTGCAACCGGTGGTCTATAACAAGTGTCATGGACTACGTACATGGAGCCTCTATGGATAAATTTTAAACATTTATGCATGATGGAGGGTACCACGTTCATCGCCAACCAAGGAATAATCAATTTCACCCTAAAGATTTCAGATCCAAGAATGATATCAAACAGGAGTTTCACAGACTTAGGACCAACTAAGATTGATAGGACAATACTACCCAAAGGGGGTATGGAAAACCCATCATGTGTGTAGATGAAACTCACAAGAGCATCGTATCCATCCTTGTTTTAAAAGTTTATTAGCATAATCTCCTCTATTATTATGTTTACTTGTCATATCAGATCAATGAGAACACCTAATAAAATGTTTCCATTGATTCATGCAGGAATGTAAAGAGGAGATGGTTCCCTATTCAAACCCATCGGCAAGTCTTGTGAAGTGAAAGTTATACTAGTGCTACTATCTACAAGCTACACAAACGGGATGGGTTGATGTAGGAAGGAGGCCATTACACACACTAGACAATGCTTTCATAGAGTCCCTAAAGGTTGATAGATAAGATGGTGACCCAATTAAGATTTCCTCGTGCAATACCTTTGGAACCTTCCAACTATGCCAACTAGGGGTCGAAGGTTGGGTTGCAAGGCTACAACCTTAAAAAACTCACACCTACAACACTCCTAGAGTACAAGGAAAGTAACTTTCAGTATCACAAGAATGGAACCAAATTGGTTCACATCAAGTTCACCAAAAATGTAAGAGAGGGAGACCACTATGTGCAAGACCCCAGGTCATGGAGGGTCAAGATGCAAGAGGCTACCCTAACTTACCTTAGTTAAGTGAAATGTTTAGGGTATGAGGATGAGGATAATGAGGACTATAAAGTCCTACAACCAATCTACAGTCTTGAGTTTCAAAGTGGGGCTAGGTGAGTCAGTTTTCAAGTTCAACTTTGTGCTTCAGGGAGCTCTTTTCCCAAAGAAGAAAGTGTAGTCTTTGGATGACAGTCCAGTGCACTGGCATCTCTAAAGTACATTGGCATCCATTCAGACACACAATAGTAGAGACAAGGTCAAACCTATTAAAACGACTAACAACCCAACTAACTAACTAAAGGGATAGAATGACACAAGTAAATGAATGAAGTACTCTCTAATATTGTAAAGTAGGTAAGCAAGAGTAAAGAAAGCAAGAAGGATCTCACCAAGGAATTCATTAACTAGCTGATCTTCTGAGAGAATGTCCACCTACACATAGAAAGAGGGAAATTTTTGGGTGGTTGTATAGAGGCTTTCCTCAGTCAGACCCCCATTTACGTGTTTCCACCTCCATGAATAGCCAAGGAAGCGAGATAAAGAAATAGTATAGTAAAGAGAATGCAAACACTACAAAGCATTATTATGCTACCCAACCAAGTGACAGAGGAGAGAAGAGGAAATCTTACCACCTCCACCAAGAGTACTCAAGGATGCTTGGGGGAGAAATGAGAGGAACTCAAGCCTCTAGTGCAATGGCATGGTCCCAAACGTGCTCTACCAAAGTGACAGAGTGAGGCATTGCTACAATGGAATGCTTGGATGCTTGAAGTGAGTGAGAAAGTGAATGCAAGAGTGTGAGTATGGAAGCTTGAAGTGTGCAATAGCCCAGAAGAAGTTGTGTATAAGTTGGATTGAATGTTGAAGGGGTGAATTTGAAGAAGGAATGGAAGAAAATGGCCATATTCAAGTTATTCATCTAAAGGGGTTGTTACAAATTCACTTCCAATGGGAAGAGTAACACCTCTTTAGGTTCAGCCATAGGAATCTACCAGGGATATAAGCATGTTGCGCAGATGTCTATGCATTACGCTGACATCTGGGGAACCACGCGGGTGTCACCCTATAGAAACACCTCCACCGACGCTCAAAACAGGCACCAAGTGGGATGCCAACAATGGACTTAGGTGGAATTAAGCCTCCAAACTTGGTTTTCTAAGGTGGCTAAGGGAAAAAAGGGGATTCTCATAGGGGATGAAAATTCACTCTTATACACTACACTAAAACTCCAAAAAATCACCTACACCTAAAACACCTAATATTTAGAGGGAAAAATTAGATAGTGTGCCTAAATCCTTGAGAATTGGTTTAATCCAAAGAAGAATTTAAATATGCATCTATGTTGAATGGATATTGGATAATTAAAATAATGAATAATTAATCTTATAAATGCAAAAAATGAAAAAGAAACCATAGACGAAGGGAGTATTTAGAAATATGGGGAACCAAAAAGTGTACACAACCACTTTTTTCTCCATCTATGGAATAACAAGATAATGATATAATGTGTTCATGTTATAATGAAAAAAAAAAATTAATGCACTAATACTATGCCTATCATAGAAAACATAATATATAGTCATTACTCTATTTTATAGGGTGTTACCCCCAAACCCCCATTGGGGGGATTCCAAAAAAATTCTATCCACATGTGCCCCCTAGTGATAGAAGTGGGATATGGATAGAGATAGATGCAAGAGATAAAATATATAGAGTGGAAGAGAAGGAGATAATGAGAGAGGTAGAGATAGAGAGAGATAAAAAGATAAATATAGAGATAGGAATTGATATATAGAGGTAGAGCTAGGGAGAGATATAGGGGTAGCGAAAGGTGTATATCTAAGGAGATGGATATAAAGAGAGGGAGAGATAGAAAGAGAAATATGGAAAGATAGAGAGGAAAATATATATATCGATATAAAAGGTATAGGAAGAGGGAAAGAGAGAGGAATATATAGAGATAGGAAGGGAGAGAGGAAGATAAATATAGAGATGAAGATAGAGGGAGAGGAAGAGAAATATATATTTAGATAAAGATACATAGATGGAGAGATAAAGATAGAGAGAGATTGGGAGATATTAATAGAGGGATATAGAGAGGGAGAGATAGAGAGGAGGAGATAGAGAGACACAGAGGTAGATGGAGAGATACAAATAGAGTAATAAATATATAAGGAAATGTATAGAGAGGGGTAGAGAGAGAGCGATGGAAAGAGGAATAGAGAGAGGTAGAGATATATAAAGAGTATAGAGAGGTAAGGAGGGAGGGAGAGAATAGGAGAGATATGGATAGGGAGATAGAGGGAGAGATAAAGTGGAGAGATAGAGATGTATGGGAAGAGAAAGAGAGAGAGAGGTAGAAGTAAATAGATAGAGAGAGGGGAAGATAGATATGGAAGGAGGGAGGGAGATAGGGGAAGAGATAGAGAGATGGGGGAAATATAGATATAGAGGTAGAGAAAGGGGGAGATATCAATATATGGGGAGAGAAAAAAGACAATGGAGGAGGAAGAGATAGTGAGGGAAAGGGAAAGGGAAAGGGAAAGGGAAAGGGAAAGGGAAAGGGAAAGGGAGTAAGATATATAGAGAGGGAGATATAGAGAGATATATAGTTATAGGAAGAGATATAGAGAGATATAAATATAGAGATAGAGATATAGAGTAGGAGCGATGGAGTGAATGAGGGGTATATATATAATGATATATATAGGTAAAGGGGGTAAGAGTGATAAAGATAGGAGGTGATATAGACAAGTAATAGAGAGAGATATAAATAGAGGTGGATAGAGATATGGGAGGTAAAGAGAGAAATAGGTAGGGGTAAATAATGTGTGTGTGTGTGTGTATGTATGAGATATATATAAAGAAAAGGAGGGAGGAAGATAAATAGAGAGGGAAGAATTAGAGAAAGACCTAGAAATAAGGAGTGATAGGGAGAGAGGGAGAGAAAGAGATGGAGATATAGGTAGAGAGGGAGAGAGATGAAGGGGGAGAGGGAGATATATATCAATAGATGATATGGAGATGGAGAGGAAGAGAGGTATAAAGAGAGAGAGAGAGAGAAATAGGGAGGGAGAGATAGGAATAGAAATAGGGAGAGATATCTAGATATAGATATAATTGGGAAAAATAGAGGGGGAAGAGAAAGGGAGATAAATAGGTTGAGATGGAGAGTGAGAGAGTGGGAGATGGAGGAGAGATATATAGATACATAGATAGAGGGATAAAGGAAGAAGGAGAGAGGGAGAGAGTTATAGAGAAAGAATAGTGTACAGAGAATGGGGGAGAGATAGGGAGTGGGGGTGATAGAGATATAGAGGTAGAGAAAGGGAGAAAGTGTAATATTAAATTGAATATAGGAACATTTAATCTGGGCTTAAAATGAATGTAGTAACATTTCCTTTGGTTTTAAAATTAATGTAAGTATATTTGAGTAGTCTTGAATAAAATTACAAACCCACCATGTAGTTTTCCTACTCTTAAGATCTTGTTCTTAAAGCATCATGTAATTTAGGTTCCTCTTGAATCCTATTGTTAGGCCTTCTAAAATCAAGAAAATGTTTTATATTTTAATGTAGGTATTTTTTTTCCTAGGGTAAGAGTTAGTGGTGTCAAGGAGGTGATTATACTCCTCCCTACCTTTTCCTTTGCTTGTCTACAATGTCCAACAATTGGGGAAATTGAAATATTTGTTTAACTTTGAGTAATGTTTTTTGCATTTTTGAGTTCTTAGGGTGTTGTAGGAACACTTAGGTTGTTCCTTTGTGCTTGGGGGGTCCTAGAAGTTGTCCCCTAGTCTAAGGAAGCACACTTTTGAAGACATTAGTGCCTATATAAGGACACCAATGCTTGGAATGTGTGTTAGGGACATGTAGAACTTGAAAATAGACTCAAGTTCCTTAAAAGGACATAGGAATCCTTGAAGGACACTAATTGGGTGCTAGTATCACAATCGGGTACTAGTGTCCCAATATGTGTTGTTTTATATAGTTTTCTTTAATAGTAGACATTTTAGGCCCATGTATGGGGAAACGTTGTGAACATAGTTGCTCCCCATGATATTAGGAGTCTATGAATGTTTGGAGAATGTCCCTATATGTGGTTATTGAGAATTTATGAAGTATCCTTTCTTTGTGAAGTGTGCAGTTGTCTAGAAGTGACATGTCATCATTCTAGTTAGTATAGATTTTGTGCCTCCCTATTAGGCAACCTATTGTGAGGGTTGGTCTTGGTTTTTATAGTTATTAAGTGTTTCTAGATGTGGATTTGAGGCTGGTTATCCCCTCATCCTATCTAGGTGTAGTATTGAACACAATCATACGTTTATAATCAATCATCATGTAGGTGTCATCCTCTCACAAAAGTTTATTGTGTAGGTGTTCAATTGATCCACTTGATGGCTATACCTGAGTGATGGAAAGGTGGAGATGGTAGGAATTGATAATGGGAATGGTGGTGGTGATGCATATAGAAGTTACTACCTATGGGTAGGTGGCATGGAGTTTATGAAACCCTAAATATTTCAAAAAGATGCCCTTCAACAAGCAGTAAAAAATGATTGTTGGGAAATTTTAACACTACTAGTAATTTTTTAAAACACAAAAAAATGAATGACATCACCTCTATCACATGCTAGTGTATGCATTATACACTTGGGAAAATCATGTCATATAATTTAATGACTTCATTTTATTTTTATAAGGTTTCTCACTACAAAGTTTAATCTACAAATTTTTTAAATAAAAATACTGCATAGAGGTCATATGGATCATACAACACCTTATGACATGTACGTATTTGTATAAATATATAGACTTTATACACTCATATAGATTTAATTCTTAGATATGTGTGCCTCTAAAAATAATTCCTTAGATTTTACTTACTCAAATTTTAAAAAATGAACAATCAATAATATGGGTTTAGGGCATTCTAAATGCAACAATAGGATATCTTTTACTATAGGTTTTATATATTTTCATCTAAAGGCTAAATATTTCCAAAAAAAGATAGTAATTCATAGATCTGGTGTTGTAATACCATGTTGTATTTGATTGTTGAACCCCATATCTCCCAATAATCACCTATAACCTAAATTCCTATCATATAGAAAGAAAAAGATGATAGTGTGCTAAGAAAAATAGAGTATTGATTTGATGCAAAGATTCTTATGAATATGATTTTTTATTAAATGGATATTGTAATTATAATAATCAATAATGAATCCTTATAAATGGAAAATGAAAAAATGCAACCATAGATGAAACCCTATGTGAGGAATAAATTAGATCATGACAAGTTTCATCATCCTCTAATATGAGACAAAAAAAGATGTTGAAACTATGAAAGTACACAAGAAGCGAGATCAAATATTAAATGAAAACACCTTCCACACATAGGGTTGAAAACAATGGTTGTGAACAATGATTTTTTATTTCTTCAAAAATAAAAACTTCCAAGAGATAAATAATATAATGAAGGATAGTGCTTATATAAGAAATCCCTAAATGAGAAAGGTATTAGATCATGACAAGTGTCAACATCACCTGTAATGAGACATAGTTTTTTAACAATAGATGAAAATAATAAATGAAAAAAAACTCCTAAGTTTAGTTGAAGTGCATAAAGTGGAATTAGCCTAATAAAAAAATAAATATTAATTAATTATTAGCTAATAAATGTTCACTCTAACACCCCCCTTAAGTGTAATTTAGGGAGTAGTTAAAAAATCTAAAAATTGAATGCATAAAAATCAAATAATACATGAATGGGTCCCATCAAATAAGGAATTTTTAGGTACCCATGTACAAACAATTGAATATCTCATAACTAGAGAAAAGGAGAAAACAACATGGGAAAAACACCTCTCCAAAAGAAAGGAGAATGGGAAAAAAAGAAGCCTTCAAAACAATGTATACAAATGTAGGAATATGAAGAAAATTTTTGAAGCATAAAGAATTTGTATACAATTGTTGAATGATGACTTCTATAGTGTTGAAATGAAGAACTCCTCTAAAATAGATGATCATCAAGATTAATCAAACAATAATCTACATGAGTGACCCCAATGACATTTCTCAAACAATGATCAAATGGAAAACAAAGGAAAATAATTGGTATTCAAAGATATTAATGACACATAAATATGTATGAGTGACCCCAATGAATCTAATCAACCATAGAAGAGTAATTTGCAAGTCAAGAATACACGTACCAATAGTTTGAAGAACATTGATCAAGTCAAAATGGAAGTTCACCTCCATAGAATAGGAATTCAAGAGTGTCCTTATGGTAAGCGACCCCTCTCACCAAAATGCGTGGATAACCAACTGCTTCATCTACCTAGTACATATGAACAAAAAACTAGGTACATAGCTCACTCCAAAAATTAAACCAAGGAATCATTAACACCAATAGTAGAACACCCCATAATATGGAAAAGGGAGAGCCATGATAGGTCCATTGAGACTACGTATCACCAAGAAGTGCATGAAGGAGAACAAAGAACATCTGAATGTGCACATGAAAGTACTTGTAACTAAAAAAGGGTGTGTATATCAAGGAACACTCACATGAGGCAATAAAAAATAGGATTTGATGTTTTGATGGAGGGAAACTCACTTGACATTTAGGTGTGATGGAGAAACAAAGGTACTACACAACCCCCCATGAAATTTTATAACATAGTTTGAGTATAAAAGGAATAATTGGGTGTGTGAAATCCCCAAAAAGATACACCAATGGAGTTTTATCTCAACTCTTCTACAACAATAAAGTACTTACTATTGACAATGATTTTACTCCTAGCAATAGGGTGAATAAATTATTTACAGGTAAACTGCAAAGAGCCTATCCTTCTTGAAAGATATGGAACACAAAATCTAAAAGGAGAATCTACTTTAACATGAAAAGATTAACTTAGTTCAATCCTAAGTCTCCAATAATTAGGTCTTGACTGTACCAGGTTCACTCTCAGGTATAATGTGATATTGTTGTTAATATAAAAAGGAATATGGTTGTTTAGAATCATATATATATATCAGAAAATGAATTTTCAATTGCATCTTAAGAAAAAATATCATGAAATCAAAAGATTTGAAATAATATTTCATGAACATCAACAATTTCTTTGCTATCACTTAAGTAGATTTAGCATTAAGCATTCAACAATTTCATAGAAAATGAAATATTTTCAATAAATTTCCATTCATTCTTCTATTTTTTGGAACATTTTCAAAAATTTAAACATCTATTCTAAAACAAAACATAAAAAATACTAAAAATTAAAATTTCTCCTGGTTATTCTCCACACATGCCCCAAAGAATTAACCAAAACATAGCAAACCGATTTATACTTCACCAGATTGCTTCACAACTATATATAAAATGGTGCGAGCTTTTAAAGAGAGGGGTTTTATTTTGGACATCGAGTAGGTTTCGTATGCACCCTTAAATGGAGTTGAACATACAGTCTTGTTCAGTTGAACTAACAAAACCAACTACAAAGATTCATGAGATATGTAGCTATCAAATTGGCTCTGATATTGATCAATGTTGTAATAACCCTCCTAGTTGCTAGTTGGACTCATTAGTTTTATGCTTTGATTTGATACTTTGATACATTGATACTATGGTGATACTGTTTGGTGTGATTGGTTAGTTAGACATTTGATGATGCTGTTACTCTTTTGTGGACATGATTACTTCATATGATATTGTGGTTGGAGATTTTAGTTGATTTTCATATTTATGTTATGATGTGATGATTTGATAGATTATGCCATGAGATGAATTGTTAGTATTAGAAATGTTATTTTAATCAATCATATTATAATTGTTAGGATAGACGTGATGAAGGACAGTGTAGCATCACTCATTGCGAGTGCTCTGTTACGCTGCGATTCCTTCTCACAACACAATGCTTTGATTTATATATATATGCACATGTACGCAACTTCGTTTGTATGCAGGAATTGCAGGTACATAGTCTCGATTCCACCTGCTTCGGCAGGACAGGGCGAGCACAAATAACCCAACAGTACAAAGTTGATACAGAGGTGTCAATGAAGTTTGCCCATTCCATGATGTCAGACCGACTGGTTGCATGGTATTGTATCTTCAGTAGTTGTCATGTTTTGTGGTTGTAGTTGTGTTATGTTACTGTTGGTAGTTCATGTGTTGTGATGTTTCAATTTAAAAATTGTTGATTAAAATTAGATTAATTTGTATTTAAAATATTTAAATGTTAGTTGGTGAAAAGCCATGTGATTTATTAAATATCAAATGGTGATTGTCAAATGTAAATAAATTTTCCAGGTGGAAAATTAAGAATAAAATAAATAAATAAATTTAAATTTCTTGTGCATGCAAGGCTGTCAAAATAGGGGTTTTAAAATAATAATAATAAGAATATGAATAATTTGGACAAATGGAGAAATTGGAATCCTGTTTTTAGAAAATGGTGGTTGGGTGCATGTAGGAAGAATAATATAGTGGGTTTTCGAAATTGAAGAAGGGAATTCTTTTGCTGGAAAAATGGGATTTCAATGTTTGTAGAATTTTTAAATTAAAAAAAAAAAGGAGTTTGTGCTGGAAGGGATTTTTGGGGTGTGGAGAATCTGTCAAAAGCAGACGAAAGGAGGAAGGGGCGAAAAGCTGTTCGTAGGGCTAAGTGGAGCAAGCTCTCGTCACACTACAAGCAGCAGGAGTCCAGGTTCTAAAATTTCTTCCCTTCTTTTCTTGTTAAAATCTCAATTAAATTATAAGAAAAATCGGTTTATTTACAAAAATCTAGGTTTCAAATTGATTTGGGAAAAAATCTGTTTCTCTACAAAAATCTAGGTTTCAAATTGATTTGGAAAAAAAATCTGTTTCTCTACAAAAAACTAGGTTTCAAATTGATTTGGAAAAAAAAAAATCTGTTTCTCTACAAAAATCTAGGTTTCGAATTGATTTAGGAAAAGATCTGTTTTTATTTCAAAAATCAGGGTATTAAATAACTTGGGGAAAATCCAGTTTATCAATGGTTTGAGGAAAATCTGAGTCTCAATCAATTTGGGGAAGAATCCAGGTTTTCAACAAATTAGAAAAAAAATATGTTCTCAAATAAATTTTCTGGGTTTCCAAATGATTTAAAATATATATATATATATATATATATAACAAATTGTTGTTTGAGACAAATGGAAAAATCTGTTGTTGTGAAAGAAAAATCTGTTTACCCTGTTTACCTGTTGAAAAAAAAAAAAATATATATTTAATCTCTCTTCTGCAAATTTTTAATTTATTCTTTCCCCTGTTTATTATGGGGCTTACAAATAAATAAATATATAAATAAATATAGAATATAAAATACATATTAAGGTTGATTGAAATTGTATTTTGAACCATCTCTCCCTGCACTGCAATTTTTACCTTTTTAAATTTTTGCTTTAGGCCGAACTGTGTTGGCGTCCGTACCTGCAAGGACGGACTTCATATTTTAATATAAAAATATATATAAGAAATGTAATTTAGAAAATATTTCATATAAAAGAAATATATGTACAAAAATTTATATACAAATAAAAATAAAAAATAAAAATAAATAAAATTTAAAAGGGCTTGGGGACGAACCGTCCCCGCCGCCCCGGTATGGTGCGGTGCCGCACAGCAGCCCAAAGGACCGGGTTCGTTTTTATTGCAAAGCAGTCGCGCATAGCCGCTCTGCAGGTCGGCGGCGCCCTTGCAAGGACTGCGTCGGCAGTTTTTCACTGTGCTTTCAAATTTAAATTTTCAATAATTTACTTTATTTCGATTAAGTGAATTATGATTCGGGTTTTTTTTTAATTTTTGTTTTATGAATATATATATATATATATATATATATATATATTTATATAAATATATATATATATAGTTATATATATATATATATATATATATATATATATAGTTATATATATATATATATATGTATATATATAAAGCTGTGTGTATTTTAATTTTATATAGATAGATATTTTATATATTTAAATAGAAAATAAATTTTAATGTATTATTTTAAATATATAGGGGAATAATTCTAAAAGAAAAGAAGAGATAGAAATAAATAAATTAATTAATTAAACAAATAGCTTCCCCTAATAGAAATATTCTTGTTTTAGAAATAGAATGTTAATAAAGTTATGATAATAAAGTTAGTGTAGTAATCGCATACATTAATTGTTTGTTGCTTGCTATGAATTTAGTAATTGAACATGAGAAAATTGTAATGTTCTTGTCTTATTTGCTTGAATAAAGATGTATCGTGTTCTTCTTTAAAATTCATTGAATTATGCGTAGTTTCCCTTTGTTTTTTGTTGGTTCTATTGTCGATGTGGGAACCCGGTTGTAGGCTTGAAACCTTTGTTCCAGAGGCTGGTTTAATCTTGGATGTTAATCTCATTTTGAATTTTATTTTTGGAGTTGAAATCTTATGGTCCATGTTTGGAAGGGTTGAACGGTTGTAAGACTTTATGGTTCTGAGTTGTTGCGAGAAGGTTATTGCCTCGCTTGTCCTGATTTTAGTATCATGCTTATTTGTTAAGGTTCAACCCTTGTCTTGTTTCAATTTTTCTGTTAAGAGTCTTAGGGAGAGTGGCTCTTTGTGGGGGCCGGCGCCTCGGTTAAGAGGAAGTGCACAGGAGAACCCACGAAGAGTAGCTAAATAAGTGATAACTTAAAAATTAGAATTAGGGGGATGGGTAGTAAACCACTCAAGATAAAAGAAATTAGATTCCTCATCTATGCATTAGGGCTATCATAGTCTAATGATAGATTGAGAAGGCCGTGGTCGGCAAAGTCATGATCTCGTCTTCATGAGAGGTTATTGACTCCGCACGAGCTACCCTATGGTGCCAGCGCCTCATACAGGAGGAAGAGCCAGGAGATCCATAGATGGGTGCCGGCGCCTCAAGTTGGAGGAAGAGCCAGGAGATCCCATGAGAGCTGTGCGATGACACTCTCCACTAGACTTCCTGTTTGCCTTGTTGCCTTTGCCTCTGGACATGGATTTTGGACTTGGTTGTTGTATCAGTTTCCTTAGCTTGTATTCATATTGTTGATTTGGACTCTTGTACTAGTGTTTATGAGCATTCTTTGGTGGCTTGTTATTGTCATTGCTTGGTTTAATTGTGTTCTCTGAATTGTATTTAAGTTGTACCTTGTTGTCATGGAGTCGGTTTGGAAATCATGGTTGAGTTCACTTCATTGTCACCTCTGAGCACGGGGGGTGAATTATCTTTAATTCACATGGTTGGGTGGAACGTGCTCCACACCCGTTGGGTTCCCCATCAGCATCCTTGTTCGCAGCTTTTCCGCAGTTGGAGTTGTATCAGTGTTCACCTTGTTATTCAGCATTCATTGTAAATTGTATCATCCCAATTGTTTGGGAATTTTATTGTAATTATTATATCAAAGATTGTAATGTAACATTATAGCAATGATGTAATAGTTAGGATTCAATGTAATTATTTGATGAGACTCTTATGATTGTATTATGTGGTATCTTAATATAATTGCTCTTGGTTTATGGAAGCACATTTATTCATGTTTATTATATTGTAATGGGTTACATGGTTTATCATTATCTTTTATTTCCGTTTGTGGTTGCAATGTAACCTCGCGTGCCCCAGAGAACTAAGTGAGTTAATGTGATGTAATATGTTATGTGATTATGGTTAATGTATTGTAAGTTTAATTAAATTGTTGCAAACAAAAAAAAAATTATTTGCCTTTTTGAGTTCTCTGGGGTTTGCACGACGGGCGTTACAACTTGGTATCAGAGCCAGGTTTGCAAATGCTGGGGTCTCTGGGTAGTTAGGTCCATTAAGTAACCTCTTGTTTGAACTCTGGAGCTTATTTGTACCTTTATCTTGTTGTGCAGAAGTATGCATCGAGGTAGAGGACGTGGCCAAGCAAGAGGCCGCGGTGCTGGTCATGGAGCAAACTGGCGTAGTCCTTCATTTCCCAGTTCTCATGGTTCTGAGCATGAGGAACAGCCAAGTCTTCACAATAATCCATCAAGTGGTCAGAATCCAGGGCAGCCTGGATTAGATGGTTCCTTGCAGCATATTCTTGGTGAAATTTTGGCTCATTTGGGACACAGGCCAGAGGATGAGCCACGAATTGAAAGAGAAAGAGAAAGGTCACCTAGGCGGAGGGAAATAACTTCTGATCAGGATGCAATTTTAGCAGGTCATATGAGGGATTTGTTGAGAGCTCACCCACCGACATTTGATGGTTCAGGAGGTGGACTTGAGGCTGAAACTTGGCTAATTGATCTAGATCGTTGCTTCGCCATGCACCCTTATGGTAGCAATACCAAGGCTCGGTGCGCGGTTATGCATTTGCGAGGCTTCGCATCTACTTGGTGGCGCCTTGAGGAACAAAAATTGCATCTTGATATTAGTATGGTCACTTGGGAATTATTCTTGGATAGGTTCAGAGCTCGTTTTCTCTCAGACCATTGGAGGCAGCGCAGGGCTGATGAGTTTCATGATCTCAAGCAGTTGTCAATGTCAATGGAACAGTATGAGCGTCGCTTCTATGAGTTGAAGTAGTATGCAGGGATTAGCCACGATGAGGGCATGTTGGTTCAGCACTTTGTTCGGGGCCTTAATGCATGTATCAGTGGTGGAGTGCGAGTCTTCGAGCCGAAGACAATGGAAATGGCAGTTGAGAAGGCTCGCTTGGTGGAGGAGAATTTGGCCATGGCCTTGGGTGGTCACATTGGAGTGCAGATTGGCAGTGCACCTACTAAGGGTTTTAGCACTCATGGGGGTCAGTCTCAGGGAGCAGGATCTTCCAGAAATAGGTTTCAACCCTTGAAAGGGGATCATCAGCAGCAGCAGCCTCAGCAGCAGCAGTCAAAACAGAAGAACTTCCAACCTCCTCAGAGTGGCAATTCTCAGTTTCGCAAGGATCAGAACAGGATCAGGAACCAAGTTTGACAGGAACGTTTTGCACAGCCTACACCTAGTATCCAGTCAGCACCGAGTCGTGGGAGCTTTCAGCAGTCAAATTCTCCATCAGGGGGTAGGGGTTTTGGCAGGGGTACTGGGTGTTACTCTTGTGGGCAGCAGGGGCACATTGCCAGGTTGTGTCCTCAGAAGAGCACTTCAGGTTTTAATCAGAGGCCAGTTGGTTCAGAGCCGACAATAGGTGATGCAGGGAGGTCTCATCGTGTATTTGCTGTAGTGGATAATCGACAGGCAGACCACCAGAGCACCGTCATTGAGACTTCAGGTGTGTTACATGATTCTAGCATTTCGATACTTTTTGATTCCGGTGCATCTGATTCCTTTATATCTCCTCTTGTGGTTGAGCGATGTGGACTGGTGGCAACTAGTCAAGGCGAGAAATGGCAAGTTGAATTGGCTTCAGGGTCAAAGCTTGTTGTAGAGAAGCTTGTGCAGGATTGTAGCTTGAGTATAGGGGCTTTGTCAACTAAAGTAAATCTCAGAATCCTACCACTCGGCTCATATGATGTTGTCTTGGGCATGGACTGGTTGAGTGCACACCGTGCTATAATTGATTGTCGTCGTAAAGCAGTGCGGTGCTTTGATGATTCTGGAAAGGAGGTGGAAATCGTGGGTGTTCAAAAACCCGTTTCTTTACGAATGATCTCTGCCATGCAGCTCAAAAGGTACTTTCGACAGGGTTGTCAGCTCTTTGCTGTATCCTTGAGTGACTTAGAGTCAGAGGATAGCCAAGGGGTGTCTTTGGAACAATACCCTCTCCTTAAGGAGTTTTCTGATGTGTTTCCAGAAGAGATACCTGGTATGCCACCTAAGCGAGATATAGACTTCAGGATTGATTTGGTACCTGGAGCTGAGCCAATATCTCGAGCTCCATATCGGATGACAACGCAGGAACTTCAGGAACTCCAGTTGCAGCTGGAAGAGTTGTTGGCTAAGGGCTTTATCCGCCCAAGTGTTTCTCCTTGGGGAGCACCTGTGATTTTTGTGAAAAAGAAGGATGGTTCTCTTCGCTTGTGTATTGATTACAGGCAGTTGAACAAGGTAACAGTGAAGAACCGATATCCATTACCCAGAATTGATGATCTTTTTGATCAGATAAAAGGGGCAAAGGTGTTCTCTAAGATTGATCTCAAGTCAGGATATCATCAGTTGAGGATTGCTGATCCAGACATTCATAAAACAACATTTCGTACCCGGTATGGGCATTATGAGTTTACCGTGGTGCCGTTCGGGTTGACGAATGCACCTTCAGTCTTTATGAGCCTAATGAATGGAGTGTTCAGAACATTCTTGGATAGATTCATCCTTGTGTTTCTCGACGACATTCTGATTTATTCTAGGTCTATGGAGGAACATGAGGAGCATCTGAGGCAGGTGTTGCAGTGCTTAAGGAGTAATCAGTTGTTTGCCAATCTTAAGAAATGTGAATTCTATAAAACTGAAGTTCAGTATTTGGGCCATGTGATTTCTGGTGAGGGAATTTCGGTTGATCCTGCAAAGATCCAAGCTATTGTGGATTGGCCCGCACCCACAAATGTCTCTAAAATTCGCAGCTTCATGGGACTTGCAGGGTACTATAGGCGTTTTGTCCAAGGGTTTTCTAAGCTGGCTCATCCTATCACTTCCTTGCAGAGAAAGGGAAAGAAGTTTCTTTGGTCTGAGCAGTGTCAGTTGGCTTTCCAGACTTTGAAGGACAAGCTAACTAGTGCTCCAATCTTAGCAGTTCCTGATCCATCAGGTGATTTTGTTGTGTGTACTGATGCTTCATTGGAAGGCTTAGGGGTTGTGTTGATGTAGGAGGGGCGAGTGATTGCTTATGAATCCCGAAAGCTTAAGGATCATGAACTCAATTACCCCACCCATGACTTGGAGTTAGCTACAGTTGTGCATGCATTAGTAAGGTGGTGACACTTTCTCCTTGGTCATCAGTTCGAGTTGCATACAGATCATCGTAGTCTGCAGTACATCTTTACGCAGCCGAACCTAAATGCAAGGCAGAGAAGGTGGATGGAATTCTTGTGCGAATATGATTTTGAGGTGAAGTATATTTAGGGCAAAGAGAATGTGGTGGCAGACGCGTTGAGTAGATGCAAGCATGAGATTTCCGCTTTGGCTCTTGAGGTTGATTTGAAAAGTCAGATACTTGCAGCTCTTTCTTCAGATGACTGGTATCAAGCAGTGAAATCAGAGATTGAGTCAGGCAGAGCTTTGGAAGGCAAATTTTCTGGTTACTCTATGGGTTCTGATGGTGTTTTTCTTTATGGAGGCCGAATGTATGTACCTCCTGCAGAGGGTCTTCGTACCCTAATCTTGACTGAAGCTCATAGAGCTCCTTATTCAGCACACCCAGGAGTTAAGAAAATGTACGCTGATCTTCGCTCACTATATTTTTGGGCTGGGATGAAGCGTGACATTGCTGATTTTGTGGCTAGGTGTCTGGAATGTCAGAGAGTTAAGGCTGAGCATCATCATCCAGCAGGTTTGTTGCAGCCTCATCTTGTTCCGGAGTGGAAGTGGGACATTATTTCTATGGATTTCATTGTCGGGTTGCCTATGTCTTCCAGGCGACACGACGCTATCATGGTCACTGTTGATAGGTTGACCAAGGTAGCCCATTTCTCTCCCATTCAATCTTCCTATACTGCTTCAGTGGTGGCTAGGGTGTTCATGGAAGACATTGTTCGATTGCATGGGATACCGCGCAGGATTATTTCTGATAGAGATCCGGTATTCACATCTGCTTTATGGACATCTTTGCAGCGGTCCTTAGGGACTAAGTTGAATTTTAGTTCTGCCTACCATCCTGAGACAGATGGTCAGACTGAGAGAGTTAATCAGGTGCTTGCGGATATGCTTCGCATGTATGTCATGGACCAACAATCTCATTGGGAAGATTATCTTCATTTGGTTGAGTTTGCCTATAACAATGGTTATCATAGTTCGATTGGCATGGCTCCTTTCCAGGCTTTGTATGGTCATCCTTGTCGTACCCCTTTGAGCTGGGATCGATTGGAGGACAGGGTTCTTCTTGGACCTGAGATGCTTCGTGATATGGAGCAGCAGGTAGCTCGCATCCGAGAGCATCTTGTAGCAGCTCAGGACAGGCAGAAGAAGTTTGCTAATGCACACAGAGTTGATCGGCAGTTTACAGTAGGTGATCGAGTGTTTCTTCGAGTTCATCCTCGGAAGAGCCCTATTCGTTATGGAAAGGGTTCTAAGCTTGCACCCCGTTTTGTGGGTCCGTTCGAGGTGTTAGAGCGTATTGGTCCTGTTGCCTATCGCCTGGCCTTGCCACCCAGTCTGTCGCAGATTCACGATGTGTTTCATGTTTCTGTTCTTAGGCCTTATTTTCCTGATGTTACTCATGTTCTTGATTGGAATGCTCTACAGGTCGAGGACGGGCAGCTAGCTCTAGAGCCCGTGGTCGTGGTGCAGCACAGGAGACTCGTTCTCAGAGGCAGGGATATTGAGCAGGTGAGAGTCCAGTGGGACCCCAATGATGAGACTTCAGCGACATGGGAGGATGCTTTCCGTATCAGAGAATCCTACCCTTACTTATTTTCTAGCTTACAGGAGTAAGCCGAATTTAAGGGGGGGAGGATGTAATAACCCTCCTAGTTGCTAGTTGGACTCATTAGTTTTATGCTTTGATTTGATACTTTGATACATTGATACTATGGTGATACTATTTGGTGTGATTGGTTAGTTAGACATTTGATGATGCTGTTACTCTTTTGTGGACATGATTACTTCATATGATATTGTGGTTGGAGATTTTAGTTGATTTTCATATTTATGTTATGATGTGATGATTTGATAGATTATGCCATGAGATGAATTGTTAGTATTAGAAATGTTATTTTAATCAATCATATTATAATTGTTAGGATAGACGTGATGAAGGACAGTGTAGCATCACTCATTGCGAGTGCTCTGTTACGCTGCGATTCCTTCTAACAACACAATGCTTTGATTTATATATATATGCACATGTACGCAACTTCGTTTGTATGCAGGAATTGCAGGTACATAGTCTCGATTCCACCTGCTTCGGCAGGACAGGGCGAGCACAAATAACCCAACGGTACAAAGTTGATACAGAGGTGTCAATGAAGTTTGCCCGTTCCATGATGTCAGACCGACTGGTTGCATGGTATTGTATGTTCAGTAGTTGTCATGTTTTGTGGTTGTAGTTGTGTTATGTTACTGTTGGTAGTTCATGTGTTGTGATGTTTCAATTTAAAAATTGTTGATTAAAATTAGATTAATTTGTATTTAAAATATTTAAATGTTAGTTGGTGAAAAGCCATGTGATTTATTAAATATCAAATGGTGATTGTCAAATGTAAATAAATTTGCCAGGTGGAAAATTAAGAATAAAATAAATAAATAAATTTAAATTTCTTGTGCATGCAAGGCTGTCAAAATAGGGGTTTTAAAATAATAATAATAAGAATATGAATAATTTGGACAAATGGAGAAATTGGAATCCTGTTTTTAGAAAATGGTGGTTGGGTGCATGTAGGAAGAATAATATAGTGGGTTTTCGAAATTGAAGAAGGGAATTCTTTTGCTAGAAAAATGGGATTTCAATGTTTGTAGAATTTTTAAATTAAAAAAAAAAAGGAGTTTGTGCTGGAAGGGATTTTTGGGGTGTGGAGAATCTGTCAAAAGCAGACGAAAGGAGGAAGGGGC
>VDFB02281492.1:345615092-345782641 GCA_007258455.2 Sequoia sempervirens | reverse complement strand
CTAATTATCCTATATAATTAATATTATTATAAACAGTAATATATTTAATTAATTTTATATTAACCAAGCTGGATTACAATAGAAAGAATAACAGTTTGGAAGGGAGCTGCACATGGGAAGAGTAATCAACAACAACAGTTAATATATAATTGAAGTATTGAAGGGAGACAAAACAACCATCCAGATATATGTTTAAATCAAAATACTTAGTAAATAAATAAATCAGTTATATACTAATTAACACATCGATAGATATGACTCGAGTCATATTTACATACAATAGCTTAAATGAGAGAGGAAGATAATTAACCATCATATAGAGAATGCATTGAATCTATTCAAATAGTATATACATCATAGGTAACTCCTATGGCTTATTTTCTTCACAATGTAGCCCAAAGATAGATCGAAATACCAGTCCTTAAGTACATAAGCCACTAGAGTATATGAAACAACAATTACTAATATAGAGTTTATTAAATCTCAAATGTAAAAATTGGCTTAATAAACTTGACTAAGGGAAAACACATGTTACATAATTAAATGTTATTTCGCTAGACTTGACCACAACCCATTATCCAAAACAAAAATTCTATCCCTCCCTTTAAGGTTCTAAGATCTCTGATCAATTAAGAAGAAAGAGCACGGTGATAGAAGGTCATTAATAGAAAATTTAAAATTCCTTCATGGAGTTTATCGGTGATGTTCACTAAAACAATGTTAAAACAGGCCTGTACTATAATATTTCCAAGTAAAAGCAACCGGTAGGAAGGTGCACTAAGAGATAGGTTGGTGGTGTAACACCCTTATTGGCTATTGTAAAAGGAAGTCTAAGGCAGCATCATACAATTCCATAAAAATAATCCATTTCATTCTAAAAACAACTTATATAATATATATGAATCAACTTCATTATTAAAATAGTATATCATATAAAGGCATAAGAGGATGGAAACATTAAAAGTGAGGAAGGTGATATATTCCATGAATTCTCAAGCACAAATAGTTGTATAATAGAGTTTATCAACTCTCAAGTGGGAGAAGGTCAAATAATTTATATAAATTTCATTACAATGAAAATTGAAACCGTAATAATCTAGGACAAAAGTCAGGTAGACGAATTAGGGATAAACTATGGAAATTCATAAAGAAGACTCTACACTTAGTGAATACCAGAATATACATTTATGTATCCGAATATACACCTCTATCTTCCTATGGCCGACTAGCAAGTGAAAGGTGCATTCCATTACATAAATTATATACTAAATAAATAAACTCTGATAAATCAAAATTCAAGCATTGAGACAAACAACAACCATGTGTTATTCTCTAGTAGTCAACTATTGTTCAGAGGAAGAAAGCATTTGATGGTAATAAGATATAATTCCATTATTCAAATATTCTGCAAACTAAACCACCTGGCCAACAATTGGGCATGGGAGAGTTAAGGATCTATTGAAAAGACTTTAGAAACTTTTGAGTAATTGTGATTGGATGGTGTAAGGTGGAATTCCTCTGTTGGAGGTTAGGCGCATGTGGAATGTGCATATTAGATTTTGCAGCTATAGTTGGGATGGTAGACATGGATGCAAGATGTGAAAGCATGGACAAGGCATGTGCATTGTTGATAGAAAGCCACAAAGAGTTGTCATCTCTAGAAATGTGACGATTGCAGAAAATCAATACTTAAGAGACTTAAGAACAAGGTATACATGCAATAGATTAATTGTTTCCTAAAATATTTTAAGGGATAACAAAGCATTTTATTTAAACATGCACTCAAAATAACCATTCGCTTATAACTGAGTGAGGGAGAAGAAAATAAAACATTATAATATAATACAAATTCAACATTGAATAGATAACGAAATGAGGAATGATGAAGAAGCCAACCTGGGTTTCCTACGTAGTTGAAATGAACTTGAAGCCGAGATCAATCTTTGGCTACAATTTTCGCTTCTATGAAACCCCGTTCTAGAACTTCGGAAATAATATCTGAGATAATCAACAATGGAATGCCAATCTCTTTTAGAAGAATTATTCTACTTTGATAACATCAATACAAAACTATCTTATTTTCATAATTATTTTGCAAAGTAAATTTTTTTTGTCTATTTCATAAAACAAAATCAACCCATTAAAAAGAATCAGAAAGAGTTTTTTTATTTTACCAAAATAAAATCCAACAGATAAGTTTCAAAAAGAAAACTCAACCAAAACAACAAGTTTCTCGTTCAAAAAATAGTTTGGAGTCATGCATGTGCACACACTCCATATTTTTTCATCTTTTTCCATGTTGAACTCAATTTTACATCCGTTCAAAATCTTATCTTCTTTATTTATTTTAAAGTCACCTTATTTTTCCATAATTAACCGATTATCCTTTCATTATAATAAATTATTAAAATATAATTTAAAATAGTACTTTTTCTATCAAAACAATGTAATCTAATTATTTAATAATAAAACATATACTTTTAAACAAAGGAATTTAATTTAATCATTTATTACAAACCATATCATTTATATTTCATAAAATTAATTAATTTAATTATCATTTTAATTTCCAAATTTATTTAATTTACTTAATAAATTAATTTTAATTTAATTAATTGATTTAAACAAAGCCATATAAAACTATTAAGTTTTGCACCTAATTTGATAGCACATTAAACAATGAAATCATAAATAAACACTTACTCAAATTCCCAGAAAAGCTAATATGGAGGAGCACTACATCCTCCCCCTAGGCTTGGACTTACTCCTGGAAGTCGCAAAGTAAAAAAAATGTCTGCACTCTAAACTATATCACAAAAACAACCACAAGACACACTAATTAAATCAAATATGGGAGACATGAACAAGACAATTGACAAAACATAAAAACCATACCAACAGGGTTACTAGATGGGGGTACTCATCCTCATTGAGGATGATGGAAAGGGTTGGGGAACCTTCTTGTCAACTTCATTTTTCCACATCGTACCCATTGGGTTTTGTAAGGCACACTCAAACTTGAAAATCCAGGTGGAGTTGATGTTTGGTACCTACAACCTGCATCAAAACAAGATGTTGAGCATATATATATCCAATAGAAAACACGCCATGAGAGGAAATCGTAGCGTAGTAGGGCACTCATAAAAAAGATATGCTACACCACCCTCTCTCCAAGACTCCAAGTGGTAAACACATCATCATAAAGTACGAGAATTACATCATATAGAAATCACTAATCAAATGCATAAAAAGCATAGTACTATTTCCGTATGTTAAACATAACCCAATTAATCCAATCACAACAAAAACCTCCATGAATCACCATAACATGAACATCAGTAAATAAATTCATACTCATCCAAGTCAAAAATATTGTCATCTGCACCAAAAAAAAAAATGGTGAAACAACCACCAACAAAGTCTCAAGATCCATAACATATCATAAAAAATGTTAATGCAGAGAAAGCGCCATGAGAGGCACTACATTAGTCTCCTATTACTGCAGGATCTCCACAGGCTCCTGAGTCAGCTACCTGACCCCTACGAGTAATCTCCACATATGTGCTCTGATGCTCTGCCTAGTGGTGATCAATTGATGTACCCACCCTGGGGAACCTGCCTGTATCATCCCTTGTTGACTCTATGGTTGTCGGCCTTTGAGTGGATTTAGGTGTGCTCCTCTGAGGACATTACCTAGCTATGTGACCCTATTTTCTGCAAGAGAAACAACCCATACCTCTACTTGTTGTAGTTTGTGTGCTCCAAGATGATTGGCCAAGACAACCAAGATGGGTTCACAACCAACTTCAGATTCTTCTAGAAAAAAACTAACCACACGGGAAGTTGAAGCTTTTTGGAGGTGCCCTACATTTTTGAACACCAATCATCCAATTTTCAACCTCCAAACCACTACTAGAACTATGAAGAGCATTCGAAGTTATGTTTGTTTTACTTGTTTATGATTCTTCTACTTGGGTGATGTTTGCTTTACTTTTTTATGATTCTTCTACTCAGGTGATGTTTTTTTTACTTGTTTATGATACTATGTTGCTTTATTTCAGTTATGGCATTGATACTATGCTAGTTTTATATTGTGTTGATGATACAGTGTTGATCATCTGACTATGATTGTGTGGTGATATTACGATGAACATTATGTGTTGTATTGTTTTATGTTGTTTGAGAGAATTAGTTTGTTTATGATGATGTATTTGATGTATTATTGTGTGTTAGTCTTGGTGAAGAAGATAGTGTAGCATTACTTGCTTGTGAGTACCCTGCTACACTATGACTCTCTTTCACGGTGTGTCTGTCAATTTATGCAGATATGTTTGAAAATGTTGTTTTATGTAGTTGTAGGTACATGCATCAAATCCACCTAGTTGTTGGGTTTGAGCGTGCAATGACCCAGTGGAAACATGTTGTTCAGAGATAGTGTTAGGTCCTCATTCCTTAGCCATTGTTCTTGATAGAATGAGTACCCATTTGTTACCCATTTATTTTTGTTCATTTTGTCATGTCATTTGTAGTTTCATCATGTTGAAAATTGAGTTATTTTAATTAGTTGAATGTTTTGTTTATGAGTATTTGGCTTTAATTACTATGATAGATTAAAATGATTATGTTTAGATTACTTTATAATTAAATTATTGTTCTATAATGGTTTGATCTAATGTTTAAAAGATTTGAATAAATTAAAATTATTAAATAGAATGCTAATTAAATGTAATTTTTTTTATTGATTGTGCAACTTGAATGTTATTAAAAATATATTTTTAAAAGAGTCATTTTTAATAGATTATGCAAAATATCTTAAATATTGATCTTGAGTAAAATGTTTAAGTTAGAATTATTTGATCAATTTTAATTGTTTGTTGATTGTCAATTAAGTCTTGTGAATTTGAGTTAATTGAAAATTCATTAAAAGATTTTGGTTCTGCAATTTCATTCACAACAATTTTTTTGAAAATATTTTAAATGACAATTTTTCTAAGAAGCTTCTTGCACGACAATTTTCTCGGAAAAGTTTTATTCACATTATTTGGTTTTCAAAAGCTTTGTGAAAGGAATTTAGAAGGATTTTTATGATTTGATTATGGATTGGAATTGGAGATCGTGATATTCAAAGTTAGCTAAAAATACATAATTCTTCTTCTTCGAATCTTTGATTGAATATGTAGGATTTAACAGGTTCCTTTCTTGTCTATTTTGATTTTAAATCTTAAGAATAAAATTTTGAAGATTATGTATGAAATTAGCTTGTTCTAGAAAAAAATTTATGCTTTCCTATGGAAAAATAAACCCATCCAAGCCTGCACATGCATTGAAGAAATAATTAGAGTGATTTTTCAATTTTTAAAGGAAAAGCTTAGCAAAACAATGATTTAAAAAAAAAGATATTGTGATTTATGTTTCATATATATATATATATATATATATATCCTATGTTATTTCTATCACTCTCTGCATAGATTTTATAGTGATAAATCTACAAACATTAGGAGTGGTATTCAGTCACTTGGTTTTATCAATCTTAAGCCTGTTGTGGCATGGCATCCTCCTCTTTTCTGTGTTTTCTAGTAATACTCCCTATATTCGATGAATTTGGTTTCATTTATGCCTGTCATATGTGATTTGTATTTCACCATATATAAGTTGGCATGTTTTGATTCCCTCTTGAGAATGTGTAACTCTTTATAAGCGTTGATGAGGTGCTAATCCTCTTTTTCCCTATGCTTTTTACCTATTATGGAAGCCAATTTTTACATATTTATTAGGTTATTCCTTGAATGTAATGTGGTTCAATTTTCTTTCTTTACTTTTCCTGCAGAGTCGGTTGTATAAAATCTGATTTTGTAGTCTAGTTATTGAATTGCTGATCAAATTAAATGTTTCCCTGAGCCTGCAATGTATTCTTGCATAATTGGTTGATTCAAGCCTCCTTTGCATGGGAATAACTTAAAAAAGTAATTAAAAATTAATTTAATGGGTATAGTTCTAGTCATGCACTGCCCCTATAGTCAAAATACTTGAAATTTCCTCATTTCTTGCTCAGTAAATTTTGTTGAAGTTGTCAGTGTTGTTTTTCTTTGTCATTTTATGATTTTCAGATCTTGAGGCTGCCTTGAAGATGCAAGATTCTCCCTCTTTTACTTTGTATTAGATTTTAAATATCATTCTTTTAAAACTCTTGCATGTAACTATCTCACATGGTGTGTAAATCGTATATTCTGTGTTTGTGTTATCTGCACTCAATAAATTATTGTTTGCACGACACATCAATTGCCAGTTATAGTTTGGGTTATCCACACTTAATAACTCATTAAATTTTTCATGGTGCATACTCGGTGATAAAATATTATTGCTAGATACTTATAATCTTAGGCATAAGTCTTCCCTATATACATGTGTAGCTGCAAACAAATAGTTTTGTTTGTTCTATTAAAGTGAAATTTAAACAAGCTTTTATTTTATAAATAAATGTTATAATATGCTTTAGATTTGATTGGTTCTTCAATAGATGAATAGTGAATGTAATAAATTTATGATATTATTAATAAAGAATAATCATTGTCATTTTGTTTATGTGTTGCAAGATTATTATGTTGAAAACTTTATTTGTATTTGTCTATGGGTTTTTAAAAGGGCACTTTTGGTGTTAGTATGTTTTTGTAACTTCTAGAGGATAGGGTTAAATTTTGTTTTGAAGGGTGTTTAATGTTTTCTTATTGTCATTCCTTGCATAAATTGACTTTGGATTTAGCCATGCATGATGTAATATCTTGTTGAAATATTTGAAATTTTGTATCGTATCACCATGTTATAAAAGGTATATTTGTGGTTTATTTTTCGTGCATGATGGATATCCGTATTGTTTTCAGTTGGTGAAGTTTTGTATATAGGAAGAGTGGATTTTGTTAAGGGCTAGAACCCTAAGAGGTTACCAAGGTAACCTATCGAAAGTAGTTAATCCAGTAAAAATATTTAACCTAAAGTGTTAGGGGTTGGGTAGTATTCACTTAATTACTTAGATTATTGTTTTCCCTTGCCTAACACCTTAGTGCTTGCATAGATTAAGGGTAGGTTGAGATGGCCTAGAATGGAATAGTCATTCAATTTTTCCTCTCAAAAAGTGTTTCAGTTCCACATGAGTTTTTTTAGGGGTCGAGAGTCGGTAGAGATTGCTAAGGTAACTCAAGATGAGGGCTAGTAATCTAGGAAGATTCACTAGGGTAACCTAGAACAACTATGTGATGACACTCTTATCCATATACATGTTTTTTTGTCTCTTATGTAGAGTTACCTATGGTTTTGTTGTTTCCTCTGGGAGCTTGTTAGTTATCATGTGATTTAGATATTGTTATGTCATTATGTGACTATTAGCCATGTGATGTTATGTTCTATTCTCTTGTATGTTTGATTGACTTGTGGACCTGATATTATCTCCTAGCATGGGAGGAGTAGACCTTTATGTACCACGTGGTTGGGAGGAACATGCTATTTCCTCCAATGGGTCCCCTTATAGATGTTGTTGTACTTGGTTAGCATTATTTGTGAACTTGGGTGTTGAGCTTCCTCATGAATGAGGTTGAAAAATATGATATGTTCATCATCAATATTGTATACACTCTTGATGTGTAAGAGTGAACATCATGTTATAATGATATTAGGTTGTAATGAGATTTATCATAATCAAATGTTGTACTTTGGTTGTAATTGAATGTTAAGAAAAATAATTGTTCAGTTATTATGTTACTTTTGTGTTGTTCTTTGGGTTCCTTATAGATTGGTATCAGAGCAAAAGTTTCTAACACTGGGTACTATGGATATTTGTGAGCCCATTAGGTTGTTCTAGATATTAGACCTTATTGTATGTGTTTTTTTGTTTGTTTTTGTTTATCTTATAACTGAGACTTGCCCTTGATTTGTGTAGGACCATGCCTAGACATCAAGGTAGGGTTGCTAGTCAAGGACGAGGTGGTGGTTATGGAGCTAACCATTAGGACACTCCCCCTAAAAGCTCTCATGAGAGTGAGCATGTAGAACAACTGGGTCCTCAGTTGGATTAGGAAAGTGGGGACTAGATTTTGATATAGCTAGAGGTTGAGGGAGCACAGTTGCATCCCTTATTAGAAGAGATTCTTGCTCAGCTTGGTCCTAGACAAGAGGCTAAATAGGAAGTGGCTAGAGAATGAGACGTATCACATAGGAGAGATTTTGATACTATGGAGCATGATGCTATTATTGCAGGCCATATGAGAGACTTATTGAGGGCATGCCCTCCCACATTCGATGGTACTGGTGGTGGTTTAGAGGCAAAAAATTGGTTGATAGACTTGGGATGGTGTTTCACTATGCATCCTTATGGTAGTAACACTAGAGCTAGGTGTGCCATTATGCATCTTAGAGGCTTTGCCTCTACATGGTGGTAATTAGAGGAGTAGAAGCTTCATTTGGAGATTGGTTCAGTTTCATGGGACATGTTTTTGGATAGATTCATAGCGTGTTTCCTATTAGAGCATTGAAGATAACAATGTGTATATGAGTTCTATGATATGTGGTAGATGGCTATGTCTATTGAGTATTTTGAGCATAGGTTCTATGAGCTCAAATAGTATGTCAGAATTGTAGATGATGAGGCTATGTTGGTATAGCACTTCATTAGGGGCTTGAATTCCCATATCGGTGGAGGAGTTAGAGTCTTCAAGCTGAAGACTATGGAGGTAGCCATGGAGAAGGCACGTATTATGGAGGATAATCTGACTGTGGCTTTAGGTTGACATACTAGTGTTCAAATAGGTAGTGCAACCTCCTCATATTTTGGTCTGCAAAGTGGTCAAACTCAGGGTTCCTCTTAGAACCAACAGGAACCTACTAAGGGTGGATATCAACATCAATAGCATAACCCACCGAAGAATAATAATTCTCAAGCTCAACAGGCTAATAGTTCATAGTCTGGGAAGAACCATAACTGACCAGTGGTACAATAATTGCAATTGTCAAGATCTGCCAGCACATAGTGCATAGTCTACTATTAGAAAAGGCAGTTTTCAGTAGTCAAATGCACCTTCAGGTGACAGAGGATTTGGAAGAGGTACTAGTTTATTTTCATGTGGTCAGCAAGGTCACATTGTGAGGTAGTGACCTATGAGAGATACATTAGGATTTGGTCAGCAGCCAATAGCTTTGGAGCTGATAGTTGGTGATGTAGGCCATTTACATAGAGTCTTTGCTGTAGTAGATAACCATTAGGAAGATCATCAGAATAATGTGGTTGAGACTTTAGGTTAGTTATAGGGTACTAATGTTTCTATCATTTTTTATTTTGGAGATACTAATTCATTTATTTCACCCTTTGTTGTTGACTGATGTGGACTTGTGGCAGTAAAGCAAGGTGATAGGTGGTAGGTAGAATTCACCTCTAGGTTGAAGGTAGTATTAGAATCCCTTGTATGCAATTGTAGACTCAAGATTGGATATCTATCTACCTTAGTATATCTTCGTGTTACACCTCTTGGTTCATATAACATTATTTTGGGTATGGACTGGTTGGAAACCTATTGTGTAGTAATTGATTATTGAAAAAAGATAGCACATTGCTTAGATGATTTTGGTGTAGTAGTTGAAATAATTGGTGTATAGAGACCCATATCCTTGTGAATTATATTTTCTATGTAGTTGAGGAGATTCCTTTGTCAGGGTTGTCAGTTGTTTTCAATAACAGTTAATGACTTGGACGTAGGGGAGAGTTAAGAGATATCTCTTGATGATTACCCCATTCTTGCAGAATTCACAGATGTTTTTCCCAGTGATATTCCTAGTATGCCACTAGAACATGACATAGATTTCATAATTGTCCTGGTTCCTCGAGTAGAACCTATATCTTGAGCCCCATACAAAATGACTACACAAGAACTAGAAGAGCTTCATCTATAGTTGAAGGAAATTTTGGCCAAGGGTTTTATTCATCCAAGTGTTTCTCCTTTGGGAGCACCTATCATCTTCATGAAAAAGGACATATCTCTTAGATTGTGTATTGTTTAGGGTATGTGCAGGATCATGGTGCGCCAAAAAGTGGCAATATTTGTAGGGTATGTGGCTGACGACTTTTTTTCACCCAAAATTAATGAAACGAAAAGGGTTTTTAGAGGAGATTCTCAGCTTTCCAAAATATAGATTATGATTTAATTTGAATTTAATAAATAATTATTATTCATTTTCTATTAGAATTACAACTAAAGTCCGATCGATAGACTGATTGAAAAACATCTATAACTTTCAAACGGTATCATATTTTTGAATCCAAAACATGCACATCTATGCTTCACATACTATAGGATTAAAAAGAAAAATAAATTTCATGAAGTTTTGACCAAGTTAAGGTGGTCATTGCACGAAGTTTTATATTTTCTAAAAGTTGTAATAAAAAATCATAATTAATTATTTACTTGGGAAAAAATTACAAAAAATATGCATCACATCCAGACATGAGTCCTCTACTTATATATAAAATCTTACAAAAAATATTATCATTTTATTATGGTGAGGGTGGTTAGACAGACACCTACTTCTTATTTTTCCCTGAAATTTAAGTACTACTGCATTGAAATTTCAAATTTTCACCAAATAGATTTTATTTATTTTTAAATAAACCTAGTATTTTAGAAACTACATTCAATTTTCTACAAATTCTATTCTTACATATTTTTGAAATAATATAGATAACTTATTCAAATATTTACGTCAAGTTGCCTAACACTGATTTTTCATAATTTTTTGCCACTTAAGGGCCTGTTTTTTGCATGATGATCCTGCACATACCCTTTATCATCAATTGAACAAAGTGATGATAAAGAATTGATATCCTTTACCTAGAACTGATGATCTCTTTGATCAGATCAAGGGAGCTAAAGTGTTATCTTAAATTGATTTAAAATCAGGTTACCATCAATTGCACATTGCAGAGCTAACATTCATAAAATGACATTATGAACTTGTTATGGGAACTATGAGTTCATAATGGTACCATTCAGGTTAATAAATCCACCATCCATTTTCATTAGTTTCATGAAATTTTCACGTGTTTCTCGATGATATTTTAATCTATTCGAGGAATATGAAGGAGCACGAAGAACATTTGAGATAGGTATTGCAGTGCTTAAGGGAGAATCAGTTATAGGAAAATTTGAAAAAGTGTGAGTTCTTCCAAACTAATTAAAATACCTTGGACATGTTATCTCTAGAGAGGGTATTGTTACAGTGGATCCCTTGAATATCCAAATCATTATTGATTGGCTTGTGCCTACCAACGTAGATGAGGTTTGTAGTTTTATGGGTCTTTCCAAGTATTACCAATGGTTTGTTCAAGGGTTTTAAAGGATTGCTCATCCCATTGCTTCTCTTTAGAGGAAAGGGAAGAAATTTGTTTGGACAGATCAGTGTTAGTTAACTTTTCATACACTCAAGGAAAATTTGACTAGTTCACCTATCTTAGTCATTCCTAACCTACTAAGGATTTTGTTGTTTGCATTGATGCATATTTAGAGGGATTGGGAGCTATGTTGATGTATGATTGTCATGTGATTGCTTATGAGTCTCACAAACTCAAGGATCACGAACTGAACTATCCTACTCATGATCTAGAGCTAGCTATAGTTGTTCATGCTTTGGTTTGATGGAGGAATTTCTTGTTGGGGCATTAGTTTGAACTTCATTGTGATCATCATAGTCTACAATATATTTTCATCCAGCCTAACTTGAATGCTAGGTAGAGATGGTGGATGGAATTCTTATGTGAGTATGACTTCAAGGTGAAATTTTTCAAGGGAAGGAGAATGTAGTGGTTGACACTCTCAGTTGGCGAAGACATGAGCTTTCTACTGTGACTCTTGGAGTTGATTTGAGGAGTTAGATATTAGGAACACTTTCTATGGATAGATTGTATCAAGAAGTGAAGATGGAGTTGGGTTTTGGTAGACCCTTGGAGGGTAGATTCATAGGATATACTTTCAAGTCAAATGGTTTGTTGCAACATTTGGGTTGCATCTATGTGCCATATTCTGAAGGTCTTCACACTCTAATTTTATCAGAGGCACATTGAGCACCTTATTCAGCTCATCCAGGTGTTAAGAAGATGCATGTAAACCTTTGACAATTGTATTTTTGGCTTGGTATGAAGTGGGATATCGCCGATTTTGTTTTGAGATGTCTTGAGTGCCAGAGAGTTAAGGCTGAGCACCAATATCCTGTAGGACTTTTGCAGCCACATCTCATTCTCAAATGGAAGTGGGATATTATATTAGTGGACTTCATTGTTGTATTACCTATGTCATCGCATCAAAATGATTCTATTATGGTTATTGTTGATAGGTTGACTATGGTAGCACATTTTTCTCTAATTCATTCTTCCTATAATGCCTCTTCTATGGCCAGGATATTTATGGAGGATATTGTTTGGTTGCATGGAATTACTTAGAGAATCATTTCAGATAGAGATCCTATGTTTACATCAACTTTATGGACATCTTTACAGCATGCACTAGGTACTCATCTGAATTTTAGTTCAACTTATCACCCTAAGACCAATGAATAGACATAAAGAGTTAATAAGACTATTAAAGATATGCTTAGGATGTATGTAATGGACCAACAATTACGTTGGGAAGATTATCTTTACTTGGTAGATTTCACCTACAATAATGGGTATCAAAGCTCCATAGGTATGCCTCCTTTTCAGGTATTGTATGGACATCCTTGTCAGACTCCATTGAGTTGGGATTGACTTGAGGATAGAATTCTACTTGGTCTGGAGATGCTGCAGGATATGGAGCAATAGGTTGATCGCATTAGAGACCATTTGGTAGCAACACAGGATCTAGACAGAAGAAGTATGATGATGCACATGTAGAGTTGATCATCAATTTTTAGTTGGCAATGGGGTATTTCTTCGAGTACATCTGTGAAAGAGTCCAATCCATTATGGAAAAGGCTCTAAGCTCGCGTCTCGATTTGTTAAGTTGTTCAAGATTCTGGAGAGGATTGGTCTTGTAGCGTACTGACTTGCTTTACCACCTAGTTTTTTGCACATTCATGATGTATTCCATGTATATGTTCTTAGGGTTTATCATCCTAATATTTCACACATGCTCAATTGGAATGCATTACAGGTAGAGGATGGGTAGCTAGCTTTGGGGCTTGTGGGAATTCTTCAACATAGGAAACTCCCCCTTAGGGGTCAAGAAGTTGATCAGGTGAGGGTCTAATGGGATCCTAGTGATGAGGCATTAGCTACTTGGGAGGATGCGACATGCATGAGAGAGCTTTATCATTATTTGTTTGCAGGCTTCCATGAGTAAGCCTTATCCTATGAGGGAGGATGTAGTGTACCTCTAGTTGCTACACTTTGTTCTAGTTTATTTCTACTGAGGTGATGTTTCTTTTATTTTTTAATGATACTATGTTGCTTTATTTCAGTTATGGCATCAATACTATGGTAGTTTTATAGTGTTGATGATACACTTGATACACTATTGATCATCTGACTATGATTGTGTGGCGATATTATGATGAACATTATGTGTGTTATGGTTTTATGTTGTTTTAGAGGATTATTTTGTTTATGATGATGTATTTGATGTAGTATTGTATGTTAGTCTTGGTGAAGGAGACATTATAGCCTTACTCGCTCATGAGTACCCTACTACACTATGATCTCTTTCACAGTGTGTCTGTTGATTTATGTAGATATGTTTGATAGTGTTGTTTTTTGCAGTTGTAGGTACATGCATCGACTCCACCTGCTTGTTAGGTTTGAGTGTACCATGACCTAATCGAAACATGTTTTTTAGAGATAGTGTCAGGTCCTCATTCTTTAGCCATTGTTCTTGATAGAACGAGTGCCCTTTGTTACTTGTTTATGTTTGTCATCTGTTCCATCATGTCATTTGTAGTTTTTCCATGTTGGAAATTGAGTTTTTTGAATTAGTTAAATTTTTTGTTTATGAGTATTTGGCTTTAATTGCTATGATAGATTAAAATGATTATGTTTAGATTACTTTATAATTAAATTATTAATCTAGAAAGGTTTGATCTAATGTTTAAAATATTCGAATAAATTAAAATTATTAAATATAATTTTAATTAAATTTAATTTTTTTTATTGATTGTGCAACTTGAATGTTATTAAAAATATATTTTTAAAAGAGTTTTATTTAATACATTATACAAAATATCTGAAATCTTGATCTTGAGTAAAATGTTTAAGTTAGAATTAATTGATCAATTTTAATTGCATGCTGATTATGAGTTAAGTCTTGTGACTTTGAGTCAATTGAAAATGCATTAAAAGCTTTTGGTTGTACAATTTCATTCATAACAAGTTTTTTGAAAAGGTTTTGCATGATATTTTTTCTGAGAAGCTTCTTGCATGACAATTTTATAGGAAATTTTTTATTCACTCTATTTGGTTTTAAAAAGCTCTATGAAAGGAATTTGGAAGGATTTTTATGATTTGATTGTGGATTGGAACTGGAGATTATGATATTCAGAGTTAGCTAAAAATCTAGAATTCTTCTTCTTCAAATCTTTGATTGAATAAGCAGGATTTAATAGGTTTCTTTCTTGTCTATTTTGATTTTAAATCTTAAGAATAAAATTTTGAAGATTATTTATGAAATTAGCTTGTTCTGGAAAA
Organism: Sequoia sempervirens; assembly: GCA_007258455.2. Lineage (NCBI taxonomy): Eukaryota > Viridiplantae > Streptophyta > Pinopsida > Cupressales > Cupressaceae > Sequoia > Sequoia sempervirens. Next base: position 345,767,949 of record VDFB02281492.1, on the reverse strand, counting down.
AAAAATTATGCTTTCCTATGGAAAAATAAACCCAGCCAAACCTGCACATGCATTGAAGAAATAATTAGAGTGGGTTTTCAATTTTTAAAGGAAAAGCTTAGCAAAATAATGATTTAAAAAAATAGATACTGTGATTTAAGTTTCAATTTATATATATATATATATATCCTCTGTTATTTCTATCACTCTTTGCATAGATTTTATAGTGATAAATCCTCAAACATTAGGAGTGGTATTCAGTCGCTTGGTTTTATCAATCTTAGGCCTATTGTGGAATGTCATCCTCCTCTTTTATGTGTTTTCTAGTGATACTCCTTATATCCAACGCCTTTGGTTTCATTTATGCATGTTGTATGTGATTTGTATGCCACCATATATAAGTTGGCATGTTTTGATTCCCTCTTGAGAACATGGAACTCTTTATAATCGTTGATGAGGTGCCAATCCTCTTTTTCCTTGTGGTTTTTACCTGTTATGGTAGTCAATTTTTACATATTTATTAGGTTATTCCTTGAATGTAATGTGGTTCAATTTTCTTTCTTTACTTTGCTTGAGGAGTCGGCTGCATAAAAGTTGATTTTTTAGTTTAGTTAATGATTGACTGATCAAATTAAATGTTTCCCTGAGCGTGTAATATCTTCTTGCATAATTGGTTAATTCAAGCCTCATTTGCATGGGAATAACTTAAAAATAATAATAATAATAATAATAATTTGATGGGTATAGTTCCAGTCATCGCCACCCCTATAGTCAAAATACTTGAAATTTCCTAATTTCTTGCTCAATAATTTTTTTTGAAGTTGTCAGCGCTATTCTTCTTTGTCATTTTATGATTTTCAGATCTTGATGTTTCCTTGAAGATGCCAAATTCTCCCTCTTTTAATTTTTTTTTGGATGTTAAATATCGTTCTTTTAAAATTCTTGCATGCAACTATCTCACATGGTGTGTAAAACCTTCGTTCTATGTTTGTGTTATTTGCACTCAATAAATTACTATTTGCATGGCGCATCCACTGCCAATTATAGTTTGGGTTATCCGCACTTAACAACTCATTATTTTTCATGGTGTGTACTCGGTGATAAAATATTATTGCTAGATACTTATATTATTAGGTCTAAGTCTTCCCTTTACATGTGTGGCTGCAAACAAATAGTTTTGTTTGTTTTATTAAAGTGAAATTTAAATAAGCTTTTATTTTATAAATAAATGTTATAATATGTTTTAGATTTGATTGGTTCTTAAGTAGATGAATAGTGAATGTAATAAATTTATGATATTCTTAATAAAGAATAATCGTTGTAATTTTGTTTATGTGTTGCAAGATTATTATGTGGAAAACTTTATTCGTATTTGTCTATGGGTTTTTAAAAGGGCACTTTTGGTGTTAGTATGTTTTTGTAACTTCCAGAGGCTAGGGTTAAATTTTTCTTTGAAGGGTGTTTAATGTTTTCTTATAATTTTTCCTTGTATGACTTGAATTTGGACTTAACCATGCATGTTGTAATATCTTATTGAAATATTTGAAATCTTGTATGGTATTGCCATGTTATGAAAGGTATATTCATGGTTTTTTTTTCATGCATGATGGTTATCCTTGTTGTTGTTAGTTGGTGAAGTTTTGTATATAGGAAGAGTGGATTTCATTAGGGGTTGGAACCCTAAGAGGTTACCATGGTAACCTATCAAAAGTAGTTAATCCAGTGAAGATATTAAACTTAAAGTGTTAGGGGTTGGGTAGTATTCACTTAATAACTCAGATTATTGTTTTGCCTTGCCTAACACCTCAGTGCTTGCATAGATTAAGGGTAGGTTGAGATGGCTTAGAATGGCATAGTCATTCACTTTTTCCTCTCGAAATGTGTTTTAGTTCCACATGAGTTCATTTAGGGGCTAGGAGTCGATAGAGATTTCTAGGGTAACTCAAGACAAGGGCCAGTAATCTAGGAAGATTCACTAGGGTAACCTAGAACAATTGTGTGATGACACTCTTATCCATATACATGTTTTGAGGTCTCTTGTGTAGAGTTACCTTTGGTTTTTCCGTTGCCTTTGGGAGCTTGTTAGTGATCATGTGATTTAGATACTTTCATGTCATTATGTGATTGTCAGCCATGTGATGTTATCCTATATTCTCTTGTATGTTTGATTGAATTGTGGACCTGATATTGTCTCCTAGCACAGAGGGAGTGGACCTTCAGGTATCATGCAATTGGGAGGAACATGCTATTTCCTCCATTGGGTTCCCTTACAAATGTTGTTACATACTTGGATAACATTTTTCGTGAAGTTGGATGATGAATGTGCTCATGAACGAGGTTGAAAAATATGATATGTTCATCATCATTATTGTATACACTCCTTATGTGTAAGAGTGAAATTGTTATAATGATATTAGGTTGTAACGAGATTTTTCATAATCTCATTTTTTGTAACTTGACTATATAATGATTTTGAGATTGAACCATTCATTATTATTATGATTTATCCTTATGTTATTTAACTTTGGTTTATGTTGTGATGATCTTACTTTTGAATGTTTAAGTAGCGTTTTCATGAAATTTTGAGAATATATATTTATTGATGTTTCTTTGTACTTTGGTTGCAATTGAATGTTTAAAAAAAATGGTTTTTTAATATGCTACTTTTGTGTTGTTCTCTGGGTTCCTTTGTGGGGCATTACAAATGTGCTCTCAAAAGGCTCATCAAAAGTCTCACTAAAGCTAAAAAATTCCTCCTTCTAGGGAACATTTCTCTTTCCCTAGCCATTTAATGACTGCTCTCCTATCTAGGATCTATCTAGTTAAGAATCTCCTCAAGCAAGGGACATAACAAAGGAGCCATGTGTTCCTCATGATCATTCTTGTGGGAACTCAACAAAGGAGTGTTCTGACGATTAACCCCACAACCACTCCCCATACCTCTACCCTAACCATAAGCTCGACCACAACCTCTACGTATCCTACACACAACACCAAAGAAAAAGGGTTACAACCAATGAGGCAAGAGTGATTGAGAGGAGAAAACAAAAACTCAAAAATCTAAGCACAAAATCCCAAGTTTTACACACACTCCACACATTCACACACAAAAATTCACATCATTGGGACATACATCACAAGGTAGCTCAAGGGTCCATAATGCCTTCCCAGTACAAAGAATATCGGTGCATTGTGTACTGCATCGAGGGTCCTATCCTTTCCACCAGTTTACTGCAACATTGGACCAACACCCCGTAAGGAAAAAATCAAGTTTCTAAGTGAGGATGACACAAAGGAAAGACATAACATCAAGACTATGAGTAACTAGGTCAATGTAATGGGCTCATAATGCCTAGTGTATGAACCTCACTATGATACCATGTTGTAATGCCCTACCATGCAAACCCCAAAGGATAATAAAACATCTACCATTCATGACACAATTTTTGTTTTAAAGTAAACTAATGTGAAGTGTACATTACATATATCACTATTAATAAACCATGCATAAACAACATATAACTAAGTCCCTTGGGGTTGCATGGCTGCATTACATTTCAAATATCTCTAATATAACACAACTCTCATAATAACGATTAATAATTATGAGTATCCCACTTAACCAATATATATAGAATTAATTATCGACGAACATACATCCATAACACTATATAAATAAAAACCATCCATCACATCTATAAATTTAAATATAAATATTTACACAGATACAACACCATTAATGACCACATATAGTGAAACAATAAACACATAATAATACAAGGATCAACATACATTACATAAAGGATAAGAATGCATTAGTAACCATAGGATAACATCATGAACATGGAAAATACATTTATATCATGAAGAAACATCGTTCAAGGGTTACATCAATATAATGGTACTTCCCAACATGAACAAGAATAGTACAATACAACTAAAAAGAATGAGTATAAAGCATCAAGTTTGGATCCAACTTCGACACATCTCTGGAGTCACTGCAATTGGTACAACTCTACACAACTCAACCTTCGGCTGGGGACCCAATAGGGTGCACAACACGTTCCACCCAACCATGTGGACCCTGAGGCCCACCGCCCATGGTAGGAGATGAAAAAAAAGACCCATATCCCAAAATAGTCAAGTGAACAATGGAAAAAAAGACTCCACAACAAAAGTAACAACAAACACAAGGAAACATTCACTTTTAGAGGTAAAAGAACAACAAGAGGGGAACAAAAAAAATACAAGGTTGCTAAAGGGAAGAGTGTCATTGCATAGCTCGATATGGGTTACCCAATGTGGATCTTCATAGTTTACCGACCCCCATCCTGAGTTACCCTAGCAACCTCAACTGATCCCTGACCCTCATTCTTACTCATGCAGAATCAACATATCTTTCATGAAGAAAAGGTAGTTGATCATGCCATTCTAGGCTTTCCCACTCATCTCAAGCCTAAACGAGCACTTGAGCCATGAAGGAGGATTCATTTATAATTTTTTAATGTGAGATACTACCCAAATGCCCTAATTAATTATTAGGGTATCACTGTACATGTATGCCACTTTGTGTGTTGACCCCCATTGAGATCCACTCCCCCTACTAACAACAAAAGACTTATAATCACAAACGGGGAAAGCCAACTTGCACAAACTATCAAAGCCAAATAAGTAATTACATCAAGAGAGGCATACACCATCTTATGCTAACTCCTCACAGTAAAACAACTCCCATGTGCAACCTCTAAAGCCACCAAAATCAAATCAAGCATAAGAACAAAGTTCATAAAGAACCAATAAGAGGAACCAATTATAAATCAACATTTTTCCCCACCTTTGGAAGCCTAAAACTGACTACCCAAGAACTCACAGTCAAGGGAAAACCAAAGCAATACGAAATCAACAAAATAAGAAGACATGAATACAAGTACTTCAAAACATAAGAAAACTTCTCACATCAAAACCATTACAATAGAGGACAATGTCACCAACGAACCACAATTCACTCTACGATTCCACCTACTACTTCTAAAGTAATTTATTAAAAGACATTTATAACTATACAAAATTTCCATTTAATTATTCATCCTTAATGTAAATTATTAATAAAACAATGCCATATTCATTACTAATTCTATAATAATCAACAATGAAGGAAGAAACACAATAAGAGTGATAATTTCAAAGAATATTTAACTCTTCAATACTTTTTTTTTTAAACAAAAGCGGCGAGCCACTATAATATATTAATATAAATAAATAGATATACATAATATTGGGTCAGAGGGCATATCGACAAGAAATAACTAGGAAGAAAACCTCTGGTTATAGCCTAAAACGTTTCAAAATGTGTTTCAAAACATTACAAAAGATTACAAAATTGTCCCACATGTAGGGATCCCTAATACATTTTCAAAAAATAAGCTACAGTACTGCCACCCTAAATTTTCCCAACTGATAACCTATTAAAAAATTAATACAAAAGTGAGGAATGGATTTTGCATTCGAAACATCCTCAAAGATAAAAAATCTGAACCAAAAAACTATTAACTGTCAACAGCTTTACCAAACTCTACTATTCCATATGCTCCACATAGATTGAGTTTTGGTTCTGCACCTTGACTTGAAGGTCTTGCGGTTCAACTTGCCTAGAAAGAGGAGTGTCACGAGCAAAGAAATCATAGCCAACAAAGGGTATTACTTCCTCTTTTGTTTGATCGACAACTTCAATGCGGGCCATTGCCACTAAACCCTTATTTGGGGCTTTTGAGCACTCTACTAGCAGGAATTCATGAATTTTTTTTATTGATCCAGACTACACTTTCTCTTTTTTACCAGTAAAAAAATTGAGAAATTGATGCTGCACATGGTCACAAAGAAAAGAGATGGCATAAAACTTTTCTTTAATCTCAAATTCCATAGATGCACAGATGCTTTTGGTATGTTTCTTTAGAGTTGATAAAAGGACATAATTGTTTATAAATTGAAGACCCAATCTGAAGACTTCAAATATTTCCTCAAACTCTGCACATTCTTTAACAAATTCATGGGGGAATAAACCTCCAAAATAGCCCTCCCCAGAAAATAGATTATATTTTTGCACAATATAAAGCACATCATTCTTATCAATAAACTAAGGATTCACAAATTTTATCACTATTAATTCCAATTCCTTTAGTGACTGGAGTAAATGCAAAGCATTTGATAAAAATACTGATAAAACCTAGGAGGGGAGGATTAATTGCCAAGATTTGGGCCTAGTAATCTCTGCTCCTAACACCGCCTATACAACATCCTCCATTCGCAAGCAATCTAGCTTGAAAATGAGGCTTAAATACTCTTGTGAAAGGTTGTTTTCAAACGGCCTTTCCCATGGTTGAACATGACAATTAATTCAAAAATTCTAGGGGCAGAGTGCCATGTCACTGCATTTTATTCACTTAATGCTCAGTTCAAAAGTTGTTACCTAGATGCACAACAAAACTTGCTTTAAATGAATGAATAAAAATAATGATAAAACACTTTTTAAAGCCCAAAATCATTCAAATGTTACACATTTTTTGGAGGTCATGATGGCAAATAAATCGTATGAAGATAGAGAAAAAGCATGATCCAACAAGATATAATGAATCATGTGAGAGCTTCAATGAAATGCACGAAATAAATGTGCAATACTTCCACATAATATTAGTACCTAAAAGATACCATCATGAAGAGTTGCTACATTTTCTAGAGGGTATGTGTAGGATCATCATGGAAAAAATAGGCCATTAAGTGGCAAAAAATTTCAAAAAATCAGAGTTAGGCAACTTGACATAAAAATTTGAATAAGTTATCTATATTATTTCAAAAATATGCAAGAATAGAATCTATAGAAAATTGAATGTAGTTTCTAAACTACTAGGTTTGTTTAAAAACTAAAATCTATTTGGTAAAAATTGAAATTTCAATGTAGTGGTACTTAAATTTTAGGGAAAAATAAGAAGTAGGTGTCTGTCTCACCACCCTAACCACAATAAAATAGTAGTATTTTTTTATAATATTTTAGATATAAGTAGAGAACTCATTCCTTGATGTGATGCATATTTTTTGTAATTTTTTTCCAAGTAATTAATTAATTATGAATTTTGTATTACAACTTTTTAAAAAATATAAAACTCATATGTCTGACCACCTTAACTTGGTAAAAAATTCATAAAATTCAATTTTTTATTTTTTTAATCCTATAGTATGCAAAGCATAGAATGTGACAGATGTTTTGGATTCAAAAAATGCGATACCAGTTGAAAGATATAGATTTTTTCAACCATCCTATCAATCAGGACTTTAGTCATAATTTGAATAGAAAATGAATAATAATTACTTATTAAATTCAAAGTAAAGCATAATTTATATTGGTGGAAAGCTGAGAATCTCCTTTAAAAACCCTTTTTGTTTCATCAATTTTGGGTAAAAAAATAGTCATCAACCACATACCCATCATATTGCCACTTTTTGGCCCATCATGATCCTACACACCCTAGAAAGGAGGTGGCAATATTAGAAGCGACCAAAATTTGCAATGACATATATGGGCTATTCCATCATTTCTTAATTAGTACTTCAAATTACACCTTAGAGCACATGACGATATCTTGCAGGTACCAATGAGGGCAACACACATGCCTCCAGGTAGTAGACAATCCATTACCTTGTGAAGGAAAATAATGTGGTTACCCAAGGAACTATTATTACTAGAAATGCCAGATTTAGCAATAAAATTGTGAGCTTTGTGAACACACACGACTTTATTAGCCATCATTACCCTGAATGACCCTAGGCATATACTGGAATTTAAGATTATTGCTAACACGACATATAATGCCCGATTTTAGAAATAAATCAACATGGTGTTAATGCCAAAGGGGTAGATGTAACCAGAATTGAGATGCTAGCTTTCCTCATATATTACCATTTGCTTCTTGTTTGAGAAGTTCTATCAATTGAGGGAAAGCATTTAGCTCCCTAATATCATGCAAAACTTTTATCTCTATTTCCTCACAACCGAAATTTGCAAGGAAGTCTGCAATTCCATTGCCTTCCCTATGTGCATGAGAAATTGTGATGGCATTGAATTTTTCAATTAAAACCGATGCTTTTTGTAAAACATAGTTCAAATTCCAATTCTAAATATTTTTGCTTCTGCATGCATTTATAATTAGTAAAGAGTCACCTTCAATATGGATATTTGAAATCCCCAACTGAGGTGCCACTTCTAGCTCTGATAATAATGCTTGTGCTTCTGCACTATTATTTGTACAATAGGTTAAATGGAATGAATAAGATACCAATAGATCCCCTAATGAGTTTTGAATACAAATTCTAGTTCCTGATTTTTGTGATTCACTTTTGGAAGCTCCATTAAAATTTAATTTAGCAAAGCCTGCTTGAGGAGGAGTCCATTTGACTAGATTCCTATCAACTTTGTTAAGACAATTTTTAAGGAGGATTCCATCAAATGGAAGCTTTATATTCTTCTACTTTGACAAGATGAAACTATCACTAACCTTGGAATGATGTGCCATATACACAAGAAAAAAAAGGATTGCTAAAGCATTGACCAACTCTGAAAAAAATCCCAAATTGAGTTTGGAAGAGGCATATTAAGGTCTAACTTGTTTTGAATGAAAGCCCAACACTAAGAAGCAAAATCACACTAGAGAAACAAATGATCCGTTGTTTCATACTCTTGATCACATAATGGACACTTAAAAGGGTCTGCAATTTTTAAAGACCGAATGATCACTTGTTAGGACTCTTTGTTGAATGGCTAGCCACAAGAAGCTACCTGCCTTGGGCAAGAATTTGTTGTTCCAACAAAAGGAAAGGGCACAGTGAGGCTGCGAGGAGTGTTTTAATTGACTTAAAAGAGCATATCCTTCTTTAACAGAGTAAGAACCAAACTTGGAGGCTTCCCATATTATTTTGTTTGTCTTTGAGGATAAGTACACTATTCTATCTTTCAGGACATTATGAAACAAAAAAGACTAGGGTGGGGAAATAAGGTTGGGTGGGGGTTTTTGCCACACCACTTTCCCAGTAAGAGGATCAAAATAGTGAACATAATCTAAAAAAATTGAACCCAAAGCTTCAAATAAAGATATTCTTACCTCATGAAGCTCTTGATTATCTGCTAGAGGAGGATTTCCATTTCATGAATCTTCCCAAAAATTTACACTCTTCCCATCATTTAGCTCCCATGATGTGTATTTTAATATTAGACTTCTACTGCTTACAATGAAGTTCCAGATAGCAGATTATATAAATCACAAGTAACTCCTATGGTTTATTTTCTTCACAATGCAGCCCAATGATAGATCTAAATACCAGTCCTTAAGTAGACAAGGCAATAGTGAATATGAAACAACAATTACTAATATAGAGTTTATCAAATCTTGAATGCAAAAATTGGCTTAATAGACTTGACTAAGGCAAAACACATGTAACACATTAAATGTTATTTCGCTGAACTTGACCACAAACCATTATCCAAAACACAAATTCTATCCCCCCTTCAAGGTGATTAAATCTCTAATCAGTTAAGAAGAAAGAGCACAATGATATAAGGTCATCGATCGCAAATTTAAAATGCCTTTGTGGAGTTTATCGGTGATGCTCGTTGAAACAATCTGAAAACAGTCTCGTACTATAATATTTCCAAGTAAAAGCAACTAGCAGGAAGGTGGGCTAAGAGATAGGATGGTGGTGTAACTCCCTTTTTGGCTATCGTAAAAGGATGTTTGAGGCGACATCATACAATGCCATAAACATACTCCATTTCATTCTAGAAACAACTTATATAATATATATGAATCTACTTCATTATTAAAACAATATATCATATAAAGGCATAAGAGTATGGAAACATTACAAGTGAGGAAGGTGATATATCCGATGAATTCTCAAGCACCAATAGTTGTATAATAGAGTTTATCAGCACTCAAGTGGGAGAAGGTCAAATACTTTATATAAATTTCATTACAATGAAAATTGAAACCATAATAATCTAGAACAAAAGTCAGGTAGATGACTTAGGGATAATCTATGGAAATGCATAAAGAAGACTCTACACATAGTGAATACCAAAATACACATTTATGTATATGAATAAATACCTCTATCTTCCTATGGTCGACTGGCAAGCTGAAGGTGCATCCCATTACATAAATCAAATACTAAATAAATAAACTCTGATACATGAAAATTCAAGCATTGAGATAAACAACAACCATGCGTTATTCTCTGGTAGTCAACTATCGTTCAAAGGAAGAAAGCATTGAACAGTAATAAGATATAATTACATTATTCGAATATTTTGCAAACTAAACTGCCCAACCAACAATTGGGTGTGGGAGCACGAAGGATATATTGAAAATATTTTGGAAACTTTTGAGCAATTGTGATCGGATGGTGTAAGGCCAAATTCCTTTGTTTGAAGTTGGGCATGTGTGGAATGTGCATATCAGATTTTGTAGCTATGGTTGGGCTAGTAGACATGGATGCAAGATGTGAAAGCATGAAAAAGGCATGAAAATTGTTGATAGAAAGCCACAAAGAGTTGTCATCTCCAGAAATGTGACGATTGTAGAAAATCAATACTTAAGAGACTTAAGAACAGGGTATGCATGCAATAGATTTAATTATTTCCTCAAATATTTTAAGGGATAATAGAGCATTTTAGTTAAACATGCACTCAAAATAACCATTCCCTTATAATTGAGCGAGGGAGAAGAAAATCAAACATTATAATATACTACAAATTCAGCATTGAACGGATAACGAAACGAGGAATGACGAAGAAGCCAGCCTGGGTTTCCTACATGGCTAAAATGAACTTGAAGACAAGATCAATCTTTCACTACAATTTCCGCTTCTACGAAACCCCATTCTAGAACTTCAGAAATAATGTCTAAGATCATCAACAATGGAATGCCAATCTCTTTCAGAAGAATTATTCTACTTTGATAACATCAATACAAAGCTATCTTGTTTTCAAAATTATTTTGCAGAGTAAAAGTCTTTTGTCTATTTCGAAAACCAAAATCAACCCATTAAAAAAATCTGAAAGATTTTTTTTATTTTACTAAAATAAAATCCAACAGATAAGTTTCAAAACCAAAAATCAACCAAAATGAACATTTTCCTATTTGAAAAATAGTTTGGAGTCATGCATGTGCATACACCCCATCTATTTTGATCCTTTTCCATGTTGAACTCAATTTTATATCTGCTCGAAATCTTATCTTCTTTAGTTATTTTAAAGTCACCTTATTTTTCCATAATTAACTAATTATCCTTTCATGATAATAAATTATTAAAATATAATTTAAAACATTACTTTTTTATCAAAACAATGTAATCTAATTATTTAATAATAAAACATTTACTTTTACACAAAGCAATTTAATTTAATCATTTATTACAAACCATATCATTTATATTTCAAAAAATTAATTTATTTAATTATCATTTTAATTTCCAAATTTATTTAATTTACATATTAAATCAATTTTAATTTAATTAATTGATTTAAACAAATCCATATAAAACAATTAAATTTTTCACCTAATTCGATAGCACATTAAACAACAAAAGTACAAATACAAACTTAGTTAAATGCCCACAAAAGCCAATATGGAGGGGCACTAGATGGGGCACTACACTCAAAATTTTTATTTCAATCCTTTCACCCCTTTTATTGAGTTTCTTTATGCTTCAAAAATTCAATTCTCCTATTTAGTATTGAACTCTAGTCTTGAATGAAAGCCCTACATGTCCCTTTATCTCATATTTTTCTACTTCCAAATTCTAAGATTTATTTTAGATCCCTTCCTCTACTCCCATGAAATTACCAATATACCATCAATTCAAAATTTGAACATTACAACTACTCATGTAAAACCTTCATGCCTAAAAAACATTGTTTAATCCTAAGGATGTGAATTCAAATGTACTTTCAATTAGGAAGGTTGAGGGAAACCATACTTCCATGACTTTAGTTTTTAAATGTAATATGTTAATCACCTTCATATTGAATATACATTATCTATATTTTGAACTTCATAAGATTAAAATTTCAATACACACTTAAGTAAAGATATTCAATTCTCAATTAAATTCTAGGAAGTGATTAAGTAACTAGACCAAATTCTATAAATATAAATTTTACTTCTCATTCAAATGGTTTGTCATTTTATCTCTTCCACACAACTACACATCAAAGTAGCTTCTAAGGTTCCAACTTGTGCAAGTTCAATTCTAATTAGATAAACACCTTTTTAAATCTCAAGGAGGTTAATTTGTTGTAAATGATTCCAATAATTGATTGTCTTCATGGTTCTATTTATGGATTTTTTGAATTTATATCTTAGGGTTTCACCTTTTGATTTTTTTGGTATGAATATAATTAATATTTGATGAATAGGATAATATTATAATGTATATTAAACTTTGTAATGATTATTTTTATTGTAAATGTATTTTTATAGTATGGAATGATTAACTAAGAATGTTCAATTTCTTGAAATAATTATTTATAGTGTACATGAATCTACATGGTGCATATCCCTTTATGGATTCTTGCTATTGTTTTCATTGGTATGCTAGAATCTATAGCCAAATGAATAGACATTGATCCTAAAAAATGATCCACCATACATTTAAAATGAAAATGTCATTCAAAAATAGATTAGGAGTAGGTAGTTGATTGTATGCGCTTCATGATTCAAAGTTCAAAGTAGGGAAATATTTGCAGTGATTCATAACTATACACATCATAAGAGATTCATGTTCTACACATCCACATCCTATTGTGATGAAGTTATGTTATTATAAAATTAATAGATTTTATAAAAATAGGTTAGTCCTTAGCCTAGTATCAAGTTTTAGGGTCAAGGGTACATTAGGTACTAAAACAATAGTTTATCAAATTATCTATCTTCAATTGTATTTAATCATATTCAAGATACCTCTATCAAACTCCCATGGGTCTTGTTGAACCCAAAATTGAAGAATATCTTACAAATCTAAGTAAATTATTTCATTTTTGTGCTACCAAAGCATATGTTAGAGGTTTGTGTCTCTAATTTTAACATTCATGGTGTTCAAATAATGTCCTAGGTTTTGGGATTTGGTAATGTACTACTTTTTGCAATGCTAGGAGATAGGGAAATAGATCCTACTAAAGGGAGTGATTCTTTATCCCTTATTCCAAGATAAATAGTTCTTTAAATTTATGTTGACAAGAGAAGGATGAAATTTATACTAAAATATATGATGAAACCCCCAAATTAAAATTTTATTTTTTATGATTACTGATTGTGGGTCTCCACCACCCTTTACAGTCAGGTATTGATTATTTTAGATATAATTTTTAGGGACCATCACAATATGCATAGAGTTAAACTTCTTTAACTACTTTCATGAACTAAATAAATCCCTGGTAACAATAAGAAGTTCAACAAAAGTTATCTCCCAAAAATGTTGAAAAAAAGTAAGGGAGACTATCAAGGTTTGGGACCTTGTAGGAACCAAAGGAGAACATGTCATCTCTAAGCTCTTGATATGACATAGGATTAACAAAAATCTTAAGATCTTTATCATTGATAACATTAGGAACAATAATATCCTCTTCCTCATTTAGAATAGTGTCATCTTCCTGAATTAGAGACTTAATATTGTTTCTTTTTCTATGTCTCAAAGTAGATCATGAAATAATATGGTATTCCTATCGCCCTCTCTTAGCCATTGAACTCTTGATTTCTATTTCTAAAATATTTCCTCTTTTCTTGAGAGCCTAAGCCATTCCATTCTTAAGTCCTTTTCTTTGACTAAGGTCTCCTCTTCCTTATCTCCATCTTCCATCCTTTTCTAAAGGAATTGTATACTAGAAAATATAATTTGATTTTTTTGAAAAATATTTCTAAATGAAATTTTGTTCCATATCTTAACCTTCTTCATAACCCATTCTAGTTTTTGGGCTAGAAAAGCCATAGGTGTCCCTAAGCATGACTAATTCCAACACCTTGGGATCAGATCTTTGAAGTCAAGATGTGAAACCCACATAATTTCATATCTGAAGGGGAAAGGCCTTTTAACAATAGTGTCTTCTCAACCCAAGAGTATAGCATTATGGTTTGGACTATTTCTAAGGAGGGAAAAGACGGTTAGCTTGGGAAATATATTCCAATTTGTAGATATTAGAAACTTGTCAAGTTTAATATGTATGTGATTTTTTCCATCTTTCCTATTAGACCAAGTGAATAAAGAACCACATACGTCAATTTCAAGCAAGCCATTTGCTGAAAGCAATTCTACGAGGTCCATCATAATGTCCACAAAGTCAATGAAACTCCCAACCTTATTTGAGGGGTATAGAGGAGTATTGAAGTCCCCCCAACATCTAACAATCCCCAGTGTGACTTGACATTAAAGAGGAAATATGGTTCCAAAGTGAAACTATTGTAGGTCTAGAATTTAGTGCATAGATATTAACAAGATTCTATTTTATCAAAGAATTCAAGTATCCCATATGAGTAACAAGGAAAATTTAGAGAATGTACCTTTGGAACCTTTGATCCTTAGGGGATTCAAAAGAGTACAAATACCTCTTGAGGCCCCATCAACATCATAGGTGGAATAGTCAATAGATGGAAAAATATTTTTCACACTCTAATCAAAGGTGGATTGCTACATCTTGATTTCCTGGAGAAGAAGAATGTCAAATTTGTGAGTAATGACACAAAACCTAACAAGATGTTGCTTGAATGGGTTGTTCAGATCTTAGATGTTACAAGACAATATCCTCAATGGAGAAAAAAAGTGTCAGTGATGAGATTTCACTAATAGAAGGGGGAGGCCCCCTATCTCTTCATTTCTTCTATTTTACTCTTGAGACGTTGTCCAAAGTTTTTTGTTTCCCCAAGGTGACATCTCAAGAAACATCATTAATTCTAGAATCCCTTTGTGAAGATATTTTGAGCTTCATTTCTCCTCCTATTTCCTCTTTCTTCTTCTCTCTCTTTTTAATATGTTAACCTATGTATGATCCTCCTCCAAGTCCTCAACAAAGGATTTGCAAGGATAAGGGATGTCTTTTTCACCAAATCCCAACAAATCCAGGGAGTCATTGAAGCCTTTAGGAAAGGATCCAAACCAATCTAGGTGTCCCAAAACTTTTGGTTTAAGAGGGTTATCATTTGGTATGCTTGGGTTTCCATTTCTCCTTCTCCAAATCCATATGTATTTCTTGAAGGGATAATAATTTTGTCATTACCAACCAAATTAGGGTTCTTTGGGCCTTAGGGAAAAGGCTTGAAGACATGATGCCACTAGAAGCAGGAGTGGAAGTATTTTCTTTATCTGTGTAGCAAGAGAGTTATCCCCCTTAGAATAGGGGTCCATTGAATTTAAGAAAAAAATAGGGGGAGAGGGAGTCTTTGTCAAGGTTTCCTTAATTGGCTCTTTAACAACATTAGGTGGGATAGAAATTTTTGAGATTGGGTTTTTAGTAACCACCTTTTTAGAAAGTGGGGCATCCTCTTCCTTCCCTAAGTTTGGGATAACCTTAGTTGCATTTTGAGGCTAATGATTTAGGATCTTACCATACATTTTAGGAGGGATACTATTACAAGAGTGATTGAGGTGCCCAAAATTTTTACAGAGCTGAAAGAAGAGACTAGATTTCTCATATTCAATAGGTTGGTTCCACACCCCAAAACTAGATCTAAGAGAGATGGATGGAGGTGAAAATTTATTTACTTCCACATTCACAAAGATACGAGAAAAAAATAGTCTTAACCTCTACAAAGTAACTTTATAAATGGAAAGCAGGCGTCCAAAAGAACTTGCTATACCCTAGAAAGCCTTAGGCTTCCAAAATTTAATGGGCAGATCCAAAAGGTGGATCTAGGTCGAGGCAATCACCCCAAGCGCAACCAAAGTGTCAAAACTTGTTTTCCATTTACATAGAGAGAGAGACAATTCTTAAAGTTTTTATCATACACCCAAGGGCCACCTATAAGGACATTGAGAATATCTTCATACACCATGAAGCTAATTAGGAAAAGGCCTTTGGCCATTGAAATAATGGATACACTACCTTTTAATTTATAAGAAGATTTAGTCCATTTTGTAACTTGATCAATATTGGGTTTGAAACCAACTTACCAACAAAGGAGTGTTGTAGATCAACAATCATGTAATGTATTATGTCATCTAGAACAACAACTTCAAGACTTCCCAACACACATGAAGCCTTCGAGGAGGAAGCAAACCTAGAAAACCCCAAAATTGCAACTTTACCACCAATAAAATTTTCCACATAGGAAGAAGAGTCTTCCCTAGAAAGGAAAGAATCCAGTCTAGGAGAAGGAAGAGGAAAGGGATTATCCAAGAGCCATGGCTGAGAAAATGGGGAGGAAAAGGATGAAAATTTTCCAATAGAAGCTCGAGGAGCATAAGTTGACAAAATCCCATTTTTACTATCCACAACGGTAGAGATAGAGCATGGGGAAGCTCACTGGCCCCCCCACCATTTAAGCACATGGAAAACGTAGGTGTAGAGGAAGAGAAATTTGAAAAGGCAATGGGTGGGAAAGTTGCATAGATTTACTCTCTATGTTATTATTAATGTTGGAATGTGTTGTTGAGAATATTTAGACCATTGTATTCTTTCCTAAACCATAATAATGTTTTAAAAAATAATGTGTCTTAAATTGATGAATCTTATTTATTTTGATTGTACAATGCAAGCAGGTAGAAGATGTGTAAATTTAAAGCTTTAACTAAAACATTAAGAAAGGTGATAGTCCTCTAATTGATTATAAGCTTTGGATCCCTAACCTTGATAACAAATTTCATATTTCCTTAATTTATACCACTTCCCAAAGATTTATTACAAATAATTTCCTATTAAATGTGTAACAAATCTAGACAAATAGTATATTATATAATTTCTTGAAATTAAAAAAATTAATCCAAGCCAAAGAACATATTGACCATTTGATTATTCATATTATAGAAAGTGTGAGTAGTATATCACAAGAAACTTAGAAAATATGACTTAAACTTCAAAGGGACGAAATGTAAATACCATTATAAAGCATGAACATGCTCCAAATTGAAGTTGAGGTCTCCTCCTCTTAGGATTGAAAAATTACCCTATAGTAATCTAAGAAATTTTTATATATCTCCAAGAAGTAGTAAATCGTTCATGAATTAATTAGATAAATCTTAATTTAAATTATAGCTTGTTTGGAAAAAGTATTTGGAAAAACTCTGATTTGAGTACCTCTATCTTGATGCCATTCAATAATCTTTTTCTAATGCTTCAATTGAGTAGCTAAGTTTTAAAGTTAAAAATAAAAGGATTTAATTTCCAGCTAATTAGAAACTCATACAAATCTCCTTAGACCTACACCATTGTATCTCTTAAGGAGAATTTTCCCTAAGTTGATTACTGTGTTTGCTCCCTGGTTAGTATGAAAACATTTTATTTAAGGGAGTATAAATTTTTTTGGATCCCTTATGATCCTTTACATGGAACCAAAATTTTTATATCTGACCACTTTCCCAATGACTTTATACAGTCACATATCATTGGGTGAGAGCTTTTTTATTCAAAATGAGTTCTTTTTATACAATCAATAATTTTTTTTTATTAATATGAATAGTGTGTTAGGATTCTATTTTTAAAATAGTCACCAGTAAATTTTTATTAGTAAAATTAATATAAATATTATCTTTTTGGTATGAATATTATCTTTTAATATAAATTAAAAATAATTATTTAACTATTCAAAAAGATGGATACTTAAATAAAGTAGTGTCACCCAATGTGTCAATTTGATATTTGTAAAATAAAAATTAGATTGATGAAAACTTTAGGGAATGTGATTTCATTGATTAAAAGTGTATAAACTAATTGAAAATTTAAGAATTTGAATGCAACAATAAAGACATGCAAATGATGACAAGGCTCTATGATAACACGAATGTCTCCTTCTCTATTGTAAGATGTACCATTGAAATGAGAAAATTTGGATTCATTCAAAAGGTAATGTAATGAAGGAAAAGAGTGCTAGGAGAGGACCCACTAGGCATTATTCGAATTGACATAACTTTAAAAGTATTAGATTCCCTTTCTTAGTTATTCTTTATTAAGCAAAATTTTGTAGGGCTTTTTTTTTTTTTTCAGTATATAATTTAAATACTAAATTATTAATTTTGAACAATAAATATTATTTTATAAGCTTAAAATATTTTTTATTTAAATATTATAATAACACTTACAATTATGAATTATCAATTTTATAAATAATAAATATATTTTTTAACTATATAAATTAAAATGGTTTAAAATTTTACTTTAACATAATAATATTAATTTTCTCAAAATAAAAATAAAATAATGAATTTTTTAAATAATAAATGGCGGTTTTTCTAAAAGTAAATTAAAAGTCATAAAAAAATAGTTTTCCAAATAAAAATAAAGTATGTAATGCCCCGTCTAAATAACCTAAGAATGTTGCAATAGTGTTGTAAGGGTGAAATAATTTTTTTTTAAAGTATTAATATTAAGTTAATTAATTGCATACATTCATTAGGTTATGCGATGTTACACTACTTTGAGTTTTCCATAAGTGACTTAAGTATTTCGCATTGCACATTTAATAAATATTAACATAAAGATAAACATTGCATAACATAGAAATTCCCATTCAAGAATATATATTAGAGTACATACATGTTTTTCCATACATTGCATTTGATATGATATTATAATACTCATGCATCTGATGAGGTAGTTCAAATAATAGTTACATTTTACAAATATATTGTTCACCTCTTATACAATTGAGGGATGTTTTCAAATACAATTTACAATATACAATAATGAAAGTACACATAAGATCCAAGTGCGAGCTCTTCATCCATGAAGCTCTAGATACCATGATCAATACTGGGGACCCAACGGAGTAAGGTGCATGTTCCACCCAACCATGTGGTACCCGTAGGTCCACCCCCTGTGCTAGGAGATAGTAATAAGGTTACCTAGACCTAATCAACTAACCCTAGACACTAGTACAAACAATCTAATAGTTACATTACTTCTAGATTTTTGACAATTGAATTTACTACAAATACAAGGTTGACTGTTATTCTAGGTGGAGTGTCATCATAATGATACAAAGGTTACCCTGGTGTTTCTTCCTAGGTTCTGGCCCCCAATCCTTGGGTTACCCTGGTAACCTCTTACAAAACCCGGCCCCTATTGCATACTGTTGCGGAATCGAATGTCTCTTAAGGAAACGAGACATCGATTTTCCATTCCAGGCCTTCTCATCTTATACTCATGACTGTAGTAGCTCAAAAGTCATAAGTGAGGCAAAATATCTTGTTAAATATTTTAGTCTAACTACTGTGTCATTTAATTATCACTGAGTTACTAACTATTTGTAAGTTACCCTGACACCACTTTGTGTGTCGGCCCTTACAAATAGCCACTCCCCTAAACATAACATGGGAATCTACATTCTCTGACTAAGGTTTACAAAGTGCACATAAAACCAAAATCAATATAAAAGACTAACAGACATCAAGTCATTGTACATAAAACAGGTGTCAAACCTCCATGCAAATCCATGTACACAACCTTAGTTTAACATAAACTCAACTTATCAATCCCAATTTCCCACATTTACAAATTGGTCTGGAAGTCTTCGAAAAGAAAACTACAAATTTTTATTTTTATTTTTTTCCAATTTACCCAAACATAGAAACAAGATTTAAAAGAAGATTAACTTTCACTAAAAATTCTACTATATGGATATACTAAATCCAATCAATCATTTATTCAAAGTAGAACAATTAATTAAAAGTAAGCTCATCTTACAAAAAATGAAAACATACATCATAGGGACTTTTAGTTCTTTCTTACATTTCATTTGGTCATTTACCCATCTATTTCAAATCCAAGAAAAATAATTGAATTATTTACATATAACCCTACGAAGTACTAAATATTTAACTAACTTATTTCACTAAGAACCATACCTTTAAATGTTTGACTACATACTTAAAGTTCTCCACTAATTATAATATATATATTTTAACCTTCAAATAAAAAAAACATATAAATAAATATATATTTATATATATATACATATTTTAACACATATATATATATACATAAATATATATATTTATATTTAAATTTAATAATAGTATAAATTTCCGAATTCATAAGAGTCGAACAAAATTCGCATTAAACAGGGTTTATAAATATAAACAAAAATAAAGTTTAGGGTTTTCGACTGTTAACACAGCCGACCCTCATGGAGGCCACGGCTGTGTCGGCAGCTGAAGCGCTGCCCACAAGGGCATCGCCGGCTGCCTCCATAGTCATCGCCCTTCATGGGGCGGCTGTGGGGGAAACAGCCCCTACGCCCATTCATTGTACAAAATTTTAAACTTCAAAAATTTAATTTCCTTAAGTTTTTCGGCGATAATTTATAATCGCGTTCAGAAAATTCGGAATTCGCAGAACGCGAATTTTCTATATACTACACAGAATATAAAAATATATATTTATATATATGTATTTATATGAGTAATAATATATGTAAATATCAGTACATATACTCATATAAATATATATATATTTAAACATATATAACTGATAATTTTAATTAAAGAAATTCTGTAACTGAGCATAGTTTCATAACAGAGTTTTCTTCAGAAATAAATAATAAAAAAAAATATTATCAGTGAACAGAAACAATCTTATGCAAAATATCCTTTCCAGAAAAATCTTAAATACAATTTATCCAATCTACAGTTTTTTTTTTAAAAAACAAAGTTTCTTCTGTTGTTTTCTTCAAAAATTCACTCAAACAACCAACAGCAAATATTGCAAAAAAGGAATTTCCAATAAACTAATCACAAAGAAATTCAAGGGTTTTAACTTTAAGAACATTCTTGTCCAATAAAAAACTACATAATTCACCAGAGAAATACCTGTAAAAAGAAAAGCTGCCTGTAGGATGTAATCCTCTTGCCTATAATGTACAATTCCCAAGATCTTCTTCAAAAGTTTTTCCCCAAATCCAAGTAAGCTTTACCAACCACCGAGAATCCTTTGGAGGATCTTCCACAAAGAATCACCACCAGAGAGATAACAACTTCTAATAAAATTCAATTTTGTAATAGAATCAGAAAGTTTTTTGCAAGTGTTCTGATAATTTGCCCATGAGAATTTTTTTAACAACCCTTCTATTTTTCCCCGAGATCCAAAATATCCTCTCCGTAACAAATTTTCAACAACCCCAAAGCAATAATTGCACTGGCGCACATGTCAAGAAGTGGTTATGGAAATATCCTCTCCACTTCTCGGCAATCTTGCCAATTCCATTTTGCATGCAAATGTTTATTTAATTTAAATTTTCAAAACTCAATTTTAATTTACATGCATATTTTAATTTTATTTAAATTTACAATTTTCCACAATTTATTTTAATTTTCAAATATAATATTTACTCACTTAATATTTTAATTTAACTAATTAATTTATTTAATTAAATAAATTTGATCTTTTATAATCAAATCATTTAACCAAATAAGCTAATTAATTAATTAAATAATCAAGCAAGTAATTTCTTTAACATATAAAATTAATTGAAATAACAATAATTTAATACACAATAATCTAACATTAAAATTAACCAAATTTACCTTTTCAAAATGATTTAACCAAACAGAAAATACAAGACAAACCTATGACTCAAAACTAAAACAGACAAAGTACTAAGACTAGGGTTAAAGACTAGACTAGGGTAAACCGAACTACTATATCCCGATCAACGTTTCCGTTGAGTCTTGACATGCTCAGACCTAAATACATAGGTGGAGTCGGTGTCATGTACCTAAGAATCCTGCAACCAAGCAAATAACATGCATACATATATATATAATAAAGCATTAAACAGACACATCGTGCGGAGAAAATCACAGATATCGCAGGGCACTCGCAAGCGAGTGATGCGAATCCGTTCTCCACACCAATACACTTCACAGCAAACTAACGAAATAAATTAATAGTTAGTCCATCATAAAATATACATAGCAATAACAACTGAAAATAACATCTACGCTAAATCATATCATGTCTGAAAACAATAATCATCAAACAAAGTATCATCATGTCACAGAATAATCCACTATCGCTCAAAACCAGGGATCAAAATATCCAACAAAACATCATAGGTCTAATAGTGTGAAAAGGTATCAACAGAAAGCATAAGCATAAACGGAGGGGTACTACATCCTCCCCCCCTAGGATCAGGCTTACTCCTGAAAGCCTGGGAACAAATAGGGATAAAGTTCCCTCATGCGTGTCGCATCCTCCCAGGTAGTAGAAGCCTCATAGCTGGGATCCCATTAGACCCTCACCTGATCAACGTCTCGACCCTTGAGACCGAGCATCCGGTGCTGAAGAATGGCCACGGGCTTCAAAGCCAGCTGCCTGTCCTCTACCTGTAACGCATTCCAATCAAGTACATGAGATATGTTGGGATGATATGGTCTAAGTACTGATACATGAAAAAAATCATGAATACGAGACAAACTGGGTGGTAAGGCGAGTCGATATGCCATGGGACCAATTCTCTCTAAGATCTCGAATGGTCCTACGAAATGAGGCGCAAGCTTAGAGCCTTTTCCGTAATGGATTGGACTCTTTCACGGTCACACTCAAAGAAACACTCTATCGCCAATAGCGAACTGTCGATCTATCCTATGTGCATCGGCATATTTCTTTTGCCTATCCTAAGCTGCTATCAAATGCTCTCTAATATGGTCAACCTGTTGCTCCATATCACGAAGCATCTCAGGCCCAAGTAACACTCTATCCTCAAGTCGATCCCAACTTAGTGGAGTTCGACAAGGACGACCGTATAATGCCTGAAATGGTGGCATACCTATGGAACTCTGATATCCGTTGTTGTAAGTGAATTCTACTAAATACAAATAATCCTCCCAACGTGATTATTGGTCCATTACATACATCCTAAGCATATCCTCTAATATTTGGTTAACTCTTTCAGTTTGACCATCGGTTTGAGGATGATAGGCTAAACTAAAGTTCAAATGTGTACCTAAAGCACGTTGTAATGAAGTCCATAAGGTAGAAGTAAATACAGGATCTCTATCCGAAATAATCCTACGAGGAATCCCATGCAATCTAACTATGTCCTCCATGAATATCCTAGCTACGGATGAAGCATTATATGATGAACGTATAGGTGAAAAGTGAGCTACTTTAGTCAATCGGTCAATAGTTACCATAATGGCATCATGTCGATGTGATGACGTGGGTAACCCTACAATAAAATCAATGGATATAATATCCCATTTGCATTTAGGAATGAGATGTGGCTACAATAATCTAGCAGGATGATGATGCTCAGCTTTAACTCGCTGGCATTCAAGACATCTCGATACATAGTCAGCAATATCACGTTTCATACCAGGCCAGAAATACAATTGCCTAAGATCGGCATGAATTTTCTTGACACCTGGATGAGCTGAATACGGAGCTCAATGAGCTTCAGTCATGATTAATGTATGAAGACTCTCAACATGTGGTACATAAATGCAACCTAAATGTCGTAATATACCATCTGACTCTAAGACATAACCAAAAAATCAACCTTCTAAAGGTCTACCCGATTCAATCTCTGACTTCGCTTCCTGATATAATCTATCAGTAGGAAGTGCAGCTACTATTTGACCTCTCAAATCTACTTCAAGAGTAGTAGTAGAGATCTCATGTCAACGTCGGCTAAGAGCATCAACCACTATGTTCTCTTTACCTTGAACATATTTTACTTCAAAATCGTACTCACACAGGAACTCCATCCACTGTCTTTTCCTTGCATTTAAGTTAGGTTGCGTAAAGATGTATTGCAAGCTACGGTGATCAGTATGAAGTTCAAAATGATGACCTAATAGAAAATGTCTCCAATGAACTAATGCATGCACTACTGCAGCTAGTTCTAGGTCGTGAGTAGGATAGTTTAATTCATGATCCTTAAGTTTGCGAGACTCATAAGCAATCACAAGCCCATATTGCATCAAGACTGCCCCCAAACCCTCTAAGGATGCATCTGTGCATACCACGAAATCCTTAGTAGGATCAGGAACAATGAGTATAGGCACATTAGTTAACTTTTCTTTAAGTGTTTAAAAATCCAACTGACATTGCTCTGTCCAAACAAACTTCTTCCCTTTCCTCTGAAGAGAAGTAATAGGATGACCGATTCTCGAAAATCCCTCTACAAATCGCCTATAGTAACCAGCTAGACCCATAAAACTACGAACTTCACCTACATTAGTAGGCGTGGGACAATCCACAATAGCTTGGATCTTTGACGGATCCACAACAATACCTTTACCAGATATCACATGTCCAAGGTATTTTATTTTAGGTTGAAAGAAGTCACACTTCTTTAGGTTTGCATACAATTGATTTTCCCTTAAACATTGCAATACCTGTCTCAAGTGTTCTTCATGTTCCTTCATGTTCCTCGAATAGACTAAAATGTCATTGAGAAATACCAGGACAAAGTGATCAAGGTATGTACGAAATACACCATTCATTAAACTCATAAATACAGATGGTGCGTTCGTTAACCCAAATGGTACTACTGTGAATTCGTAGTGCCCATAACGAGTTTGAAAAGCATTTTTATGGATGTCTGCTTCAGCTATACGCAATTGATGATAACCGTATTTCAAATCAATTTTAAAGAACACATTAGCTCCCTTAATTTGATCAAAAAGATCATCGATTCTAGGCAAAGGATAACGATTCTTAATCGTAACCTTGTTCAATTGACGATAATCAATGCACAGCCTAAGAGATCCGTCCTTCTTCTTTACGAAGATGACAGGTGCTCCCCAAGGGGAAACACTTGGAAAAATGAAACCCTTTTCTAAAAGTTCCTCTAACTGAATACGAAGTTCCTCTAACTCCTGAGTCATCATTCTATAAGGAGCCCTAGATATAGGTTCAGCTCCAGGAACTAGATCAACTCTAAAGTCAATATCCCTTTTCGGTGGCATTCCAGCAATGTCATCAGGAAATACATCCGCAAATTCCCTAAGAATAGGATGATCATCAAGAGATACCTCTCGACTCTCACCCTCTTCCAAATTAGTAACTGTTGTTGCAAATAGTTGACATCCCTGATGAAGACATCTCTTTAATTGCATAGCAGATATCATCTGCAAAGAGATAGATCTTTGAATACCTACGATTTCTACTTTCGCACCTAAATCATTAATGCAACTAACTGTCTTAAGTCAAAAGTCAATTACAGCATGATAAGATGCTAACCAATCCATACCTAAAACTATATCATACGATCCTAAGGGTGTAACATATAAATCTACTAAGGTAGTTAACGTACCAATTTTAAGTTCATAGTTATGTACTAAGTTTTCTACTACTACTTTCATCCCTGAGGCGAATTCAACTTGCCATTTACCAACTTGCTTTACCGCCACAAGACCACAATGGTCAACAATGGTCGGTGAAATAAAGGAGTCAGTGGCTCCAGAATCAAAAAGTATAGAAACACTCACACCATGTAACTTACATGAAGTCTCGACCATCGTGTTCTGGTAATCGGCTTGGCGGTCATTAACTGTTGCATATACTGTATGTGCTCATCCTGCATCTCCCACCGTAGGCTCTGAAACTGTAGGTCGAGTCCCATAACCAGTAGGTCCTCTCATCGGACACTGCCTAGCTATGTGTCCCTGCTGCCCACATGAATAACAACCTGTGCCTGTGCCTCTACCAAATCCTCTACCACCCGAAGGTGCATTGGACTGCTGAAAACTACCCCTACTGATAGTGGACTGAGCACTCTACATAGGCTGATCTTGCCTATTGTGCTTGTTGCGCCACCAGTTGCGACCCTTTCCTGTTTGAGGACTATTTTGTTGTTCTGGTTGAGGGTTATTGTTCTTTTGAGGAGTTCGTTGTTGTTGTTACTGCCCACCCTTAGTGGGTGTTTGTTGGTTCTTGGAAGAACCACCTGTCTATGTCTGTCCACCCCGTGGACTAAAACCTGCTGCAAGAGCACTCCCAATCTACACTCCTGTGTGCCCACCTAAAGCCATAATAAGGTTCTCCTCAACTATGCGAGCCTTCTCCACCGTGACTTCCATAGTCTTTGGCTCAAAGACTCGGACACCACCACTGATGCGGGCGTTTAAACCCCTCATAAAATGTTGTACTAGCATAGGCTCATCATCGCCAATACTAGCATACTGCTTGAGTTCGTAGAACCTACGCTCATATTGCTCTACAGAAAGAGCCAACTGACATAGGTCATGGAACTCATTAGCCCTACGCTGCCTCCAGTGTTCTGAAAGGAACCGTTCTCTGAACCTCTCGAGAAACATCTCCCAAGACACAGAACCAATATCTATATGGAGCTTCTGCTCCTCTAGGCACCACCATGTAGAGGCGAATCCTCTCAAGTGCATAATAGCGCATCTGGCATGGGTATTGCTACCGTAAGGGTGCATGGCAAAGCATCTACCCAAATCTAGTAGCCAGGTCTCAGCCTCTAATCCTCTTCCTAAACCATCAAAGGTAGGAGGGCGTGTTTTTAGTAAATCCCTCATGTGACCAGCAATAATAGAATCCTGATGTGCTGTGTCCTCTACTCTCCTAGGGGATCTATCCCTCTCTCTCACAACCTCTTGCTGCTCTACCTATCTAGGTCCAAGACGAGCTAGGACCTCCTCTAGTAATGGATGTATCTGAGAACCCTCTACTACTGACTGTTCGGGATTCTGTCCCTCATTCCTCTGACCCATCTGTTCTACTTGGTCACTGTGGTGAGGGCTAGGAGGGGGAGTAACCTGAGGGATTGGCCCTCGGCCTCCACCTCTACCTCTACCATGACCTCTTCCTCCTTGCCTAGGCATGTTCCTACACATAACAATAACGAGTCTTAGATACTATTCAACCAAGGTTATCAGTTGCAACACTATGTACTAGGTCAACCTAATGGGCTCGAGATTACCCAGAGCGTCTAGTGTTTGAAACCTGGCTCTGATACCAATCTGTAATGCCTCATCTAAATAACCTAAGAATGTTGCAATAGTGTTGTAAGGGTGAAATAATTTTTTTTTAAAGTATTAATATTAAGTTAATTAATTGCATACATTCGTTAGGTTATGCGACGTTACACTACTTTGAGTTTTCCATAAGTGACTTAAGTATTTCGCATTGCACATTTAATAAATATTAACATAAAGATAAACATTGCATAACATAGAAATTCCCATTCAAGAATATTTATTAAAGTGCATACATGTTTTTCCATACATTGCATTTGATATGATATTACAATACTCATCCATCTGATGAGGTAGTTCAAATAATAGTTACAATTTACAAATACATTGTTCACCTCTTATATACAATTGAGGGATGTTTTCAAATACAATTTACAATATACAATAATGAAAGTACACATAAGATCCAAGTGCGAGCTCTTCATCCATGAAGCTCTAGATGCCATGATCAATACTGGGGACCCAACGGAGTAAGGTGCACGTTCCACCCAACCATGTGGTACCCGTAGGTCCACCCCCCATGCTAGGAGGTAGTAATAAGGTTACCTAGACCTAATCAACTAACCCTAGACACTAGTACAAACAATCTAATAGTTACATTGCTTCCAGATTTTTGACAATTGAATTTACTACAAATACAAGGTTGACTGTTATTCTAGGTGGAGTGTCATCACAACGATGCAAAGGTTACCCTGGTGTTTCTTCCTAGGTTCTAGCCCCCAATCCTTGGGTTACCCTAGTAACCTCTTATAAAACCCGGCCCCTATTGCATACTGTTGTGGAATCGAATGTCTCTTAAGGAAACGAGACATCGATTTGCCATTCCAGGCCTTCTCATCTTATACTCATGACTGTAGTAGCTCAAGAGTCATAAGTGAGGAAAAATATCTTGTTAAATATTTTAGTCTAACTACTATGTCATTTAATTCTCACTGAGTTACTAACTATTTGTAAGTTACCCTGACACCAATTTGTATGTCGGCCCTTACAAATAGCCACTCCCCTAAACATATAATGGGAATCTACATTCTCTGACTAAGGTTTACAAAGTGCACATAAAACCAAAATCAATATAAAAGACTAATAGACATCCAGTCATTGTACGTAAAACAAGTGTCAAACCTCCATGCAAATCCATGTACACAACCTTAGTTTAACATAAACTCAACTTATCAATCCCAATTTCCCACATTTACAAATTGGTCTGGAAGTCTTCGAAAAGAAAACTACAATTTTTTTTATTTTTATTTTTCCAATTTACCCAAACATAGAAACAAGATTTAAAAGCAGATTAACTTTCACTAAAAATTCTACTATATGGATATACTAAATCCAATCAATCATTTATTCAAAGTAGAACAATTAATTAAAAGTAAGCTCATCTTTAAAAAAATGAAAACATACATCATAGGGACTTTTAGTTCTTTCTTACATTTCATTTGGTCATTTACTCATCTATTTCAAATCCAAGAAAAATAATTGAATTATTTTCATATAAGCCTACGAAGTACTAAATATTTAACCAACTTATTTCACTAAGAACCATACCTTTAAATGTTTGACTACATACTTAAAGTTCTCCACTAATTATAATATATATATATTTTTTAACCTTCAGATAAAAAAAACCATATAAATAAATATATATTTATATATATATATACATATTTTAACACATATATATATACATAAATATATATATTTATATTTATATTTAATAATAGTATAAATTTCCGAATTCATAAGAGTCAAACAAAATTCGCATTAAACAGGGTTTATAAATATAAACAAAAATAAAGTTTGGGGATTTCGGCTGTTAACACAGCTGGCCCTCATGGAGGCCATGGCTGTGTCGGCAGCCGAAGCGCTGCCCACAAGGGCATCGCCAGCTGCCTCCATAGTCATCGCCCTTCATGGGGCGGCTGTGGGGGAAATAGCCCCTGCGCCCATTCATTCTACAAAATTTTAAACTTCAAAAATTTAATTTCCTTATGTTTTTCGGCAATAATTTAAAATCGCATTCAAAAAATTCGTAATTCACAAAACGCGAATTTTCTATATACTACACAGAATATAAAAATATATATTTATATATATATGTATTTATATGAGTAATAATATATGTAAATATCAATACATATACTCATATAAATATATATATATTTAAACATATATAACTGATAATTTTAATTAAAGAAATTCTGTAACTGAGCATAGTTTCATAACAGAGTTTTCTTCAGAAATAAATAATAAAAAAAAATATTATCAGTGCACGGAAACAATCTTATGCAAAATATCCTTTCCAAAAAAATCTTAAATACAATTTATCCAATCTATAGTTTTTTTTTAAAAAACAAAGTTTCTTCTATTGTTTTCTTGAAAAATTCACTCAAACAACCAACAACAAATATTGCAAAAAAGGAATTTCCAATAAACTAATCACAAATAAATTCAAGGGTTTTAACTTTAAGAACATTCTTTTCCAATAACAAACTACATAATTCACTAGAGAAATACCTATAAAAAAAAACTGCCTGTAGGATGTAATCCTCTTGCCTATAACGTACAATTCCCAAGATCTTCTTCAAAAGTTTTTCCCCAAATCCAAGTAAGCTTTACCAACCACCGAGAATCCTTTGGAGGATCTTCCACAAAGAATCACCACCAGAGAGATAACAACTTCTAAGAAAATTCAATTTTGTAATACAATCAGAAAGTTTTTTGCAAGTGTTCTGATAATTTCCTCGTGAGAATTTTTTTAACAACCCTTTTATTTTTCCCTGAGATCCAAAATATCCTCTCCGTAACAAATTTTCAACAACCCCAAAGCAATAATTTCACTGGCACACATGTCAAGAAGTGGTTATGGAAATATCCTCTCCACTTCTCGGCAATCTTGCCAATTCCATTTTGCATGCAAATGTTTATTTAATTTAAATTTTCAAAACTCAATTTTAATTTACATGCATATTTTAATTTTATTTAAATTTACAATTTTCCACAATTTATTTTAATTTTCAAATATAATATTTACTCACTTAATATTTTAATTTAACTAATTAATTTATTTAATTAAATAAATTTGATCTTTTATAATCAAATCATTTAACCAAATAAGCTAATTAATTAATTAATTAATCAAGCAAGTAATTTCTTTAACATATACAATTAATTTAAATAACAATAATTTAATACACAATAATCTAACATTAAAATTAACTAAATTTACCTTTTCAAAATGATTTAACCAAACAGAAAATACAAGACAAACCTATGACTCAAAACTAAAACAGACAAAGTACTAAGACCAGGGTTAAAGACTAGACTAGGGTAAACCGAACTATTATCTCCCGATCAACGTTTCCGTTGAGTCTTGACACGCTCAGACCTGAATACACAGGTGGAGTCAGTGTCATGTACCTGCAAATCCTACAACCAAGCAAATAACATGCATACATATATATATAATAAAGCATTAAACAGACACACCGTGCGGAGAAAATCATAGATATCGCAGGGCACTCGCAAGCGAGTGATGCGATTCCGTTCTCCACACCAATACACTTCACAGCAAACTAACGAAATAAATTAACAGTTAGTCCATCATAACATATGCATAGCAATAACAACTGAAAATAACATCTACGCTAAATCATATCATGTCTGAAAACAATAATCATCAAACAAAGTATCATCATGTCACAGAATAATCCACTATCGCTCAAAACTAGCGATCAAAATATCCAACAAAACATGATAGGTCTAATAGTGTGAAAAGGTATCAACAGAAAGCATAAGCATAAACGGAGGGGTACTACAAAGTACATTGTTTACATAAAATAAAATAATTCTTAATTAAAAATAAAATAAAATATATATTTTTGTTGATAAAATAAAATATAATTACATATTTATTTATTTTAATATTTACTTTATATTTATATGTTTTATTTTTATATTAATTATGTTGGTTAAAAATTTAATTTTATAGTTTTAATTTATTTATAAGAATATGTTACATATGTTTTAATTTAAATATACATAGTCATAACATGAGGTTTTGTTTCCTACTATCATTATAGAACACTTCTTGACATAATTAAGAAGAAATACCAAGTCCTCATCTTAAATTTGAGCAAGACCTAAATTTGATGGTTGAACTTGGTTGTAAAAAAAAAATCTCAAGAAGTTAAACTAGAAAGTGCATATCTATCTTAGCTTAGAATTTTTTTCTTAATTTTCAAAGGGTTTTCAAGTCTATATTAAATTTTCTATAGTATAGATTTGAGGTTATTAAAGGAAGGGGATGAGACTTATCCAAGAGCCATTGTCAAGAAAATGGGGAGGATGAGGACAAAAAATTTCCGTCAGAAGCTTGAAGAGTAGAAATTGACAAACTCCCACTTTTACCATCCATGGTGGTAGAGATAGAGGATGGGGGAACTCATTGGGGCCCTCCATCATTTGGGCACATGACAGATGCAGGTGTGAAGGAAGAGAAATTTGAAAAATAAGTGGTTGGGAAAGTTGTAAAGATTTACTCTCGATGTTATTATTAATGATAGAATGTGTTGTTGAGCATATTTGGACCATTCTATTATTTCCTAAATCATAATAACATGGCCAAAAATAATGTCTTAAATTGATGAATCTTATTTAACTTGGTTACACAATTCTAGGAAGTAGTTGGGAGATGTGTAAATTTAAAGCTTTGACATAAACATTAAGAAAGGTGATAGTCCTCTAATTGATGATAAGCTTTAGAGACCTAGACTTGATAATAAAATTCTTATTCCCTTATGATACCACTTCACAAAGATTTATTACAAAGAATTTCCTACTAAATGTGTAAAAAATCTAGATTAAATATACTATACAATTTTTTTTAATTAGAAAAAGTCATCCAAGCTAAAGACCTTATTATTGACCATCTTATTATTCAAATTAAAGAAATTATGAGAATGCTAGGATTGGATTCAGATGCAGAGGAGAAATTGTGCATCGATCAGTGTGCTTGGTACCTGGAGAGGTGACATGTGGGGGAGGCAGGGCTCTCCCCCACAGAGGTTTGTTAGTGTGGCTCAGGCCGTAGTTTGGATTAATTGACCCTTTTGCTATTTTTTGTTTTCATTTTCTTTTTTTTCGTTTCCTTTGTTTTTTTTTGGCCCTGTTTTGTGTCTTCTTGGTTTTTGTGCCATGGCGACTCGGCTCTGAGGGCTCCTTGTGGCTCAGCCCCCTGGGGGATTTTATGGAGGAAGATAAGACCATCTTTGTTCCCCCTATGAATAGTGATGGCATAGCAAGTGGTAAAAGTTTTAAAGATGCAGTTGCGGGCAAGGAAACGGTTCTCCCATCTGGTGCGCATTTTTCTATATCAGGTCAACAATCAATGGTGGGTTCTGATGGCATTTATGGAGATCAAGGTAATCCCTCCTGCACTTCTATTTTTCTTTGCTCAAGCCTAACCCTGAAATGAGAGAGGTCATCAGATGTGAAAAATCTAGAATTAAAGAAATTGCTATTTTTTTGCTACTACTGATAGCAATAAACTCCCATCTAGGAAATTTTTGGATTCCTGGTTTTCTGGCATATGGCTTTTTAAATTTAGAATTCAAATAAACTACTGTAGATTGCTGCAAAAGGGATTATTTGTTATTTTCTTTAGAAACCATGAGATGTAGGGCAAAGCCCTTGCTAGATCTTTCTAGAATGTCGGTGGCTGTGTGTTTCAAGCACTGGCTTGGAACCCTGTTGCCATTGCAGAGGAAGTGCTTACTCTCTCTTGCCCACAGTGGGTCATTGTGAAGAATGTGCCCCCAGAATTTTGGAAGCTTGTCCCATCCATTCTGGCTCCATTTGGTAATGTGCTCAGAATGGACGAGGTGAAGGCCTCACTGCCGAACCTCAATGCTAGAGTTCTCATTTCTTTGATACCCGGGATTGAATTCCCTCCTGGGCTCCTCATTGAAGATGAAGGAAGAATTGTAAGTTGCCCTCTTGAAATTTTGGGCAGTATAAATGCTTGTTACTTGTGTCGTCGTGAATGCCATATTTGAAAGAACTGTCCTCTAATTAAAAGGAAAGAAAATAGGGAGGCAGGTAAACCCACTAAGGGAGCTAAGGAGAATCAGAATGATGGTGCTGACATGGTGAAATCCATGGGGGGTGTTGTCGAAGCCCACCCGACTGATCCTGACTCTAGTGCGGGGTTATCTCATCCCTGATAGGATTGTGATCCTGTGGTGGTTTTAAACACCCCGAGTTCGGTGAACCAGGGTGTTCAAACCCTGGGGAAGCCCTCCCCTATTCAGAATTTTCTCTCGACCAAGAATTCATTTGATGCCCTTGTCAAGGAGGAGGAGATGGATAAAAATGAGAAAATTGACTTTGCTGTTGGACCCAAACCCATCAAAAACCCTGCTTCTTCAATTAATTGGAGCAAGGAGAAAATTGAGAAACTTAATGCTCAACAACTTGTTATGTGGAAAATTTGGGAAAGAATTGAGGAAAATTTACTAAATAAGTGTGGGCCGCCTAAGAACAAACCTAAACAGACTAACCTAAAGCAAATTAATAGAACTGAGAGGAAAATTGATTTAGAAATGCATCAGCCAGGTGATCTTCAAGCTTGGTCTATTGCTAGGAGTGATTCCTCCAAATCCTCAGTTATGGGGATAGCATCAGAGCTGCAATCTGAAACGGGTGGCACTTTGTGCAATATCTTTAAGGTGGAAGATCATCTGAATGGAGGTATTTCTAATGATTTGTCTGATACAATTACTAGGGTTGTCCAGTTGGATTCCAACCAACTTGATCATAGACAGCATGACAATTCTGAGCCTGTCCTGGGTGTTATACTTTCTGTGTCCAACCCCATGCCAACCATACCGAGTGAGGCCACAGGTGACTTCAGGGATGATGTTGAGGAAGATAACAGAAAGGAGAAGTCTGGGATAAGCTCTAAACCTAAAAAGGGGCCTGGGAGACCAAGGAAATATGATGCCCTAGCCTCCAAAAATTCCAACAGCCAGCGGATCAAAAATAAAAGAAAAAATACCAGTCTTGTTATTCAATCTCCTATGGCTAAGAGGATAGAGGCTGAGGAAAAGCTTCCTAAATGTTTTGAGTAGTTCAAAAACTACCAAGAGGACACCCCTATAGCAGGTGAACATGAATCTTAATATTATATCATGGAACATTAGGGGTCTAGAGTCCCCTGACGGAAAGTATATTGTGAGAAGGTTCTTAAATCTAGAGCCTACAAAAGATATTGTCCTTTTACAAGAGACAAAAGCTACAGGGTTTACTTTGGAGGTAAACATGAGATTCATATGGAAAGATTCTTACCAATTCTCCACCCAGCATGAGAGGGGGAAAGGAGGTCTGACAATTCTCCTTGCTAGTAAATGGAAGCAATTCATGGTGGGTAATGGCATCTTGCCCTATAACAGGGTGGTTTGGATTGTCTTAGAAAAAGAGGGTGCGAGAATGGGGATTGGAGTGGTTTATGCTCCTAATGACCATAGAGAGAGAATCTAACTGTGGCAATGGATGGAATCACATTTTCCTAAAGGGCCTTGGGTTCTAGGGGGGACTTCAATATGATGGAGCAAATGGAAGATAAGTGGGGGGGAATTAATGCTACCTGGAAGGGTTCGGAAAAACATTTCTGACAAAGGTTTAAAAACAAATTTGGGCTATTTGATCCTCTGGAAAAAAAAAGAGAGAATTCAAAGGCATTTGGTTTACTTGGTGCAATGCTCAGCAAGGGAATAACATGATCTACTCATGGCTGGATAGGTTTTATGCAAGTAAAAATGTCATCAACTTCCTCCCTATTAATTCTGGACAGCAGGTGTGTGTTCATCCTTACACCCTCTCAAATCATCATCCCATCAAAGCAACGGTCTCATTGACCCAAGATAGTGGGCTGGAAACTCCCAAGAAGTCTAAATTCTTTTTAAATACTCAGCTTCTTCAAGATGAGGACTGCAGGGATGGCATAAGGTCCATTAGGGAAATAAATAAGTGGATCTGGAAAGAAGACAATGCCATTAATAGGTGGAACCAAAATGTGGATGCCTGGCAGAAGCTTCTTCAAACAATTGGTAGAAAAAAGGCCATGGACAGAAGGAAAGAAGAACATGAGCTCGAGAAGGCTCTTTTCATGGCCGAGGCAAGGATGCAAGAGGATCCCTCAAATCCTTATTTAAGTGAAGATCTGGAAAGAACAAAAAATGATCTTAGGAAGATTCAAACCTACAAGTCCAAAGGCCTCAAGGTCAGAGCCAAGCTGAATTGGATCCACCATGGAGATAAAGTGTCCAAATTCTTTTTCAATTACATAAAAGAGAAATCCTAGAAAGAATAGATTAGGAAAATTTGGGAGGATGGTAGGCTCTTAAGCTCTTAGGAAGATACTCTTGCTATTTTCCATGCTTTTTATCAAAAGCTTTTTACTTTAGAAGACCTTCAGGATTGTAACATGAGGGCTAGAGAGTGCTTAAGGAACATTATCCCCAAAAAAATCAATATTACCCAAGCTACCAGGTTGAATGCTGCTATCACCAAAGAAGAAGTGTAGAATGCTATTCAATCTATGCAAATGATAAGTTCCCAGGCTGTGATGGAATGCCTGTTGAATTCTACAAGACTTTCAGTGACTGGGTAAGTGAGGATTTGTTACAAGTATATCAGGAGGCCTTGGATAGAGGTTCTTTGGGAAGATGTATCAATAAGGGTATTATTAAGCTCCTTCCTAAAGGGGGTGACAAGACCCTGGTTAAAAACTGGAGGCCCATAACCCTGTTGAATATGTCTTACAAAATTCTTGCTAAAATTCTTGATCTTAGGTTGGTGGATATCCTCCCAAGTTTCATTAATAGTACCCAAACTGGGTTCATTAAAGGGAGATACATTTTAGAGAATCTGATTACAAGCTGGGAGGCCATGAACTGGTCGAGGAACTCTAATCAAAACTCAGCAATGTTGCTTTTAGACTTTGAAAAAGCCTATGACATAATTGAATGGGCTTTCCTGAGAACTATGTTGGAAGCTTTCGGGTTCCCTGACTATTTCTGCAAAGCTATGAATATTTTGCTAAGGGATGTGGTGGCTCAGGTTGATGTTAATGGAGACTTGTCAAAGGAAATCTCCCTTTGCTGATCCATAAGAAAAGGGTGCCCCCTTGCTCCCTCTCTTTTTGTTATTGCCTCAGATGCTCTTCACTATTTGCTCAGGGATCAAACTATCTCTCCCCAAGTAAGAGGGATTTTCCTCCTGGATCAGTCTGAGTTGATCAATATCCAGTTTGCAGATGATACTGCAATCTTTATTGAAATGGAGGAAAGAAACCTTGATAGGATAATGGAAAAACTACAGTTATTTTGTTAGGCTTCTGGAGCTAGAATTTCTTTTCCTAAATATAGTTTTCTTGGATGGAAGGAAAATCCGCCCAATTGGCTGCAAAAGTATAATTTCTAGTGGGGAGGACCAAATAAGCTGGTAAGATATCTGGGTATCCCATTTTCCATCAGTCCTAATTTAAAGGAGATGTGGGAGTGGATAAGTGGTAAAACTGATAAGAAACTTGGCAGTTGGGACAAACAGTATTTTTCCTTTGCTGGTAGGTTCCAAATTTGTCAAAAAGTTCTCTCTTATTATAGCATATATTTTGCTTTAGTCTGGTTCTTTAACAGTTATCAAATCAATGAAATTCAAAAGAGGATCAGGGAATTTTTTATGGTCTAATGGTAAAGGTGAAAAGAAGAAGCATTTAGTTAAGTGGGATTGGTGTTGTATGGGGAAGATGGAAGGTGGTATGGGGCTCAAGGATTTAAGAATCTAGGGCATCACACTTGCTATTAAATGGATTTCCCACGCTATGGAAGGTAAGGAACCCTGGAAGGTTCTGATTAGATGGAATATATCAGTAAGGTTGTGCCCAAGAAGGCCAAGTCTTGGAAGAATCTACCTCTTTGTGACATCCTTCTTAGAAAACATCCCATGTCACCTGCGGGTTCTCCTATCTTTACTAGCCTATGGAAGGCATGGGAAATGGTTAAGCACAAGCTCTCCTTCAAAAATGGCAATGTTGACCTCCATAATGGAAATGTGTTTCATGAATATTCCTCCTTATGGTGGAACCTAGAGCACCATAATAAACCCCTGGCCTTGTTGCAGGGATGTTCAGCTAAAAAGTGGTGGCACTCTGGCATTCTAACTTTCCATGACATCCTTGATAAGGGTCGGTTAAAGCCTATGAAAAAGTCAGTTGAGGAGTTTAGGTTAGACAACCCTAGCAATAGAACTTACAACATTCTTGTTGATGCTTGCAAAGATATTTCTGTTTCTAACAATGTGAAGGATAGTTATGATTTTAATGATGATATTGTTTGGTTTGATGGTTCACCTTTATGTGATATTAAGGCCAAAAATTTATATAAAGAGCTTACCAAGCAAGAGTCTATTCTTGAGCATGTTAATCTTTGTTGGGATGTGAGACTTGCAGAATGCGGGTGGAGGAAAACTCTCACAACAATCTGGCAAAATTTAGAGGAGCCAAAAAAAGCCAGTTTCATATGGCAATTACTATTGCACAAGCTTCCCTTTAAACATACTCATAATGATGTTGATATTTTCACTATCTGCAGGTTTCCTAAAAGTATAATACACATTTTCTTTAACGATTTCTATGCAAAAGAGTTCTAGAATATTTTCTGTAATCATTTGTTAATTTGGAATAGCAATGGTAATATTAGATACTGTGATATTATGTTTTGTGATAAAAAGCTAAATAAGGAAGCTAATGCTTTATGGGATTGTCTCACTACTGAGATCCTTTGGTTCATTTGGAGGGCTAGGAATGAGGAAAAATTTCAAGGAAGTGCTAAAGGGCTTACTGAGTCCAATAAATGACTCATTTCTTTCAATGTGGCTATGCAGGTTACAATGTTGATGGAGGCTAACATGGCTAAATTCAGGAGATTGTTAACTGATGAGGTGGTTCACAAAATGGAAGTGAAAAGAGCACATAACTGGAATTATGATTATATTGAATCAGGGATTTTTCTCAAGGATTTAAGGGGGTTTCAAAAGGTATTTAATGATGTCGTTGTGGATGAGGGAGTTGGGGGAAGCATGCTTAGTGGACAACTCAATGATGCAGCCCTATATATCTGAGTAGTTATGTGTGATAGTACCAGCATAGAGAGTGACAACGCAATGGTTGAGCGAATGGCTCCAGAGACCCTTGCATGTTTGTGGACCTCAGCAAGATGTAGTAGACTCAGAAGTTGGTTTTCTTCACTGTTGCACAATCCAAGAAGAAGTGTTGGAATCTGTTGGAAAATAAGAAAGTTGGCACTGGTATCATGGAGGAGTGGTATGGGCATATAGGGGAAGGAGGACACCCCAGCATTGAAAACTTCCTAAAGGCACTTGAAGAAGCACAAAAGGATCTTAAGGAAGAGGAGCTGAAGTGAAAGGATGTAGCAACAGAGGATCAGGAAGAGACAGAAGCAGTTGATCAACAGTAGCAATAACTTCTGTCGTCTTTAACTCTTTGTTATGGACATGGTATTGTGTATACATATTTTGAAAAACATTGTATAAAAGAATTGTATGTAATCCATTTTGTATGCGGGATTTCTGATCTTCTGTAAGTATATGGCTAATGTCTATCCTTTGTAAAAGGGGGGTTAAGATAGTTGCAATATAAGGCTATTTTTTTAAATAGACCCAATATGTAAAGGTTGTATTTGTAATCAGATTATTCCACTATAT
Source organism: Sequoia sempervirens (assembly GCA_007258455.2). Lineage (NCBI taxonomy): Eukaryota > Viridiplantae > Streptophyta > Pinopsida > Cupressales > Cupressaceae > Sequoia > Sequoia sempervirens. The sequence continues at coordinate 345,728,991 of VDFB02281492.1, read as the reverse complement.
TTAATACAAAAAAAATTAAAGAAATTATGAGTAATGTATCACAAAAAACTTAAAAAATATGACTTAAACTTCAAAGAGATGAAATCCAAAAACCATTGTAAAGCATGAACACGCTCCAAATTGATGTTGTGGTGTCCTCCTCCTAGCATTAAAAAATTACCCTAGAGTAATCCAAGAAAAATTTGTATATCTGCAAGAAGTAGTGAATCATCCATGAATAGATTAGGCAAATATTAATTTAAATTATAGCTTGTTCAACAAAATAATTTAGAAAAAACCTAAATTTTGAGCAAATTTATCTTGATGGAATTCGAGAATCCTTATTTGATGCTTCAACTAAGAAGTTAAGTTTTAAAGTTAGAATTCCTTTCCATCTAAATAGAAAATCACATAAATCTTCTTAGACCTACACCATCATATTTCTTAAAGAGTATTTTCCCTTTGATGACTATGTTTACTCCCCAGTTAGTATAAAAACACATTTTTTGAGGGAGTTTAAAATTTTTTAGATCCCTTATAACCCTTTACATGGAACCAAAAAGTTTATATGTAACCACTTTCACAATGATTTTATATAGTCATGTGTCATTAGGTGAGAGTTGTTTTTATTCATTTGAAATGAGTTGTTTTTATACAATAAATTAACATTTTTTTATAAATATGGATAGTGTGTTAGGATCCTATGTTTAAAATAGTCAATAGTCAATTTTGATCAATAAAATTAATACAAATATTATCTTTTTGGTAAGAAGAAGGAATCATTGTTATTCAAAATGATGTGTTCCTAACAATTAATTAATAAATATGGTCAAGAATATTTCATAGATAGAGAATTTTCCCACTAACATTGATAATTGTTGAACTATTATTTTTGAAATATTCATAGATCAAATTTGATCAATAAAATAAGATAATCATTGCATTTCAATATAAATAAAAAATAATTGTTTAACTTTTCAAAAAGATGGATACTTAAATAAAGTGGTGTCACCTAATGTGTCAATTTGACATTTGTTAAACCAAAATTAGATGATGCAAACTTTAGAGAATCTAATTTCATTGATTAAAAGTGGAAAAAATAATTAAAAAATTAGGAATGTGAATGCAACAATAAATATACACAAATCATGACAAGGCCTTGTGATAACTTGGATGTTTCCTTGTCTATTGTAAGATGTATCAATAAAATGAGAAAATTTGGGTTCATTCAAAAGGTAATGTAATGAAGCAAAATATTTCTAGGAGAGGACCCACTAGGCATAATTAGAGTTGATGTAGCTTTAAAAATATTATATTCCCTTTCTTAGTTATTATTTATTGAGCAATATTTTGTAGGGATATTTCAAAATTTTCAAGTCTATAATTTAAATACTAAATTATTAATTTTGAACTCTAAAATATTATCTATAAGTGTAATATATATTTTATTTAAATATTATAATAACAATCACAATTATTAATTATTAATTTTATAAATAATAAGTATATTTTTAAAAATTAAATTGTTTTAAAATTTTATTTATTTTACTTTAAAATAATAATATTTATTAAATTTCTCAAAGTAAAAATAAAATAATGAATTATTGAAATGATCAATGGTGGTTTTTCTAAAAGTAAAATTAAAGGATACACAGAAAAATAAAATAGTTTTCCAAATAAAATAAAGTAAATTGTTTACATAAAATAAAATAATTCTTAATTAAAAATAAAATAAAAAATATTTTTTTGTTGATAAAATAAAATAAAAATATATATTTGATTTTCTCTAATATTTACTTTATATTATATTTTTTATTTTTATATTAATTATGTTGGTCATAATTTTAATTTTATAGTTTTAATTTATTTATTAGCATATATTTCCTATGTTTTAATTTCAATGTACATAGACACAACATAAGGCTTTGTTCCCTACTATCATTGTAGAACACTTCTTGACATAATTAATAAGAAATACCAAGTCTTCATCTTAAATTTGAGCAAGACTTAAAATTGATGGTTGAACTTGTTTCTAAAAACAAAATTTCTCAAAAGGTTACATTGGAAAGTGCATATCTATCTAAAATTAGATTTTTTTTCTTAAATTTCAAAGGGTTTTCAAGTCCATATTAAAGTTTCTATAGTATATATTTAAGGTTATTTTGACATATTTGAAAGGTTTATTATAAAATAAGGGAAATTTTCACTAAATTCACTACCAAGATTATAAATCGACAAAATAATAATAGTTTTTAGAGGGTTTATTAACAATATATTCAGTTTATTGCAATTCATATTTGAGGTAATTTGGAGGAAATATGAGGAAGCTATTATTAAATTAGGGTTTTCATAATTCAATTGTGAAGACTATAAATGAATAAATTTATTGGAGATTTTTTTTAGGTAAGTTAAATCTAGGCCTAGGTAAGTTACAATATTTTCTTTAGATCATTTAGATTAGTTTTATGTGATTTATTATAAAAAAATTTCTCCCCATCATGGTGGAGCTTGGTATGCAAGAGGAATTTTTTTTGTAGAGCAAGATAACCTTCAATCAAACAAGCACAAAATCAACTGATTACACCAAACCTTTAACTCTCCAAACCCTCTCTAGGGTGATTCTTCACAAACTTCTTTGTTTGGATAGTAGGTCTATAGGCCTAAATTGATTGGAATATTTTACAATATTCTTGTCAAACCATGAAACCTTTGGCCATTTCAAACACCCATTACATACATCTTTAACATATCCCAAACCCACTTATGGTTACTTTGAACCAACCCCTTCAAATTCAAGCAACAACGTTGTCCTAGACCCTAATTAGGTCAATTTTACAAAGCAAGTACCCCTAAAACAATCCAAAAACCCCAAAACTAAAGTGGGAAGAATTAACCAAACAACCAAACAACAATTTCCACAAATTTTGATTAGTGACTCACTTCCTATGACACCTTATCTTGAAACCCTTCTTTTACACAATTTAAACAAGGGTTTATTGAAAAACCATGTTCCTGACCTCTTAAAACCTATCCAATGCATAAATCACCATTAAATACACCTAAACATGCTCAATCAATCATAAAAAATTTCTTCCCCCAAGGGTTTCTACTATTTACCACCTCTAACCTTCAATTTTCACTCAAAACTACACCATTTAACATCTAGGGCATCATGCCCAAAACCAAAATAAACCACCCCCTACTCACAACCACAATTATAACACATAATACTATAATTTATGATCCATTCCACTCATTCACAGGGTTTATAGATGATGGAATGGGCCTTTCTTCATTTTTTAGGTCTTCAAATCCTTAATACCCCTATTTCTAGCTGCCTACAGTGATTAGATTACTAAATTACTCAAACTCAATATAAACCAGAAAAACCAACTTTATAATTAAGTTATTTCAAGCCACCATATACTTCTATAATATTTCAATCAAAAAAATACTGTATGGACACGTACAACGTTATGCAATCACATAATTTGAATGAAAAATACAAAATTTACTGTCAAAAGGGGTGCTTTATCAAAATTTCTTCAAAAAAAATGACTCTAACATATTTCCTTGAGGTTATCCAAATTTATAAACACTAAAAAACCAAATAAAATGGCTACAACTTCCCTTTGAAGGCCCATGGTTGTTGGGCTTCCACATTTCATACATTTTTTGCATTTTTCCTTGACAACATTTTGACATTTTTTTGTCAATTTTGCAAATTAAGCTTCTCAACCTCCTAATTACCACTAAGACTAACTAACATGACTCATTACATTATAAAATGGTCTAATAAGACCTTATTTACTAGAAACCAATACTCAACACACTAAAATCTATCAAAGACCCTTAATTACAAATTCTAGCTTTGGTGCCCCTACACCATACAACTAACCTTGAAACTTTTCCAAGTCTCTTGGAAATGAAATTATAGGTTGCCCAAACATGTATAATTCATATCCTTGATCTTAAAATGGTCTTTTTCTTTTCCTCTAGATCAAATTTTGTTTACTTGTATCACCCCTTGTGTTCTCAAAATGCTTACCACCTAGTTTTTGTTTCTTTTGCACAAACCGTCTTGATAAATGTCTCCTGACTTTCCCTTCACTTGAGATTGATATTTTAATTTCTCTAGCATCTAAAAAAACACTTTTTCTAGTATTTTTTTAAACTAATTCCTCCTTATCTCTAGTTACACACTTGAATCTACCCACCTATCCTTGAATCACTTTATTTTTTCCTTGCATCTTTGTGATCAGATTTCCTATCTCAATAATCTCTTCCTTGGAAGACTTCCATACCTCTATTTTGAAAATATTTGACTACCCCTCTACTTCCTTAGAAAATATAGGGAAAAAAACTATCCCAACCATAATTCCATCATGATTTTTAAACTCATTTTTAGTATTTTCAAGGAATTCATCCTTGACCTTCTTTGTCTCAGACTTGGTCACCACTCTCTCAACTTCTTTGTTTCCTTCCATTATTGTATCGTGCTTCAAATTTAGTGTCCTCACATCTATCCTTGAAGTGGCTACAAATTCCATTTTCATGTCTTCTTTATCTTCCACAAGCTTCACAATCTCCTTCTTACCAAACATGATGACTCTTGCTGCCTTGATCTGCTCTTTTCCACCCTCTCGCAATGGGGTCAATGTAAAAGTGATACCATCCTTTTCAATCTGATATGTGTTAGCTCTCCCATCATAGATTGAGTTCCTACCAAATTTCCATAGTCTTCCAAGGAGTAAATGGCAACAACTCATTGGAAAAATATCACAAAGAACCTTGTCCCTATAACCACCAATCTAAAACTCAACTAGTTATTTCTCATTAACAAAAATGGATTGATCATCACTCACCCTAGAAGCTTTCTATGGTGTTTCATGAGGGATTATTTCTAACTTCAACTTATCAACCATTTCACAAGACACCATGTTATTAGTAGATCCTAAATCTATCACTACATTACACATCTTACCATTACATTTGCAAGTTGTTTTGAACAATTGTCTTCTTTGAGCCATATCCTTCTCCTTGGATGCTTGAAATAAGGTTCTTCTTACCAACAAAATTTCTCCAACTTTTGGAGTACCAACATGACTAGTAGAATTTGAGCTTTCACATTCATCTTCTTGCACTATTTAATCCCTTCTTTCACTTCTCCTTTCACCACCACTTGATGTTGATCCTTGTCTTTTAGGACATTTGTATGCTAGATGTCCAAAATCATTACAATTATAACACCTACTTGAAAACATGTTTGAATTTCTACCTCCACCAAATATGCCTCTTGTGCCTCTAAATCCACCACGTTGATCACCAAATTGTCCTTGTTCTTTAGGTGCACCTCCTTGACACTCATTGGATTGTATTGAAGAAGAAAATGTACCTCTACCTCTTGATATGTTGCATCTACCTCTACTTGTTTTGTCTTTCCTTATTTTCTCTTTATGTTCTTCCCTTATAGCCATTTGGTAGCATTCCTCAATGGTCCTTGGATTGTGCAAACTCAATTCATCTTGGATGTTAAATCTTAGTCCACTAAAGTACTTAGCCACTTTTTCTATATCATCAACCATATGTCCTACTCTTATTCTCAACTTATTAAACTCACTAGTGTAAGTTTTCACATCCATTTCCCTTTGTTTTAAATCTTGAAGCTTTTAGACATTTGGATAGAATAATCACTTGGAAGAAAATTACCTTTTAATTTGGCTACCATCCTATCCCATGAAACAATTTTGGCATTACCTTTTTCTTCTCCTTTCAGCTTGTTCATAATTCCACCAAACTAATACATGCCCCTTCAATTTAGTCTTTTCTATCTTCACCTTCTCTTCATCAAGAACATCCTCACATTCAAAGAATTTATCTAAAGCTGCAATATAATTTGACAATGCTTCCTCATCAAGAGTACCATCATACATAGGAAAATAAATTTTTACCTTGTCTTTGTTTCCTTTTATTGCATTCAGTAGCCTTGCCATTCTTTGGTCTTCAAGATCCAACTCTTCTTCTACATCTTCATACTCTTCATCTTCATCTTTAGAGTCACTTCCATCTCCCATAATCATTCCTCTTTTCTATCATGTTTCAACACTCTCCAATCTTGCAACCAACCTATTTTTCAATTCCTTCAACTTTTTGATCTCCCTCTCAGTCTTCTCTTCCATCTCACATTGTCCTAGCCATATTATTCCCCTTTGGAGGCATCTTGACACTTTGTCTTTTCAACTTCCAAATTTCCTTTCTTCAATCAACAACGTTCCACTCTCAAAAGATCTATTCCCTAAGCTCTGATACCACTTGGTGTAGAGCAGGATAGCCTTCAATCAAACAAGAACAAAATCAACTGATTACACCAAACCTTTAACTCTCCAAATCCTACCTAGGGTGATTCTCCAAAAACTTTTTTGTTTGGCTAGTAGGTCTACAGACCTAAATTCCTTGGCATATCTTGCAATCTTCTTGTCAAACCATCAAACCTTTGGACATTTCAAACACCCATTACTGACATATTTAACATATCCCAAACCCACTTATGGTTACTTGGAACCAACCCCTTAAAATGCAAGCAACAACACTGTCCTAGACCCCAATTAGGTCAATTTTACAAAGCAAGTGAGCTTAAATCAATCCACAAACCCAAAAACTCAATTGGGAAACATTAACCAGACAACAAAACCACAATTTCCACAACTTTTGATTAGTGACTCTCTTCCTATGACACCTTATCTTGAAACCATCCTTTTAGACAATTTAAAGAAGGGTTTATTAAAAAGAATAAGATAAGCTCGAATTGTGTTGGGGATGACATAAAAAGAGAAAAAATGAGGAAGAGAGATTTGGAGCATAGCACAAAAATAGAGAGTCGGTTGGCATAGGGAGAATGGGAGAAAGATGGGGGATCAACGTACAAAATTCAAGGAAAATCAATAGTCAGTGAGAGGGTGTGAAGAGGAAGCTATAAGCAATGTATCATATGGTTAAGAATCTATTTTCTACTAGCAGCCTTCAAAAGTGGAGAAATTGACAAACATGAAAATCTATTTTATACAATTTCAATGTATTCTCTTTCTATTACATTGCAAAATTAATTGTCTTTTATTTGTATTTTTTCTTGGGATAAGCGCAACATGCAAGTGTGTTCCACTATGGATAATGGAGAAGTTTTTGTGAGCTTAGAGAAGCTCTAAAATTTCCTTGCAAATATTAGGCTTTGTCTTTAATTACTTGCCATGTATTTGTCTTTTTGTTTTGCTCATTATTAGTCTAGCTTGGCATTGAAGTATTAACTTATCTTTTGTGCTTAAAATTATTTAGTCCTAAGTCAATTTCTGGACTCTTTAACTCCAAATCCCATTGCATAGGTAGAATATTAGTGTGTAGTATAAGTGATGTGTTGAAGTTTTTATTTTTGGAACTCTGATAAAATTCAAGTTTTGGTAATTTCTGAGTATTAGATCATCATTTTATCTTAGCCATTAATGTTTGGTAATAGAGTGTAAGATTGAGACATGCTTTCATAATTTTGGTATCAGAGCTTAAAATATTTAGGAGAGTCAAAATTTTTGGGTAGGAGAAGTTTGTTATGTTCATGAGATTTTGGACAAGTATGTGTGTGTGAAAGTTTGATAGTTTAAAAAGAAAACTTGGGTGCTGAAAGATGAGGCAGAGGACAAGAAAACAGAAGCCCTAGTTGAGGTATCAACATAAAGATCACAAGATGCAGTAGTATACTAAAAAGGAAAGCATCAAGAAGAAAGAAAATATGAAGAAACATGCTTCAGAGTTTGAAAGAGAAATGATAGAATTGAGAAGAGATTTGTAGAGATGTAAGTTATTGGTGAAGAAAATGCTTGAGTAAAGAAGCCAATAATGTGATTGGTATTGGCCCATGACAAAGAGGTTGAAGTGGCCAATAAAGTTGATTCTGAAGGAATGATGAAGACAAGGTGTGGAAACCTTGAAAAGAGAGGACAAAAATATTGGGACAAAGAGAAGTTTCTAAGTGAGCAAAATGCACCAAAAGAGGTGAAGAAATTTATCATTGTGGAGAACCTAAGGACAAGCAATGGATATCAGGAGTGGAAAGAAATGTATGATGAAGGGTTAAAGAATAAAGTGCAAACAGAAGTAGATGTGGAAGGAAAAGAAATGAATGATGAAGAAATTACAAAGATGGAATTTGAAGAATGTGTGGCAAGTGGAGAAGATTTGTGGGCACAATTTTCAATGATAGGACAAGAATGGATGGAGAATCTTGCTAGTGATGGTATGAAGACAAATGGGACAACAAATGATACTAAGATGAAATCGGCAGTTGATGATAAAGAAGTTATTGATGTGGAGAAGGAAAAGAAGATTGAACTACCTTCGAGAACAACTTGGAAGAAGATTGAGGAGAACACATGTAATGTGAAAGTTAAGCAAGTTGTTGTGGATGATTTAAATTATCATGTTTATGAATCTTTCAATGAAACTATTGAATGAAAGAGTTTAAAAATTGTAAAAGGGAAGAGTTTAAAACAAGAATTTGAAAGGGATACATGGAACCCAATAGTGATAGTGATATATATGAACATGAAATGGTGTTTTGGAGGATTTTACATGAAAAAGACATTAATAAGGAGGAGGTACAAAAAGAAAAAGGAAAAAAAAATTAAAAAAACTTAATGGAAAGCATGGCAGTTGTTCTAGAGCAATGTTGGAAGACAAGAAAGAAAAGAATAGAAAATTGATTTTTGGTTGGTGACCTCCTATGCGAGAGAAATGCTTTCTTTTATCTCCTCAGGAGTATGATGTAGGAGCATCAATCCACCTTCCCCATTTTTGGTTTTCTATTTTTATTTATGTTTAGGTGCTTTGTTTTAAATTTTGACTTCATGCCAAATTAACTCAACTCACATATTTCCCCATTGGCAAGGAAGAAATAGTTAGAATACATTGGCTCGATTTTTGTGTGTGAGTGGTTTCCAAGAGGAGGAAAAAAAATTTGTTTGAAAAAGAAGAGTAGTTTTAGAGAAAGAGGGGGCATCAAATCATTTTAGGAGGAGTTCTCCTAAACTAGTTTTTATTTTTTGGAAGTCGATGCAGAGCGGATATTGATGGTTTTTTGGGGAAGAATATTTTGTGCATAGATGAGAAATGATTTTTCAAAAAGAAGAAGATAAGATTGAATTTTGTTGGGGACGATAGAAAAGATAAAAAATGAGGGAGAGAGATTTGGAGTGTAGTACAAAAAGAGAAAGGTAGGTGGAATAGGGAGAAGGGGAGAAAGATGGGAGATTAGTGTAGAGAATTCAAGGAAAATCAACAATTAGTGAGAGGGTGTGAAGAGGAAGCTACAGTCAGTGTAGCATATGGTCAAGAATCTATTTTCTACCAGCAAGGTTCTTCAAAAGTGGTGAAATTGGCAAACATGAAAATCTATTTTGCATAGTTTCAATGTATGCTCTTTGTATTACAATGCTAAATTAATATAGCCTTTTCTTTGTATTTTTTGTTGGGACAAGCACAACATGCTGGTGTATTCCACTATGTATAATTGAGAAGTTGTTTTGAGCTTGGAGAAGCTCTAAAATTTCCTTGCAAAGAGTTGTGTCTTTAATTCCTTGTTGTGTATTTGTCTTTTTGTTTTTCTCATTATTAGTCTAGCTTGGCATTGAAGTATTAACTTATTTATTGTGCATAAACTTATTTAGTTCCAAGTCAATTTGTGTAGACTCTTTAACTCCAAATTCCATTCCATGGGAAGAGTATTAGTGTGTAGTATAAGTGTTGTGTTGAAGTTTTTATTTTTGGAACTCTTTGATAAAATTCTAGTTTTGGTATTGTCCAAGTATTGGATCATCATTTTATCTTAGCCATTGATGTTTGGTAACAAAGTGTGAGATTTAGATAGGTTTTCATCATAAATATACTTATCATCAAAGATTTATGTTGTTCACATCTACATCCTATTGTGATAAAGTGATTTTATTATTAAATTAAGAGAGGATGTAGAAATAGGTTAGTTCTTAGCCTAGTGTCAACTTTTAGGGTCAAGGGAACATCAAGTACTACTACAATAGATCTATCGTCAGTTTGTTTAATCATATTTAAGATACATATATCAAAATCCCATGGGTCTAATTGAGCCCAAAGTTGAAGAATATCTTACCAATCTTAGTAAATTGTTACATTTTTGCATTATTGAATCATATGTTAGAGGTGTGCATCTCTAATTTTAAAATTCATGATGTTCAAATATTGTACTAGGTTTAGGGATTTGGTAATATAATAATTTGTGAAACACTAGGAGAAAGGGAAATAAATCCTACTAAAATTAGTGATTCTTTATCCCTTATTTCCAAGATAAGTACTCTAAATTTTTCTTAACAATAGAAAGGTGAAATTTATACTAAAATTCATGACGAAACCCCCCAAAATAGAAATTTATTTTTATGGTTACAAAATTCTTATGTATAAAATTTCTAATACTAGTACATAAAATTGGAACATTAAAAGTTGAGTGCATGTGCATTATTATTATTTTTTTCAACAAAAGGAATATAGTCTATATATATTATATATGTATCAAATTTACAATAAATTACAATTTGAGAGAGTCAGTAAGCTTCAATTCAAATTCACCCATCAACACATTACAATTTGAGAGGTTCATCTCTTAATAACAATGAAAATCCCATATAGTAATATCACCTATCTAGGTACACATGAATAAATGCAAGCACCATTGCACATTATCCATTCATATTGCATACCATTTACCCTTGATGTTGGAGCATGAAAACCCTCGACAACTTGACATAAGAAATATTTCAAACTTCAAGCCATCAATCTACCACCAAACCACATACCAATTAAAAGAGAAGGAAGAGAATCTTTGAAATGTTGAAAGGTGAAAGGAAATGAGAATTTGGGAAGTCAAGAGTCGAGGGGAAGCTTGGTCAAGTACCAAGTTAAAGGGAAGGTCAAAATTCTGACCCTTGAAAGAAGGGAAGAGTCAAGGATCAAGGACAAGATATATCTTGGTGCACATGAATAAATGCAAGCACCATTGTACATTGACAATTCAAATCACATACCATTTACCGTTGATATTAGAGCATGGCAACCCTCGACAACCTGACATAAGCAATATGTTGAACATCGGGCCATCAACCTACTACTGAATCACATACCAATTAAAAGAGGAGGAAGAGAAATTTTGAAATGTCGAAAGGTGAAAGGAAACGAGCAATTGGGAAGTAGGGATGACACCCATTGTTTCTTTGTTCGAAAATTCAAAAAAACATTTATCCCCAAGCCTAGATTCAAGCATAGAGCTCATTTTGTTCCAACTATCCCACCCATTTGCACCAACTAAAGAGCTTCTAAATGATAAATTCATTGGTTGTTGAAAAGATGGCTAAGAGAGCTCATAATCAAAATTTATTTTATATTTCTCTCTCATCATGGATGGAATCATAACATCATTCTAATGGGACAAGTAAGATGTAATGTCTCCAATTTGGACCTAAAATGTAAATTGCTAGCATTTGATACTCTTCCTGATCAAAATCAATCCTATCATTCAATGATTTTTTGACTTGATCATAACCATTTTTGTCATCCGAAGTATCTTTTCCTTTTGACCATGTATCTGGGAATTGTAGACTAGAAATTAAGGACTTTGACAAATGACTTGATTCTCTAGAAGATCCATCCTTTCTTACAAATGAGAACCTGAATTTCCCACTAATTTGCAATTTCCTTGAGCTTGATATATCCTTCAGGAAACCCCTGAATTGTTTAATTTTAACCCTCTTAATTTCTTAAATGGCCCCCTACAAAGTACAATATTTGGGATTTGATTTTAGTGTGATTACAATGCAAGATTCTAGATTGAATCAAGTTTTAAAAGGTTCAAAAGTGGCAAAAATTATTAAAGTATTATATGGTTATATAATAAGAATAGAAAATATATAGTATTGTGTAGATATTAAAAAATGCAAACTTGAAAAATAACAACACCCAAAAAGGAGCTTTTTTGTGAAAGTTAAAAATATTGATGTTCCAAAAATAATGGAAAAAACAATAAAATGAACCAAAATTATAGAAAAATAAGAGTGTCAAATCAAAGAAATAACTAGAATCACTAAAAATTTTACAGAATTATACTCTACATAGAAATATCCCCTAATTTTGAGTACATATGACTAAGTTATGATCTTTGAAAGTTGGGCTTGAAAACCAAAATAGCCAATGAAGAGGGGTCCATTTTTTAAGTAACAACATTAGAAATCCATTCAATTATTTCATTAGTGCACAATAGAAAAAATATATATACATAGGTACATAAGGTATGATAGTATGACCATATGGATGAATAGTGCTAGACAAAAAGAAAAACTCTTCTAGATGACCAACTCGATAAATGATAGATTTTATATGGAATTGGGGGTTCTTGGTCCTTATAAATGTAATGGTAGGGATTTTTTGGCTTCAAAATGCCTCAAATTTTTACATTTCACCTAATCTACGAATCAAACCCTCATTTTCTACTATGTTCTATGATCTCCAAATCAAGCGAATGGATTTTTTTTACTTTCTTGAGCCTCTCAAATATGTTGAAACAACTAGAAACAAAATCAATATGACAAAAATATATGCAATAACTATATCAAATAATAAAACACATACAAAACCTTAGAGGTTAAAAAACATCATTAGACTTTTATGTTTATTTAGATCATTCAAAGATACAAAAGAAGAGCATATTAAATTTATAAGAGACTTACATGCAAAGCTTATCAACCCCCCTAAATATCTTAAATATAAATTATAAAAAACTATCCTAGTAATATATTCTCTTGTACTATGCTAATATCTATAAACATATAAGTAACCCAAATTTGAGTGCAACAAATAAAATTATTAAACCTATAAATAAAAATTTATATTGAAATAAAAATATCAAAATAGAGTTATTCTTTAAGAGAAATGCAAGAGTTCATAATTAATTTCTTTGATTTTCTATAGAAAGGAAATAGATCTATACATATATAGTGTTAGAATTTTCAATATTGTGAGGATGGGGATAAGACATAAAATAAAAAATTAAAGGTTTTCTTATTCAAATTTTAAAATCTATAAGGATAAATAGAAAGTTGAACCCATGAATGTGAAACACAATATATTATCCTCATTAGGAAATTTAATTATATTACCTAAATAAACTTAATAAAATAGTAAAATATCATACTTAGGATAAAACATATCCATAGTGAAAAAATGTTACACTAACAATAATTTTGATTTTATTTTTTGATTGATTTTAAACAAGAGTATTAAACTCTTTCAATTTATTAAAAAATTCAACATTTATTTTATAGAAAATGTAAACCTAGGTATTTCTTAAGAAGACATCTATAAAAGATACATTGTACATATAATTTCCAAATGATAAACACTTTTATTATCCAAAGAATCATTGCACATTAAATGTTAAACTCCTTTTGATCTTGTAGCACTACTAGGAAACTTCACGAATTTTCCTACCAAATACACAATGTTCAAAAAAATCAAATTCTAAAGGGTAATAAGAATTTCTTTCAACCAAACCTTCATTTTTAAATCATGAAGACTTTTCTCTCAAATATTCCCAATCTATTCATGCCACAACATTATCATTTTGTAGGAAGTGTAGAAGCCTTATCTATGATATTATTTGTTTCACGAACATGAGAGGAATTACATCTACCATTTATAATTATTATCTCATGTTTAAAAGTGCTGTTGAAAATACTCTTTTCTCTAATACCATAGCACCATAAATCATTGTGCATCTATCATTATACATCTATAACATTGATTCCTCTTATAGAAAGTAGGTTTATTTCTAAACTTAGAATGTGTGGAACACCAAAAATGGATTTAAATATTTTACATTTTAATCCCTATCTTTATTTTTCTTTGACCTATAAACTTATTTCTCAAATCATATCCTATGAAAACAGCCCCATTGATTTTTTATAATCGTTAAAACACTCCTCATGATAATTCATTTCAAATGAGGCATTTGAGTTTATTATTCATTCATAATGATGTTCATTTGATCATGTAACAAAAATTATAGTCCCTAAATCTTTAGCTAAGGTCTTTGATTCTATAGAAGAATAATCTTCAAACCTTCTCAATATTTTTAGATCTACAATCCTTCTTATAGTACAATATGTTTTTATCATAGTTCTAACACTTTATCTTACCTTAATAGAAAGCATTATATTTGCCTCTAGGTTTTGATTTCTTGCTCTCTAGCTATTTTTTTCTTAAATTATTTTTATTTTTTTTCATAGGAACAATCTCTTATAGCCAATATGTCATTCAATTAATAATAATTATAGATTTAATTATTATTTATTTTGATAATAAGACTACATTCTCAATTTGTAATTTAGAATTAGTATTAGTTACTTGGTCATTATTAAATTATCCAAAGATCTTAAATTAAATAACAAAGAAAATGTAACAACCTAGTGGTTACCTATCATTTGCAAGCAATTTTTTTTAAAAAATGAATACTTCTATTTATTTAAATATATTGCATGTGCATGAGTTTTAGATGGAATATTTTTTAGCATTTCTATCATTTATTCTTCTTGTTGTAATTGATGTACAAATAGAGCTACCATTCACTTGATGCAAAACACTTTGATAATATTAGTTCAAGAGGAAAGAGTGGAAAGGAAAAATGAAATGACTCCACTTTCTTCTTGCTTATTTTAATATTTATGAATTAAGAAAAAAAAAGACATGAATTTCATAAATTTGAGAAATTTCTATAGAATCTAAACATAAAATATTATACACAGATAATACATTTTAATATTTTTTTGTTCAATAACACACATTACATATTTATAGGATTTTCACATCCTATGTTATACGAGGGTTGTTCTACCTCATATAAGACTCAGGTTTAAATAGATGAATAATTTTAACAAGTCATAATACAAAAAAAATTGTATATTCAATATATATATATATATATATATATATATATATATTGGTCCCTAAATATATGTCTTTTATTAAAAAACTTGACCAAGATTTATCGCGCCCTAAAATGGGGATGGTTACAAGGAGAACCATCTCCCCAAAGAAAGGAAACCAACCAAAAAACCAATACCCAGAACAACAAACCAAAAACTTCGTACCAAGGGACATTGAACAATCAAATGTGACATTTACCTTTGGTTCCTCCCTTAGTCTATGATCAAAGGACCATGTCAATGGTTTCCTTCTTTCCCTTCTTGTTTCTCTTCCCCTTCACAACAAGCCAACCCTCCTCCATCCTTGCAGCCTCCTTCTGCCATTCCTTAGATGAAAAATGGTGTATCCATTCCTCTCCATGTTCTCCACACACTACTTTCCCACATTGACCCTTTGAAAATCCATTTACCTCCTCCTTTTCATGCACCCTCGTCAGGCTTGATTTCTCCCTACACTCCAGAGTTTTAGCACCGTTATGGTTTTGTACAGCCACAAATTTGTCAGCACTCCCCACATCAATACTATTCGAGGTAGGCATCTGAACATGACTTGACCACCCTAAATGTTCTAAAACCCTATTTGGCTGATGCAGTTCTAAGTTACCCATAACCTAAGTGAAGCTCTTTCCCTGCATTTCCTTCTTCCCACCCTATTTCTCCACCACATAATGGAGGTGAGACACATCCGGCCACCAAGTAGCTAGTTTAAGCAATCTAGGCTTTGCACATTGCGCAACAAGATGCCCAATTTGGAAGCATCTTTTGCATTGAAATGGTACCCCTTCATAATCCAAGGGTTGCACCCAACATCCTATGGAGGTATTGATTGAGATCTCTTCTAGGACTGTCTTTGATACTTCCATCTCCACCAAAATCTAGGCATATGTAGAATGCATGAGATTTGAGGAACCCTAATAAATCATCAAAAAATTACCTAAAGAATTTCCTATACCCTCTAAACAAGACTCGAACCAAAAATGAGGAGGAAAGTTTAGAAGTCTCACCCACAAAGAAAATTTTATCAAAATTATTTGTCACATAGTTAAAATTCAAATGCCATGGCTTCAAGGAAAGAGAAAATTTATCCTCTCATCTCCAAAAAAAATCACATAGAACTTTATTTTTATCAACTGCAGTTTCACAAATAATAATAAAATAACCTCTGGCAATTGGGTAGATTTGAACAAAACCATCCAAAATGGGCTCCTAGTGTTCAGAATTCCATTTATGGAGATCACACAAATGTGTCCAAAAACCCCTAAAATGTCCAATGAGCCCTAATTCTGAAAACACTTTGGCATTATGAGATACCTTATATCTTCAAGCTCATCTTACAAGAAAATTGATGCCAAGTTGTCCTTCAGACCATCAACTACCTTACCCAATTCCTGGGGGTGAGGATCTAAAGGGGCATTAGCAGCAACCCCTAACCAACTTCCATTGGCTCTCTCCCTGAAGCCCAACTTGTGACATTCCACACCCCACACAACAATAGTTTCACCTAGTTGCACAGATTTTACCTTCTGCCTGATGATACCAAACCACACATCTAAACCTCTATGACTCGATGGGAATCTTGCATTCATGTTGAGGACTATAGAAACCCTAGTTCCCATATGTGTAAATTACTTCATCGCTCCCATTATGTACAATCAATATATTATCCTACACATGATATTTTATCAAATAATTAAAAACCTAATAATGTAATATGTTTAACAACCCCATATTACACCACTTTCCAAATGGGGATAATTGGACTAGAAATACTTAATGAACATGTTTATTAGAGTAGAGACATACACATCTATGTGTGAAAAGTAATAGTGGAACTAGCCTCGCCAAGCTTCTTTAGTAGGAGTGACCATACTATAATTTTATCCAAGGATAGGGACAAACACATATACTCATGGAACTAGGGATAGGGACTAGCACTCATATTTGGGGTCATACAATAAGTTTGGATAGTGAAAAACACATCTATCAAACATAAAATTTATGAACAAGGACACACTTCTACTCACAAAAAAATATGATTGGAGACAAAATCATTCAATCCTAATCACTCAAAAAATGTGATTAGAGGTCTAAAAAAATCCAATCACAAACAACCAATAATTGTGATTGGAGAGAAACATATCCAATAACTATCCCTTAATAAATGTGATTGGGGACATACACATCGAATAAAAATATAAAAACATTGAGAAATAAGTTCATGTTGTCACTTATACAACCATCATTATAGATCTCTACCATTCTTATCACAAATACTATGAAATGGTAGTCATTGCCACTAGGAAAATGATCTTTCCTTTAATCACTTTAACATAAGTAGTTTTTTCACTAAAACTATTTTACAAACTCATTACTATTGACTGATGAAAGGTTGTTGAATATCCTCCAACCTCTTGTATCTCCATCCTCAAGTTGATTTTCTACCTATAAAATTTCAATTTGAAGTTCAATTTTAGAATGCCCCCCGCAAGTTTGGTGTCACATACAAGCTATGGTGCATCCAATTATAATTAAATAATTTTTTATTTTTATTATTTTTTGACACTTTTGAATTTTGAAAGAAATAATTTTAATGACTCACAAAAATGGACCATATTTTGAAGAAAATAATACAACTTAACTTTGACTTTTGGACTATGACATAAAATATCTCTAAATGAATTGATAATACATTTTGAGGCATTAAACTAAAAATAACTAAAGAATAAATTGTTATAATATACAAGTATAAATATATTGAAAACTAAATTCAATATAAAAACTATCATAGAAACTCAATCTACAAATGTAGAATTTAAAAACTAAACTAAATAAAAGAAAATTACTAGAGTTCAAATGACTCGAATCATTGTCTTGATTGATGTGGGCTACATCCTAGCTAGTGATTTTGGAGTCATTGACTGTGTTCCAAATATTGATATTGGTATCCTAATCAACCTCTCTAAAGCTACATGTTGGTGATGTGCATACATGTTTGTTTTCTTATAAAAGCTTTGTAATGTGCAGGAGTGCTAGCACTAGTTTTAGTGACAAGATATTGAGATTTTATTATTTTTGAATATTCTTTATCTCAATGTTACAATTGTGATACGGATTTTGAATACCATAGTGATAAAAAATTATGGAAAATTTCAAGAACATCCATATCATGTTTTCATGTGGTCAATTTGGCTATTCGGATGAAAGCCATTCACAACTAGTGGAATCCTATGACCTTATGAAGACTTTTTGTCCATATTATTTTCTTTTACTTAAAATTTTTTAGACTTCTTCTATAAGAATATATATTTTCTTCAAATATAATTGAAAAGTAGCTATACAATTTTTTCTCAAAAATATTAAATAATCCTCATATATCTCTATAAATCATCCTAAACTCATGAATTTTGACTAAAGTGGTTTTACTCATGCCTGGTTGTTGCATGTACCAACAATGAGGAGGAATATTCATTGTGTAGGATCTTCTAGATATCAATTCTTAGGTTGAATACTTTACATTCATCTTTTCAAATGTTGATCAAGAGGTATGAGAATTAGATAAAATTACTTCCATGTTCTTTGTGGTGAGAATTAACTCATTAATAGAAAGGAATTGGTGGTGTCCCTAGACTCTTTACGCCCCATAGATTGAAAAGGGAAAATACAAGAGTTTCTAGTTTTTTAATGCTTTGACAATATTGGCTACTTAAATAGATAAGAAGAGTGAAATAGTCAACATGCCAAAGGTGAATATGACTATTGGATCTTATTCTTTGAAACCATTTTAAAAATTTGATCAAATTTTATAAAAGATAAAAATATAATTTTGTACACATAATAATATAATTCTATATTTTATTATTCAATAACACATATCATATATTTATAAGAGTTTCCACATCCTATATTATAGTGGGGTTGTTCTACCTCATCTAACCACTCCTTTACATAGATGAGTTATTTTAATAATTATAATACAAAAAAAATATTTGTACAACTAGAATATATTATTGTGAACATGATATTTTAAAAAAATATAACAAACTTAATGATGTAATATTCCTAAAGGAAAAATATATTCTAGTTATATCTTTACATCTAGTGAAATATCTTCTCAATTTAATCACTAAGGTGAATTATTTGCATCTTGATCACCATTTTAGTTTCTTACAATTTTACTATAATATATTGTTTGTCACAATTTTTTAAGATATGTGATTTAAATGATCAATTAGAATTGTGTTGTAATATGGTGACAATTAAAATGATCCATCGACACTGATATATTAGGTGTAATTATTAATAAATAACTTTAAATGTTTGGTATATGTTGTTAACAACTTGTACACCCTATATGTGTTAGTAGATAGATCAAATAAATTATATATGCCTTGGAAATATATTCTTGATCCTTATTGATTTGATTCTTATACTCCTATATCAATATATTATCTTAGAGAAAAATAGGAACATTGTCTAATAAATTAATTAACCATTAATTAAGTAATTAGGCCCCCTTTTTACTTTATTAAATTTTTAAAGTAATGTTCTATTTGAGTAAATCATTTATTAACTAATAATTAATTAATATAATTAAGTTGATTATTAGGCTAATTTCACTTTACACATTTAAGCTAATGAAGTAGGGGTTCTCAACAACCCTCTTTTCCAAAAAAAAACACTCAAACATCCTCATAATGCATTCAAATCTACAACATAGTCTCATGAAATTACTTTAAAGTTGGCAACAAAAGGTATTCTCATTCTAGAAATTTGATTACATATTAATTTTCAGTCATCAAATAACTAATGGGTAGAAACATATACCTCATATGTAATCTGAAAATTAACCCAAAACAAACTACAACAAAAAAGAAAATAACTATGTTCTTCATAAGCACCTCTAAATCTACACTTTTCTCCTACAATAAATCACGCAAAACATTAAATATTCACCCATGGAGCCTTCAATTTTTTCATGGCTACCATAATCCTCTCAACCTGAAACAAAAATTCTTCAAAACCCCATTTTAGAATACCATTCCAAGATCTCTCTTTTACCCAAACCTGCAACAACAAATGAATGCCAAAAACATGCAACAAAACCCCCTCCAAAAATCAAAAATCTGATTTTTCCCTCTAATAAGAAAAGCCACGACCACCTCCTCATAATTAGTTGTTTCCACAATATAAAAATTAATAAATGACTTTTACTTCCATTTTGTAACTCCCAATCCCAATGCCTAAACTTTCCTTTTTAAATTTTCAAAAAATTACAATTACACCTCCACAACCCCACCTTCCATATTTCATAACAAAGGTGTAATTTTATTTAAATAAATAAAATTAAAATCACTCATTCAAATAGCCTCCAAACATGAATTTAAACCCCTAACATGAAATGCAAATGTAAATTTAAACTTTAATTATTTTTTTGTTTATGTTGATTACTTTTTCACCTAGGATGCTCCTACATTAGACATCCCATGTAGAAAGAAACGTTTCATGAGTTGAACTCATAAATATTTATAGATCATGTGCTTGTTCTTCATCCACCCTTCTTCCTTATCCACCTGTTTCTTCTTCTTCACCTTACTCTGAAACTTCCCGTCTCTTCCTTCCTTCATCTTTCCCCTCTTTCTTCCCCTCATGAAATTTCATTTTGGTATCACCATGGTTCATATTTCCATCCCACTTTATCATTCTAAACACCTGCACACAAATCAATATTAATGAATTCATGGAAATCAATGGATTCTACTTGCACATCTTTGTCACCTATTTCTCCTTCACCCTCTTCTTCTTCTATGTCAAAAAAATTCATCATACCTTGTTGTATTTAACTTGTAACATTTTATTTCTACACCTTACCATCTCTCTTTCTTCACTTCCTTTTACCATTTTACCATCATAAAAATTAGCTTCATTAGCAACATTAACAAAATTTGATAAATCAATTATTACCTCTATTTTATTTTGCTTTCTTGTTGCCAAAAATTTTCCTCCTTCAGAGAGGCATGTGATAGCTAAAACCTCTTTATTTTCCTCATTTTTTTATATCATTCCTCCCTCAAATAATCTTTCTAACTTCCTCATCTCCTCTTTCAACAAGAGACTATCTTCCTCTTCATCAAATCTAGCACTATCAAAATCCATTTTTCAAATTGTTGCAACTTTATCTACTTCTTTTGCACATAAATAATCACTAACATAATTAAATGATACCTCTTTTTTTTTTTTTTCATCCTTGTTTGTTTCACCATTTTCTTCATCTTTTCTAAATCATGTACACAATGCATCTTCAGATAAATAAATTCATTATAATTACCATTAAACTTATGATCCTCAGTGACCATTTTCTCTTCTCTCTTTCTACATCCTTTCTTTATGCTTCTTTCATTTTAACTGTCCTCTTTCAAGAGAAAATTCTTCTTCCCATATCTCTTTTCCCACATTCTCACTTCCTCCTTAATCATCTTTTCCAATACATCTACTTCATCCTGGAGCTTTTCAAATTCTTGATGGTACTTCCAATTTTCCACTTATTCCCAATATTTTTCCTAGAATAAAATTCTTATGGGCCTCCCCATAACCCATCCCATCCTCTTTGGTATATACTACCTCATGTCTGACGATCTATCTACACACAAACCATAAACACACCACAAAAAGGTCCTAGTGCAAGCTAACTCACATTCGACGCTCTACCTGCACACTTAGGAACTCTTGCTCTAATACCACTGATGAAGTAGGGGTTCTCAAAAACCCTCTTTTCAAAAAACAAACACTTAAACAACCTTACAATGCATTCAAATATGCACCATAGTATCAAGAAATTACTTTAAAGTTGACAACAAAAGGTATTCTCATTCTATAAATTTGATTACGTATTAATTTTTAGTCATCAAATTACTGATGGGAAGCAACATATGCCTCATACATAATCTGAAAATGAAAACAAAACAAAATACAACAAGAAAAAACAACAATGTGCTTCACAAGCACCTCTAAATC
Source organism: Sequoia sempervirens (assembly GCA_007258455.2). Taxonomy (NCBI): domain Eukaryota; kingdom Viridiplantae; phylum Streptophyta; class Pinopsida; order Cupressales; family Cupressaceae; genus Sequoia; species Sequoia sempervirens. Next base: position 345,706,957 of record VDFB02281492.1, on the reverse strand, counting down.
TGTACCTTTCTCCTGTAATCAATCACCCATGGAGAATTCAATTTTTTTATGGCTGATACAATCCTCTCAACTTGCAATAAAAGGTCTTCAAAAACCCCTTTTAGAATACTATTCCAAGCTATCTCTTTTCGCCAAACTTGCAACAACAAATGAATGCCAAAAACATGCAACAAAATCCCCCTAAAAAAAAAATGTTGTTTTCCCTCCAATAAGAAAATCCACAACCACCTCCTCATAATTAGTTGTTTCCACAATATAAAAATTAATAAATGACTTTTAATTCCATTTTGTAACTCCCAAACCCAATGCCTTTACTTTCCTTTTAAATTTTTTCAAAAAAATACAATTACAACTCCACAACCCCACCTGCTAACTTGCATAAAAAGGTAAAATTTTATTTAAATAAATAAAATTAAAATCACTTATTCAAATAGCCTCCAAACATTAATTTAGCCACCTAACATGAAATTCAAATGTAAATTTAAAATTTGATTTTTTTTGGTTGATGTTGATTGCTTTTTCAGCTAGGATGCTCCTGCATCATAAGCTAAACTTTGTAGTGTTCTTTTATTTTATTAATTTGAGCTATTATTAGATCATTATTTCTCATCACATGTGATTTCAACACTTGTCATGATCTAATCCATTTCTCATTTAGGGTTTTTTGATATAAGCAATCTCCATCATTGTACTTTTTTTATCTCCTGTAAGTTTTCCTTTTTTGAGAAAATAGAATATCATTGTTTGTAACTCTCATGCATGGAAGGTGTTCTTATTTGTTGTTTGAACCTACTTCTTATGTGTTCAACATGGTATTAGAGTGTGGATTCAACAAACCCCTTCTTGAATTTTGAGGGTTTTTCTTAACTAGGGTTATAAGAGTATCAAATATGGAACCTTCATATGCTTTTAGGTTTTGGAGTTGGAAATTTTTGGTGCATTTTGGAGAAATAAAAAGCTCACCATTGGATTCAAGAGGTTGAATAGATGAATTTTGGCTATAAATTTTCCTATATGGAATGTTAGGAGCTTTTGAGGAATTTTTCTTAATTGGGAGGTCATACTACCACTCAAGTGTTATATCATATAATGAAAATAAATAAATAATCTATATAAAGTGTGTAATGCTTTATAAAGTGTTTCCATTATATATACTGACATGTTAAGGCCACTAATTGACACCGCCACAACCTAGTAGCAACCCTACCACTAGCCCCTAGTAGTTTTACAGTCATCACCAACTCAATTCACCCCCCCCCACCAATCAACCACCACTCCATCAGTAGCAAGCTAGTGGGGTGATTTTTAAACCCTCACTAGTCCCCAAGGTCATATGGGTGACCAACACCCAACCCTTGGGGCCCTTTTTTTTTAATTTTAGCAAGATCCAAAAAATCACCATAAATTTTCACTAGGGTATCAAAATAAAGAAAATGATAAAGTATTGGAAATTTGTTTCCAAGAACTATCCAACGGTGCAAGTATTTATTTCATTTTTTTGTTGGTCTTGCACTTTATAGCTTGTTGACGTTAGATGTACTATTTTACTCCCAAGCTCAAAATTTTGACCATTTTCTTCATTTTTCATGATTCTTGTGGCATTAGAAAGGTATGTTAGAGCTCTTCATAACTATCCATGAAATTTTTCAATATTTTTATCTAGGTACATTTTATTCATTTTTTCTATTTTCACATTCTAATGAATTACTTGGACATTTTAGCTCCTAGAAACTTTATGTTTGCATGGGATGAAATGTTTTTGGCTCTTTGATATGTATTTCTAGTATTCTTGTCTTATTTGGGAATTTTAGACATCTTTTGTAAGTGTTGTGTGGTTTCACAACATGCCCCAAGACTGTAAGACTTCGGGACCTAAGTGAAAAAATAATAACTCTTATGGTAGGATCTAGAAAGTTGAAAAGGTCACTGGAAGTGAAAATTAAAGAGAAATCTTTAGTCAAAGAGTACTTGTAATGTAAGTGTTTTGGGTACTAGATACCAGGAACCATAAGCATTTGAAAGGAAAAAGGTGATGCAAATATGAACAGAGTGTTTTGGTTTGATATTTGGAGCCCGGTAAAATGAAAGTTATTGTAAAACTGATGTTTGAGGAAAGTTCATGGGTAAAGCTGAATACCTGATACCAAGTACCGAGTAGCGATGAGAAATGAAAATTTTAAATCTTAAGGTTATCCAATGATTTTGATAGTTTGGCAACCAAGTATATGTAGGAGATAATTATGTAAGGATTTATGATATGCTAGAAAGCATGTTATTTATGAGATTTATGTACTAAAATTTGAATAATGGTTTTATTTACATGAGATGTTTATAAATGTTTTCTTTAAAAAGGATTTAATGAGTTGAATTTGTGATTGTAGGAAATGTAGATTGTGATGTAATGTTTGGGTATGGATGGTCAGTCAAACATGAATCATGGATAGAATTATATCCAAGTTGGGTTGCATACTCTGGGAGGTTATAAGACAAAGGGATTTGAGTCCATTGAAATATTGTAGATCCTGGTATTGTACATGTGGTGGAGATAAATGCCAATCTTTGGGAGAGCCCATTCCCGAGAGTAGCAAACCCAAAGAAGAAGATAGTGTGGGAATAGAGTGATAAAATAATCATTTTGAATGTATGGGAGGTTCCTCCACACTATCCTGATTTGAAGTATCATCTTGGCGATGATTAAAGAATAAAGCCTGAAGAGCTTAAATGTGCGATTGGAGTTGACCTTTGTTGAATTCAATTGCAATTCTCTTACTAGTCACTACATTCCACATGCCTTGATGTGATTTGTCCCTTGGATTTCCTCTCATGCATTTTTCTTATCATATCTGTGCATTGTGTTCTATAAAAGGCTAAAGGATCTTCCTTTTTAAGTTAAAGTTTAGAATTTGTGGATGTCGAAAGAGCCAAAACTTCTTTAAGTTTTGTTCTTTTTTCCTATTTTCTGAATCATTCTGGTGTAAAAACTTGTATGCATGTACACATTTGTAACGCCCGTTGTGCAAACCCCAGAGAACTCAAAAAGGCAAATAATTTTTTTTTTTGTTTGCAACAATTTAATTAAACTTACAATACATTAACCATAATCACATAACATATTACATCACATTAACTCACTTAGTTCTCTGGGGCACGCGAGGTTACATTGCAACCACAAACGGAAATAAAAGATAATGATAAACCATGTAACCCATTACAATATAATAAACATGAATAAATGTGCTTCCATAAACCAAGAGCAATTATATTAAGATACCACATAATACAATCATAAGAGTCTCATCAAATAATTACATTGAATCCTAACTATTACATCATTGCTATAATGTTACATTACAATCTTTGATATAATAATTACAATAAAATTCCCAAACAATTGGGATGATACAATTTACAATGAATGTTGAATAACAAGGTGAACACTGATACAACTCCAACTGCGGAAAAGCTGCGAACAAGGATGCTGATGGGGAACCCAACGGGTGCGGAGCACGTTCCACCCAACCATGTGAATTAAAGATAATTCACCCCCCGAGCTCAGAGGTGACAATGAAGTGAACTCGACCATGATTGCCAAACCGACTCCATGACAACAAGGTACAACTTAAATACAATTCAGAGAACACAATTAAACCAAGCAATGACAATAACAAGCCACCAAAGAATGCTCATAAACACTAGTACAAGAGTCCAAATCAACAATATGAATACAAGCTAAGGAAACTGATACAACAACCAAGTCCAAAATCCATGTCCAGAGGCAAAGGCAACAAGGCAAACAGGAAGTCTAGTGGAGAGTGTCATCGCACAGCTCTCATGGGATCTCCTGGCTCTTCCTCCAACTTGAGGCGCCGGCACCCATCTATGGATCTCCTGGCTCTTCCTCCTGTATGAGGCGCCGGCACCATAGGGTAGCTCGTGCGGAGTCAATAACCTCTCATGAAGACGAGATCATGACTTTGCCGACCACGGCCTTCTCAATCTATCATTAGACTATGATAGCCCTAATGCATAGATGAGGAATCCAATTTCTTTTATCTTGAGTGGTTTACTACCCATCCCCCTAATTCTAATTTTTAAGTTATCACTTATTTAGCTACTCTTCGTGGGTTCTCCTGTGCACTTCCTCTTAACCGAGGCGCCGGCCCCCACAAAGAGCCACTCTCCCTAAGACTCTTAACAGAAAAATTGAAACAAGACAAGGGTTGAACCTTAACAAATAAGCATGATACTAAAATCAGGACAAGCGAGGCAATAACCTTCTCGCAACAACTCAGAACCATAAAGTCTTACAACCGTTCAACCCTTCCAAACATGGACCATAAGATTTCAACTCCAAAAATAAAATTCAAAATGAGATTAACATCCAAGATTAAACCAGCCTCTGGAACAAAGGTTTCAAGCCTACAACCGGGTTCCCACATCGACAATAGAACCAACACAAAACAAAGGGAAACTACGCATAATTCAATGAATTTTAAAGAAGAACACGATACATCTTTATTCAAGCAAATAAGACAAGAACATTACAATTTTCTCATGTTCAATTACTAAATTCGTAGCAAGCAACAAACAATTAATGTATGCGATTACTACACTAACTTTATTAACATTCTATTTCTAAAACAAGAATATTTCTATTAGGGGAAGCTATTTGTTTAATTTATTTATTTATTTATTTCTATCTCTTCTTTTCTTTTAGAATTATTCCCCTATATATTTAAAATAATACATTAAAATTTATTTTCTATTTAAATATATAAAATATCTATCTATATAAAATTAAAATACACACAGCTTTATATATATATATATAACTATATATATATATATTATATATATATATATATATATATTTCATAAAACAAAAATTAAGAAACCCGAATCATAATTCACTTAATCGAAATAAAGTAAATTATTGAAAATTTAAATTTGAAAGCACAGTGAAAAACTGCCGACGCAGTCCTTGCAAGGACTGCCCACGGCAGTCCCTGCAGGGCTGCGTACAGCAGTCCTTGGGACTGCTGTGCACGACAGCCAAGGCTGCCGTGCACGGAAGTCCTTTGGACTGCTGTGCGGCAGCCACTGCCGCCGCAGTACCAGGGCACGCGGGGGGGGCGGCCAGTCCGTCCCCCAAGCCCTTTTAAATTTTATTTATTTATTTTATTTATTTTTATTTGTATATAAATTTTTATACATATATTTCTTTTATATGAAATATTTTCTAAATTACATTTCTTATATATATTTTTTTTTATTAAAATATGAAGTCCGTCCTTACAGGTACGGACGCCGACACAGTTCGGCCTAAAGCAAAAATTTAAAAAGGTAAAAATTGCAGTGCAGGGAGAGATGATTCAAAATACAATTTCAATCAACCTTAATATGTATTTTATATTCTATATTTATTTATATATTTATTTATTTGTAAGCCCCATAATAAACAGGGGAAAGAATAAATTAAAAATTTGCAGAGACAATAGATGAAATATATATATATATATTTTTTATTTTTTTCAATAGGTAAACAGGGTAAACAGATTTTTCTTTCACAACAGCAGATTTTTCCATTTGTCTCAAACAACAATTTGTTATATATATATATATTTTTTAAATCATTTGGAAACCCAGAAAATTTATTTGAGAACATATTTTTTTTCTAATTTGTTGAAAACCTGGATTCTTCCCCAAATTGATTGAGACTCAGATTTTCCTCAAACCATTGATAAACTGGATTTTCCCCAAGTTATTTAATACCCTGATTTTTGAAATAAAAACAGATCTTTTCCTAAATCAATTCGAAACCTAGATTTTTGTAGAGAAACAGATTTTTTTTTTTCCAAATCAATTTGAAACCTAGTTTTTTGTAGAGAAACAGATTTTTTTTCCAAATCAATTTGAAACCTAGATTTTTGTAGAGAAACAGATTTTTTCCCAAATCAATTTGAAACCTAGATTTTTGTAAATAAACCGATTTTTCTTATAATTTAATTGAGATTTTAACAAGAAAAGAAGGGAAGAAATTTTAGAACCTGGACTCCTGCTGCTTGTAGTGTGACGAGAGCTTGCTCCACTTAGCCCTACGAACAGCTTTTCGCCCCTTCCTCCTTTCGTCTGCTTTTGACAGATTCTCCACACCCCAAAAATCCCTTCCAGCACAAACTCCTTTTTTTTTTTAATTTAAAAATTCTACAAACATTGAAATCCCATTTTTCCAGCAAAAGAATTCCCTTCTTCAATTTCGAAAACCCACTATATTATTCTTCCTACATGCACCCAACCACCATTTTCTAAAAACAGGATTCCAATTTCTCCATTTGTCCAAATTATTCATATTCTTATTATTATTATTTTAAAACCCCTATTTTGACAGCCTTGCATGCACAAGAAATTTAAATTTATTTATTTATTTTATTCTTAATTTTCCACCTGGAAAATTTATTTACATTTGACAATCACCATTTGATATTTAATAAATCACATGGCTTTTCACCAACTAACATTTAAATATTTTAAATACAAATTAATCTAATTTTAATCAACAATTTTTAAATTGAAACATCACAACACATGAACTACCAACAGTAACATAACACAACTACAACCACAAAACATGACAACTACTGAACATACAATACCATGCAACCAGTCGGTCTGACATCATGGAACGGGCAAACTTCATTGACACCTCTGTATCAACTTTGTACCGTTGGGTTATTTGTGCTCGCCCTGTCCTGCCGAAGCAGGTGGAATCGAGACTATGTACCTGCAATTCCTGCATACAAACGAAGTTGCGTACATGTGCATATATATATAAATCAAAGCATTGTGTTGTGAGAAGGAATCACAGCGTAACAGAGCACTCGCAATGAGTGATGCTACACTGTCCTTCATCACGTCTATCCTAACAATTATAATATGATTGATTAAAATAACATTTCTAATACTAACAATTCATCTCATGGCATAATCTATCAAATCATCACATCATAACATAAATATGAAAATCAACTAAAATCTCCAACCACAATATCATATGAAGTAATCATGTCCACAAAAGAGTAACAGCATCATCAAATGTCTAACTAACCAATCACACCAAATAGTATCACCATAGTATCAATGTATCAAAGTATCAAATCAAAGCATAAAACTAATGAGTCCAACTAGCAACTAGGAGGGTTATTACATCCTCCCCCCCTTAAATTCGGCTTACTCCTGTAAGCCAGAAAACAAGTAAGGGTAGGATTCTCTGATACGGAAAGCATCCTCCCATGTCGCTGAAGTCTCATCATTGGGGTCCCACTGGACCCTCACCTGCTCAATATCCCTGCCTCTGAGAACGAGTCTCCTGTGCTGCACCACGGCCACGGGCTCTAGAGCTAGCTGCCCGTCCTCGACCTGTAGAGCATTCCAATCAAGTACATGAGTAACATCAGGAAAATAAGGCCTAAGAACAGAAACATGAAACACATCGTGAATCCGCGACAGACTGGGTGGCAAGGCCAGGCGATAGGCAACAGGACCAATACGCTCTAACACCTCGAACGGACCCACAAAACGGGGTGCAAGCTTAGAACCCTTTCCATAACGAATAGGGCTCTTCCGAGGATGAACTCGAAGAAACACTCGATCACCTACTGTAAACTGCCGATCAACTCTGTGTGCATTAGCAAACTTCTTCTGCCTGTCCTGAGCTGCTACAAGATGCTCTCGGATGCGAGCTACCTGCTGCTCCATATCACGAAGCATCTCAGGTCCAAGAAGAACCCTGTCCTCCAATCGATCCCAGCTCAAAGGGGTACGACAAGGATGACCATACAAAGCCTGGAAAGGAGCCATGCCAATCGAACTATGATAACCATTGTTATAGGCAAACTCAACCAAATGAAGATAATCTTCCCAATGAGATTGTTGGTCCATGACATACATGCGAAGCATATCCGCAAGCACCTGATTAACTCTCTCAGTCTGACCATCTGTCTCAGGATGGTAGGCAGAACTAAAATTCAACTTAGTCCCTAAGGACCGCTGCAAAGATGTCCATAAAGCAGATGTGAATACCGGATCTCTATCAGAAATAATCCTGCGCGGTATCCCATGCAATCGAACAATGTCTTCCATGAACACCCTAGCCACCACTGAAGCAGTATAGGAAGATCGAATGGGAGAGAAATGGGCTACCTTGGTCAACCTATCAACAGTGACCATGATAGCGTCGTGTCGCCTGGAAGACATAGGCAACCCGACAATGAAATCCATAGAAATAATGTCCCACTTCCACTCCGGAACAAGATGAGGCTGCAACAAACCTGCCGGATGATGATGCTCGGCCTTAACTCTCTGACATTCCAGACACCTAGCCACAAAATCAGCAATGTCACGCTTCATCCCAGCCCAAAAATATAGTGAGCGAAGATCAGCGTACATTTTCTTAACTCCTGGGTGTGCCGAATAAGGAGCTCTATGAGCTTCGGTCAAGATTAGGGTACGAAGACCCTCTGCAGGAGGTACATACATTCGGCCTCCATAAAGAAAAACACCATCAGAATCCATAGAGTATCCAGAAAATTTGCCTTCCAAAGCTCTGCCCGACTCAATCTCCGATTTCACTGCTTGATACCAATCATCTGAAGAGAGAGCTGCAAGGATCTGACTTTTCAAATCAACCTCAAGAGCCAAAGCGGAAATCTCATGCTTGCGTCTACTCAACGCATCTGCCACCACATTCTCTTTGCCCTGAATATACTTCACCTCAAAATCATATTCGCACAAGAATTCCATCCACCTTCTCTGCCTTGCATTTAGGTTCGGCTGCGTAAAGATGTACTGCAGACTACGATGATCTGTATGCAACTCGAACTGATGACCAAGGAGAAAGTGTCGCCACCTTACTAAGGCATGCACAACTGCAGCTAACTCCAAGTCATGAGTGGGGTAATTGAGTTCATGATCCTTAAGCTTTCGTGATTCATAAGCAATCACTCGCCCCTCCTGCATCAACACAGCCCCTAAGCCTTCCAATGAAGCATCAGTACACACAACAAAATCACCTGATGGATCAGGAACTGCTAAGATTGGAGCACTAGTTAGCTTGTCCTTCAAGGTCTGGAAAGCCAACTGACACTGCTCGGACCAAAGAAACTTCTTTCCCTTTCTCTGCAAGGAAGTGATAGGATGAGCCAACTTAGAAAACCCTTGGACAAAACGCCTATAGTACCCTGCAAGTCCCATGAAGCTGCGAATTTCAGAGACATTTGTGGGTGCGGGCCAATCCACAATAGCTTGGATCTTTGCAGGATCAACCGAAATTCCCTCACCAGAAATCACATGGCCCAAATACTGAACTTCGGTTTTATAGAATTCACATTTCTTGAGATTGGCAAACAACTGATTACTCCTTAAGCATTGCAACACCTGCCTTAGATGCTCCTCATGTTCCTCCATAGACCTAGAATAAATCAGAATGTCATCAAGAAACACAAGGATGAATCTATCCAAGAAAGTTCTGAACACTCCATTCATTAGGCTCATAAAGACTGAAGGTGCATTCGTCAACCCGAACGGCACCACGGTAAACTCATAATGTCCATACCGGGTACGAAATGCTGTTTTATGAATGTCTGGATCAGCAATCCTCAACTGATGATATCCTGACTTGAGATCAATCTTAGAGAACACCTTTGCCCCTTTTATCTGATCGAAAAGATCATCAATTCTGGGTAATGGATATCGGTTCTTCACTGTTACCTTGTTCAACTGCCTGTAGTCAATACACAAGCGAAGAGAACCATCCTTCTTTTTCACAAAAATCACAGGTGCTCCCCAAGGAGAAACACTTGGGCGGATAAAGCCCTTAGCCAACAACTCTTCCAGCTGCAAACGGAGTTCCTGAAGTTCCTGCGTTGTCATCCGATATGGAGCTCGAGATATTGGCTCAGCTCCAGGTACCAAATCAATCCTGAAGTCTATATCTCGCTTAGGTGGCATACCAGGTATCTCTTCTGGAAACACATCAGAAAACTCCTTAAGGAGAGGGTATTGTTCCAAAGACACCCCTTGACTATCCTCTGACTCCAAGTCACTCAAAGATACAGCAAAGAGCTGACAACCCTGTCGAAAGTACCTTTTGAGCTGCATGGCAGAGATCATTCGTAAAGAAACGGGTTTTTGAACACCCACGATTTCCACCTCCTTTCCAGAATCATCAAAGCACCGCACTGCTTTACGGCGACAATCAATTATAGCACGGTGTGCACTCAACCAGTCCATGCCCAAGACAACATCATATGAGCCGAGTGGTAGGATTCTGAGATTTACTTTAGTTGACAAAGCCCCTATACTCAAGCTACAATCCTGCACAAGCTTCTCTACAACAAGCTTTGACCCTGAAGCCAATTCAACTTGCCATTTCTCGCCTTGACTAGTTGCCACCAGTCCACATCGCTCAACCACAAGAGGAGATATAAAGGAATCAGATGCACCGAATCAAAAAGTATAGAAATGCTAGAATCATGTAACACACCTGAAGTCTCAATGACGGTGCTCTGGTGGTCTGCCTGTCGATTATCCACTACAGCAAATACACGATGAGACCTCCCTGCATCACCTACTGTTGGCTCTGAACCAACTGGCCTCTGATTAAAACCTGAAGTGCTCTTCTGAGGACACAATCTAGCAATGTGCCCCTGCTGCCCACAAGAGTAACACCCAGTACCCCTGCCAAAACCCCTACCCCCTGATGGAGAATTTGACTGCTGAAAGCTCCCACGACTCGGTGCTGACTGGATACTAGGTGTAGGCTGTGCAAAACGTTCCTGTCAAACTTGGTTCCTGTTCCTGTTCCGATCCTTGCGAAACTGTGAATGGCCACTCTGAGAGATTGGAAGTTCTTCTATTTTGACTGCTGCTGCTGAGGCTGACCCCCTTTCAGGGTTGAAACCTATTTCTGGAAGATCCTGCTCCCTGAGACTGACCCCCATGAGTGCTAAAACCCTGAGTAGGTGCACTGCCAATCTGCACTCCAATGTGACCACCCAAGGCCATGGCCAAATTCTCCTCCACCAAGCGAGCCTTCTCAACTGCCATTTCCATTGTCTTCGGCTCGAAGACTCGCACTCCACCACTGATACATGCATTAAGGCCCCGAACAAAGTGCTGAACCAACATGCCCTCATCGTGGCTAATCCCTGCATACTACTTCAACTCATAGAAGCGACGCTCATACTGTTCCATTGACATTGACAACTGCTTGAGATCATGAAACTCATCAGCCCTGCGCTGCCTCCAATGGTCTGAGAGAAAACGAGCTCTGAACCTATCCAAGAATAATTCCCAAGTGACCATACTAATATCAAGATGCAATTTTTGTTCCTCAAGGCGCCACCAAGTAGATGCGAAGCCTCGCAAATGCATAACCGCGCACCGAGCCTTGGTATTGCTACCATAAGGGTGCATGGCGAAGCAACGATCTAGATCAATTAGCCAAGTTTCAGCCTCAAGTCCACCTCCTGAACCATCAAATGTCGGTGGGTGAGCTCTCAACAAATCCCTCATATGACCTGCTAAAATTGCATCCTGATCAGAAGTTATTTCCCTCCGCCTAGGTGACCTTTCTCTTTCTCTTTCAATTCGTGGCTCATCCTCTGGCCTGTGTCCCAAACGAGCCAAAATTTCACCAAGAATATGCTGCAAGGAACCATCTAATCCAGGCTGCCCTGGATTCTGACCACCTGACGGATTATTGTGAAGACTTGGCTGTTCCTCATGCTCAGAACCATGAGAACTGGGAACTGAAGGACTTCGCCAGTTTGCTCCACGACCAGCACCGCGGCCTCTTGCTTGGCCACGTCCTCTACCTCGAGGCATACTTCTGCACAACAAGATAAAGGTACAAATAAGCTCCAGAGTTCAAACGAGAGGTTACTTAATGGACCTAACTACCCAGAGACCCCAGCATTTGCAAACCTGGCTCTGATACCAAGTTGTAACGCCCGCCGTGCAAACCCCAGAGAACTCAAAAAGGCAAATAATTTTTTTTTTGTTTGCAACAATTAATTAAACTTACAATACATTAACCATAATCACATAACATATTACATCACATTAACTCACTTAGTTCTCTGGGGCACGCGAGGTTACATTGCAACCACAAACGGAAATAAAAGATAATGATAAACCATGTAACCCATTACAATATAATAAACATGAATAAATGTGCTTCCATAAACCAAGAGCAATTATATTAAGATACCACATAATACAATCATAAGAGTCTCATCAAATAATTACATTGAATCCTAACTATTACATCATTGCTATAATGTTACATTACAATCTTTGATATAATAATTACAATAAAATTCCCAAACAATTGGGATGATACAATTTACAATGAATGCTGAATAACAAGGTGAACACTGATACAACTCCAACTGCGGAAAAGCTGCGAACAAGGATGCTGATGGGGAACCCAACGGGTGTGGAGCACGTTCCACCCAACCATGTGAATTAAAGATAATTCACCCCCCGTGCTCAGAGGTGACAATGAAGTGAACTCAACCATGATTTCCAAACCGACTCCATGACAACAAGGTACAACTTAAATACAATTCAGAGAACACAATTAAACCAAGCAATGACAATAACAAGCCACCAAAGAATGCTCATAAACACTAGTACAAGAGTCCAAATCAACAATATGAATACAAGCTAAGGAAACTGATACAACAACCAAGTCCAAAATCCATGTCTAGAGGCAAAGGCAACAAGGCAAAATAGGAAGTCTAGTGGAGAGTGTCATCGCACAGCTCTCATGGGATCTCCTGGCTCTTCCTCCAACTTGAGGCGCCGACACCCATCTATGGATCTCCTGGCTCTTCCTCCTGTATGAGGCGCCGGCACCATAGGGTAGCTCGTGCGGAGTCAATAACCTCTCATGAAGACGAGATCATGACTTTGCCGACCACGGCCTTCTCAATCTATCATTAGACTATGATAGCCCTAATGCATAGATGAGGAATCCAATTTCTTTTATCTTGAGTGGTTTACTACCCATCCCCCTAATTCTAATTTTTAAGTTATCACTTATTTAGCTACTCTTCGTGGGTTCTCCTGTGCACTTCCTCTTAACCGAGGCGCCGGCCCCCACAAAGAGCCACTCTCCCTAAGACTCTTAACAGAAAAATTGAAACAAGACAAGGGTTGAACCTTAACAAATAAGCATGATACTAAAATCAGGACAAGCGAGGCAATAACCTTCTCGCAACAACTCAGAACCATAAAGTCTTACAACCGTTCAACCCTTCCAAACATGGACCATAAGATTTCAACTCCAAAAATAAAATTCAAAATGAGATTAACATCCAAGATTAAACCAGCCTCTGGAACAAAGGTTTCAAGCCTACAACCGGGTTCCCACATCGACAATAGAACCAACACAAAACAAAGGGAAACTACGCATAATTCAATGAATTTTAAAGAAGAACACGATACATCTTTATTCAAGCAATTAAGACAAGAACATTACAATTTTCTCATGTTCAATTACTAAATTCGTAGCAAACAACAAACAATTAATGTATGCGATTACTACACTAACTTTATTATCATAACTTTATTAACATTCTATTTCTAAAACAAGAATATTTCTATTAGGGGAAACTATTTGTTTAATTTATTTATTTATTTATTTCTATCTCTTCTTTTCTTTTAGAATTATTCCCCTATATATTTAAAATAATACATTAAAATTTATTTTCTATTTAAATATATAAAATATCTATCTATATAAAATTAAAATACACACAGCTTTATATATATACATATATATATATATATATAACTATATATATATATATAACTATATATATATATATATAACTATATATATATATATTTAAAAACAAAAATTAAACCCAATCATAATTCACTTAATCAAATAAAGTAAATTATTAAAAATTTAAATTTGAAAGAACAAGGAAAAATCACGACGCATTCAGTAAGGATCAGCCTCACCTACACACCAAGTAGGTCATGCATGTGCTAGCCCTTGATCAAGAAAGGGTACCATCACGTCAGCAGCATTAGGACGCTGGGGCTACCAACCAGTCCCAAGCCCTTTTAAATTTTATTTATTATTTTTTTTTTAATATTTTTATTTGTATATAAATTTTTATACATATATTTCTTTTATATGAAATATTTTCTAAATTACATTTCTTATATATTTTTTTTTTATTAAAATATGAAGTCCGTCCTTGCAGGTACGGATGCCAACACAGTTCGGCCTAAAGCAAAAATTTAAAAAGGTAAAAATTGCAGTGCAGGGAGAGATGATTCAAAATACAATTTCAATCAATCTTAATATGTATTTTATATTCTATATTTATTTATATATTTATTTATTTGTAAGCCCCATAATAAACAGGGGAAAGAATAAATTAAAAATTTGCAGAACAGAGAAGAAATATATATATATTTTTTTTGCAACAGATAAACAGGGTAAACAGATTTTTCTTTCACAACAGCAGATTTTTCCATTTATCTCAAACAACAATTTGTTATATATATATATTTTTTAAATCATTTGGAAACCCAGAAAATTTATTTGAGAACATATTTTTTTTCTAATTTGTTGAAAACCTGGATTCTTCCCCAAATTGATTGAGACTCAGATTTTCCTCAAACCATTGATAAACTGGATTTTCCCCAAGTTATTTAATACCCTGATTTTTGAAATAAAAACAGATCTTTTCCTAAATCAATTCAAAACCTAGATTTTTGTAGAGAAACAGATTTTTTTCCAAATCAATTTGAAACCTAGATTTTTGTAGAGAAACAGATTTTTTTCCAAATCAATTTGAAACCTAGATTTTTGTAGAAAGACAGATTTTGTTTTCTAATTCTTTTGCTGATCCAGATTTTGTAAATAAACCGATTTTTCTTATAATTTAATTGAGATTTTAACAAGAAAAGAAGGGAAGAAATTTTAGAACCTGGACTCCTGCTGCTTGTAGTGTGACGAGAGCTTGCTCCACTTAGCCCTACGAACAGCTTTTTTTCCCTTCCTCCTTTCCTCTGCTTTTGACAGATTCTCCACACCCCAAAAAGCCCTACCAGCACAAACTCCTTCCTTTTTTTTTAAATTAAAAATTCTACAAATATTGAAATCCCATTTTTCCAGCAAAAGAATTCCCTTCTTCAATTTTGAAAACCCACTATATTAATCTTCCTACATGCACCCAACCACCATTTTCTAAAAACAGGATTCCAATTTCTCCATTTGTCCAAATTATTCATATTCTTATTATTATTATTTTAAAACCCCTATTTTGGCAGCCTTGCATGCACAAGAAATTTAAATTTATTTATTTATTTTATTCTTAATTTTCCACCTGGCAAATTTATTTACATTTGACAATCACCATTTGATATTTAATAAATCACATGGCTTTTCACCAACTAACATTTAAATATTTTAACTACAAATTAATCAAATTTTAATCAACAATTTTTAAATTGAAACATCACAACGCATGAACTACCAACAGTAACATAACACAACTACAACCACAAAACATGACAACTACTGAACATACAATACCATGCAACCAGTCGGTCTGACATCATGGGACGGGCAAACTTCATTGACACCTCTGTATCAACTTTGTACCGTTGGGTTATTTGTGCTCGCCCTGTCCTGCCGAAGCAGGTGGAATCGAGACTATGTACCTGCAATTCCTGCATACAAACGAAGTTGCGTACATGTGCATATATATATAAATCAAAGCATTGTGTTGTGAGAAGGAATCGCAGCGTAACAGAGCACTCGCAATGAGTGATGCTACACTGTCCTTCATCACGTCTATCCTAACAATTATAATATGATTGATTAAAATAACATTTCTAATACTAACAATTCATCTCATGGCATAATCTATCAAATCATCACATCATAACATAAATATGAAAATCAACTAAAATCTCCAACCACAATATCATATGAAGTAATCATGTCCACAAAAGAGTAACAGCATCATCAAATGTCTAACTAACCAATCACACCAAACAGTATCACCATAGTATCAATGTATCAAAGTATCAAATCAAAGCATAAAACTAATGAGTCCAACTAGCAACTAGGAGGGTTATTACAACATTGATCAATATCAGAGCCAATTTGATAGCTACATATCTCATGAATCTTTGTAGTTGGTTTTGTTAGTTCAACTGAACAAGACTGTATGTTCAACTCCATTTAAGGGTGCATACGAAACCTACTCGATGTCCAAAATAAAACCCCTCTCTTTAAAAGCTCGCACCATTTTATATATAGTTGTGAAGCAATCTGGTGAAGTATAAATCGGTTTGCTATGTTTTGGTTAATTCTTTGGGGCATGTGTGGAGAATAACCAGGAGAAATTTTAATTTTTAGTATTTTTTATGTTTTGTTTTAGAATAGATGTTTAAATTTTTGAAAATGTTCCAAAAAATAGAAGAATGAATGGAAATTTATTGAAAATATTTCATTTTCTATGAAATTGTTGAATGCTTAATGCTAAATCTACTTAAGTGATAGCAAAGAAATTGTTGATGTTCATGAAATATTATTTCAAATCTTTTGATTTCATGATATTTTTTCTTAAGATGCAATTGAAAATTCATTTTCTGATATATATATATGATTCTAAACAACCATATTCCTTTTTATATTAACAACAATATCACATTATACCTGAGAGTGAACCTGGTACAGTCAAGACCTAATTATTGGAGACTTAGGATTGAACTAAGTTAATCTTTTCATGTTAAAGTAGATTCTCCTTTTAGATTTTGTGTTCCATATCTTTCAAGAAGGATAGGCTCTTTGCAGTTTACCTGTAAATAATTTATTCACCCTATTGCTAGGAGTAAAATCATTGTCAATAGTAAGTACTTTATTGTTGTAGAAGAGTTGAGATAAAACTCCATTGGTGTATCTTTTTGGGGATTTCACACACCCAATTATTCCTTTTATACTCAAACTATGTTATAAAATTTCATGGGGGGTTGTGTAGTACCTTTGTTTCTCCATCACACCTAAATGTCAAGTGAGTTTCCCTCCATCAAAACATCAAATCCTATTTTTTATTGCCTCATGTGAGTGTTCCTTGATATACACACCCTTTTTTAGTTACAAGTACTTTCATGTGCACATTCAGATGTTCTTTGTTCTCCTTCATGCACTTCTTGGTGATACGTAGTCTCAATGGACCTATCATGGCTCTCCCTTTTCCATATTATGGGGTGTTCTACTATTGGTGTTAATGATTCCTTGGTTTAATTTTTGGAGTGAGCTATGTACCTAGTTTTTTGTTCATATGTACTAGGTAGATGAAGCAGTTGGTTATCCACGCATTTTGGTGAGAGGGGTCGCTTACCATAAGGACACTCTTGAATTCCTATTCTATGGAGGTGAACTTCCATTTTGACTTGATCAATGTTCTTCAAACTATTGGTACGTGTATTCTTGACTTGCAAATTACTCTTCTATGGTTGATTAGATTCATTGGGGTCACTCATACATATTTATGTGTCATTAATATCTTTGAATACCAATTATTTTCCTTTGTTTTCCATTTGATCATTGTTTGAGAAATGTCATTGGGGTCACTCATGTAGATTATTGTTTGATTAATCTTGATGATCATCTATTTTAGAGGAGTTCTTCATTTCAACACTATAGAAGTCATCATTCAACAATTGTATACAAATTCTTTATGCTTCAAAAATTTTCTTCATATTCCTACATTTGTATACATTGTTTTGAAGGCTTCTTTTTTTCCCATTCTCCTTTCTTTTGGAGAGGTGTTTTTCCCATGTTGTTTTCTCCTTTTCTCTAGTTATGAGATATTCAATTGTTTGTACATGGGTACCTAAAAATTCCTTATTTGATGGGACCCATTCATGTATTATTTGATTTTTATGCATTCAATTTTTAGATTTTTTAACTACTCCCTAAATTACACTTAAGGGGGGTGTTAGAGTGAACATTTATTAGCTAATAATTAATTAATATTTATTTTTTTATTAGGCTAATTCCACTTTATGCACTTCAACTAAACTTAGGAGTTTTTTTTCATTTATTATTTTCATCTATTGTTAAAAAACTATGTCTCATTACAGGTGATGTTGACACTTGTCATGATCTAATACCTTTCTCATTTAGGGATTTCTTATATAAGCACTATCCTTCATTATATTATTTATCTCTTGGAAGTTTTTATTTTTGAAGAAATAAAAAATCATTGTTCACAACCATTGTTTTCAACCCTATGTGTGGAAGGTGTTTTCATTTAATATTTGATCTCGCTTCTTGTGTACTTTCATAGTTTCAACATCTTTTTTTGTCTCATATTAGAGGATGATGAAACTTGTCATGATCTAATTTATTCCTCACATAGGGTTTCATCTATGGTTGCATTTTTTCATTTTCCATTTGTATACACTTAAAAATGGTCATATCACATTGTCTGGTAATTAAAAATATTTTTAATATTTAATTAAAATCTTTTGATTCTATCTACATATAAATAAATTTAAATAATTTATTTATATTGTTCATGATTTCATTTCGATTAGATATTTAATCACCTTTTCATATTCATTTCTTAATTAATTAAATAAATGTTACAATTTATTTATATTAATTATCATATAATCTTAGTTTGAATATTTTATTCAAATAAAGATTAAAATATTATAATTCTTCTAAATATCATTTATAATTAAATATTCCAAAATATTTGATTATTTCCTCTAATCCAATATTCATTTTTAAATCATTTCAAAATTCCTCCAATTCAATAATCTATTCATAATTAAATATTTCCAAAAATATTTAATTAAATTCTTCTAAATATTTCAAAAATCTTCTAAAGTCACATCATGATTAAATATTACAAAATATTTAATTAATTCTTCTATAGTTTTCAAAAATCAAAAATCAAATATCAAAAGTAATAAATAAAATTAAATAAATTTAAATATTTATTTAATTTGGGATTTATCTTCAACTCCCGGGAAACAAACTGCCAAAACAGAAAATTAAATTTCTCTGTTTCTGTGCAGGCTTGTTCCCGTGGGTTGAAGACAAGCTTCCATTCTTCTCTCCAACCTCTCAACCTCCCCCATTTTCTTCTCCAACCTCTCAATCTCTCACCATTCAAACCTACCAGACAATTCATAGCCATAGATTCTTGCCAGCAAGGATGAAGCCTGCAAAAATCTATAAATACAGCTGCCGGGAGCTCCAAAAGATATAGAATTTAGAAGCAAGTAAATTATAGGCAAAATTGCATAGCATTAGCATTCATAGAGCATTTTCATAGCATAGAATCATAGCATAATAGCAGTAGAATCATGATACATCTCACTCACAGCCCCTGTGCATAATCACAGCCCCTGTCCATATCCGTATCAATAATTTCACTTTCATCATCATCTAGGATAGTTTTCCTTTGCATACTCGTTCTGCAGCAGCCATTTGGAGAAGCTTACACAATCTGAGAGCCAAAAGCTTCAAAAGAATCTCTGTGGATAGAGAAAAATGGGACGGTTCTGAAGATTTTGTTTAATTTTATTTAAATTTCTTTTAGTTTAATGTTCTATTTAGTGTTTTAGTGTTTTGTTTTACATTTCAATTAAGCATTATACACATTTTTGGTGCCCACCGTGGGGCACTTGCCCCTTTTTAATGTTTTGTTTGCAGTTGTTTTGACAGGTTACAGGAAAAACAGCGGAATAGCGCAGACGACACGTTTTCGAAAGAACACTTCCAGTTTAGCGCCCGTGACTAATCTTTCAGCGCCCTTGAAGTCTCTTTCAGCGCCCGTGACTAATCTTTCAGAGCCCGTGACTAATCTTTTAGCGCCCGTGAAGTCTCTTTCAGCGCCCATGACTAATCTTTCAGCGCCCGTGAAGTCTGTTTTAGCGCCCGTGAAGCTTCTTTCAGCGCTCGTGAAGTCTGTTTTAGCGCCCGTGAAGTCTGTTTCAGCGCCCTTGAAGTCTGTTTCAGCGCCCGTAACGTTTATTTCAGCGCCTGTAATTTATTTTGTAGCACAAATTTTTAAAGGATTGTAATCTGTAATCTGTAACTGTAATTTAATTTAACTGATTCCGACGCAGCCGTGGACAGTTAATAATTTTAAGCATAAAATTTACCAATCCTAGGGTAGTCATTTAAGGATAAAACAAAGCAATCCTAGGGTAGTCATCTAAAGGATAAAACAAAGCAATCCTAGGGTAGTCATCTAAAGCATAAAATTTACCAATCCTAGGATAGATACTTTATCTTTCAATTTGGGTTTAAAATTAAATTTTCTTGTTATGTGAAGCAACATCTTCACTTAGTTAGAAAATTTTTATTTTGGTGCTTAATAATTGAACCCTTGTTTGCTTTGTTCTTGGTGATAGGCCTATGCTCTCCCCTTAACTGGGTGATCAAAATGCCAAACTCATCAATTTTCTTTTATGCAATTTACTGCTTTATTAAAACCTTGTAGAGAGCCTGCTCTTGTGGGAAAAAGTACTCACCCAAGAGGAACGACTCAAGTGGGTTCAAGCCAAAGCCAGGCTATTCCACCCCACTATAAAATTTAAAGCAAAATTGGGGAAACCCTCTTTTGACGGTAGTGTGCATGATAACCATCCCCAAAGCCTTTGTTCTAAAGGTAGGGAGGTCTCTCGAGGGAGTCTATCATTTGTTGCACCGAACGGAAATCCTTACTACGAACCTAGTGTAGTAACTAACCGAGTCAGTATCCAAACATCATCTCAATCACAGTGCAGGGGAGGGAAGAATCTACCCCCAAGATACTCACCATATAACTGCCAAGGATTGTTTGCTCAGGGGATCCGGTATCCACTTCCGTCACTCTGAGTACGCACCTGGAAAAGACAAAAACACGGGCGCCCTTTCGGGGGTGACACGGCTGTGTGAGTCGACGCAGTTTTAAGATGTGGGCTGTTGATTGCTATGATGACCTACTTGAGAACTAAGAGTGAGTCTGTTTGAAGTGCTTGTCATGTGTAAAACCTGTTAAAACAATTTTTGAAAAACATTTTGGTTACACACTTGATGTTTAGCATAGGACTTAAAAACAACTGTTTTAACTTGTTTGATGTGTTTTCATTACATTAATTTAGATAAAGATCATCCAAAGCACTCATTATCATATTGATCAATCTCATGTTACGAGATTGGAAATCTACAAAATTTGTAAAAAAATCCGTTTCCAAAAGGATTAAGAAGCCAAAGAAACCTCTCAACCACAAGAAATTATTGAAGAAACAAAAATTCTTATATCAAAGTCGAAAAGTTTTACTTAAATATAGAACTTTTCTTCATAGGTATCATGATTGTGTTAGAGGTCTTTCAGATGATTATGCCATAGAGCCCTTGTATTCACAAGCTTATTTTCAAAGAAGAGCCCTTTCTCAAAGGCATAACCATAGTCAACGCATCCGTTTTAGTTATATTCCCCAACCAGCAATCGAATACTCTACTCGTCCAAATCAAATCTTACAATAGAGAACTTAGAAAACATTAGGCATCTATCATTAAATCTATCTTTTTACAAAGCCATGATCAAAACTTCATAAA
The DNA here is from genome assembly GCA_007258455.2 of Sequoia sempervirens. Taxonomy (NCBI): domain Eukaryota; kingdom Viridiplantae; phylum Streptophyta; class Pinopsida; order Cupressales; family Cupressaceae; genus Sequoia; species Sequoia sempervirens. Next base: position 345,685,299 of record VDFB02281492.1, on the reverse strand, counting down.
GTGCAACAATCATCCTTTTCTAAATCTTTTGCTTATATTCCCACCAACAGGATTTTCATCCTTTCACTTAGGGAACAACACAAGCTACAAGATTAGAAAATTTTGTATAAGTCATAGAATTTTCATTCTATCTTGACCTTCATACATACCACATCAATTGCACTATTTAACTCTTTTGATCAAAAGCGAGTAAAATTTTGATACAAATCTATGCCTGTCTTCACAAGATCTCAAAAACAAATGGAAAAAGACGAGGGAGAAACTACAACTAGTAAAATGGGTGATCGAAATGAAAAAGAAGAGGAAACATTTAATCTTGATGAGATAACGGAAGAAAAGCTTCAAGAAGCAGAACAAGATCCTCAATTCCATACTCTTATGGAGAGAATCCTAGAATGTAACAAAGAAAAATATTTTCTTACATTAGCTAATCAAGGAGCTAAGTTGCCTCACACCTTTGACATAGAGGGGATTAAACAAAATCCTGAAAATCCTCCTAATGACTTTAGTGCTCTTAACCAACAGATAAAAGAATTACAAGGGCAAATAAAGGAAATGCAAGGAGGTACAACAAAGAAATATGTTTTGGAAGACATATCTCCTTATCCATTTGATAGGAGTCTTCAAATGATTCCATTTCCAAAACATTGCGAAATTCCTAAGTATGATAGGTATAATGGAAAAACTGATCCCATAGACCATGTTAGGGATTTCCGAAACATGAGTCTTGAATTCGCCTATGATGATACTTACTTGATGCGATTATTTCCACGAAGTCTAGGCGTACAATCCATGGAGTGGCTTTCAAAAATTACTCCACCTATTAAAACTTTTGAGGAGTTGATAAATCAATTTATCTCACAATACTCCTACAATATTCAACATCAAATAACAATGCTTGATCTTTGTAAAGTGAAACAAAAAGTAGGAGAACCCTTTACTATATTTTTACAAAGATGGAGAAGGTTATTTGCACGATATTCTCGTCCTATTCCTGAAAAGGAAAAGATGGATATTTTTATCAATAGCCTTGATCCAGAATTAAGCTATAGGCTTAACCTTCATTGTCCTCATAACTTTGAAAAACTGATTGAAAATGCAATCACTATTGAAGGGGCCTTGGTTAAAAGGGGAGTGATAAAACTTGATAATCCAAGTACATCAAATCAAAACAACGATAAAACAAGGTTTTGGAATAGAAACAAAAATGTTGTTAATGATGGTATAGTGGATGCAAATAATTTACGAACAAGACCATCCGTTTTCAATCTATCAAGTACTCCAAGAAACAATTCACAAGGAAATACAATACAACAAGGAAACAACAATCAACAAGGACAAATTTCCAAGCAAGAGAACATGACCAATCAAAATACCAATCAAAATCGTGGTAATTTCAATAATAATCTTGGCAATACCCAAATATCAAATCCGTCTAGACCTTCATTCTTTTCAAATCGACGACTTTTACTGCTTTGGGTCAATCTCTTGAATCTGCTCTCAAGGAACTTCTTGATAATAAGGTTATCACTTTACCACCACAAAGAGATTATGAGCCACGAGTTAAACCACCATCATGGAATGACTTGTATTATTGCAATTATCATCGATGTAAAGGCCATAGGACAAACAATTGTCAAGCTTTGAAAAATCTAGTACAAGATTTAATTGACAATGGTACTATTACAATTGAGGGACATCATACCAATGATGATCATCAAGCATTCAAAGATCCTTTGCCAAATTACCAAAAGGGGGAAACATCGGATACCAAAGCCAAAAGCATACATAATGTTGAAGACAATATAATCCGCCATATTTACACAGATGATAATCGGATTAATGTTATCAAAATTAAAGAAAAACAAGAATATCAACAGGTTAATGTAACAACAAGAGGTCAAGCAAAGGTTGTTTTAAAAGGAAGTTCGTCTAAAACAACTATTTCTTCTCCAACTCAATATAATCTGGTTGATCAATTGAGAAAAACATCAGCTCAAATTTCTATTCTTGAACTTCTTAAAATATCCCCTATACACAAAAATATTTTAGAAGAAGCGCTTGTGAACACAACTGTTGATACTGATCTAGATGCAAATAGATTTCAAGCCATGGTGGGACATTTGTCTTCCCCCACTTGTCTTTCATTTTCCGATAAAGATGATGCTTCTATAACACATCCACATAATTCCTCGCTCTATCTTGAAGTCATGATCCATAAACATCGAATTAGACGTGTCTTAATAGATGGAGGAGCCGGTTTGAATATTTGTACCTTAAAATTGATAAATGCCTTAGGAATTTCAGAAAATGAAATTGATTCACGAAGGAAGATAACCATTAAGGCATATGATGATGAAGAAAGAGCTTCTAAGGGATTAATATTGCTACCTATCAGAGTGGGACCTGTTGTGAAGAATACTTTTTGTCAGGTTCTAGATCGAGATTTGTCTTATAACATACTTTTGGGTCGTCCGTGGATCCATGATATGCAGGCCGTACCATCAACATATCATCAATGTATCAAGTTTCCATATGATGGACAAGAAATAACCATACAAGCTGATTACAATAGTACCCAAACTTGTTCCAATCTTAGGGTGAGTCAAGATGTCTTTGTGCCACACAATAGAGAAGCTCTTGTTGTTTCTTCTTCTAATCTACAAGTCCAATTGCAAGAATTGACAAACAATCTTGATACTAAACTGAAGTTTAAAGACAAAGGGGTAGGTGAATATTCACTATCTCTTTCTACTTTACCTCCTTCTCCAAGATCACATGGATTACCAACTTTATCAAATCAAAAGACTGCAACTGCTTCTACATCTCAAACTTCCGTGCCAATCACAAAGTTTGATGGAAAATTCATTAGAGCTAATACCACTGAAGAAGAAGCTGAAGATAGGGACATCTTAAATTGGCTATACAAAGATGAAGATGAATCTCTCTTACACATTAAGTTACCTAAAGAACAATATGGTAAAGGGTACGCTATCATGCAAAAGATGGGTTATGAAGGAAATGGTCCTATAGGGAAACGAAGAGAAGGAATTGTGGAACCAATTCAGCCTATTTCAAAGCATTCAAGTGATAAAACAGGACTTGGATATGGTAAAGATAAAGAAGAACTTACTTCACAGCAGACATCATTAGTTCACAAAGGAGAATCCGTGTCAGATAAATCTCATGAATCAGTTTTCCAATTGCAAAATAGTTCAGATACTGATTCTAATGAATATGAATGGGACACCATTTATAATGATGAATTCTGGAAGGATAAACAAGTTGATACTATACATAAATATGCACCTGTTCTTATACAAGGAGAAGGTTCAAGGCCTCCACTCGATTATATTTTACAAAGCGATCATGACTCAAGTGAGGAAGAATCAGATTCTAACGAGATGGATAATCAACAGGAGAATACCATCACAGACCTTGTTTACCATGAGGATGACAACCACATCATGACTTTGACAATTCAAGACCTTACCCAACCTAATGATCCTATGCCTTTAGTTTATCCAGAACTTATAGATTGGGATATTGACGCACCTATCCATATTCCTACATTCAGTAATGATGAAGATGTTATAACTTTCCTTTGTTCCTCAAATGAAGAAAACAATTGTTTCATTCAAGAATCTTATACTCATGATTTTGACAAGGAGAGTGTCAAGTCTCTTAGCTGCAAAATAAATGAAATAAAAGATGGATCTATTGATGAAAACCGAAAAAAGGCAGTGATAGATCAAAACAAAAGAAAAATAAAGAGCGAATCTGACAGTGAAAACCTTTCTGAGGCATTGAAGGATGAGAAACTTGACACTCTTCCCAAGTATTATCATGAAAGATCTTCTATTTTGATTGAACCAACAGAATCAATCAACATAAGTACACAGAGCAGCCAAAAGTTTTGCAAATTGCAGCATCATTAACAGTTGAAGAAGTCCAGAAATTCATGCAATTCTTGAAGGATAATCAAATTAACTTTGCTTGGTCATATGCTGATATGCCAGGGTTAGATCCTAATCTGATAATGCATCATTTATCTATCAAACCTGGGATAAAACCTGTAAAGCAAAAGCTCAGAAAGATGCATCCACATGTTGCATTATTGGTCAAGGAAGAATTAAAGAAGCTTTTAGATGTTGGATTCATTCGAACTATTGACTATGCAGAATGGATTTCAAACATTGTACCTGTTTCAAAGCCAGATGGAAGGATCAGAGTTTGTACAGATTTCAGGGATTTAAATAAAGCATGCCCTAAAGATGATTTTCCTTTACCTAACATAGATTTGATTGTAGACTTAACTGCTGGACATGCAATGTATTCATTAATGGATGGATTCTCAGGATACAACCAGATAAAAATTGCACCAGAAGATCAAGATAAAACAGCGTTTACATGTCCTTGGGGTACTTATTGCTGGAATGTCATGCCATTCGGGTTAAAGAATGCTGGAGCTACTTATCAAAGAGCAATGACAACTATTTTTCATGATATGATGCATACATTCATGGAAGATTATGTTGACGATTTACTTGCTAAATCTCATACACGAGATGAACACCTAGAAATATTGTCAAAAATATTTGTCAGAATGGAAAAATTCAATGTTCGACTGAATCCAAAGAAATGTGTCTTCGGTGTTACATCTGGAAAACTCCTAGGGTACATTGTTTCAGAAAAGGGTATAGAAGTTGATCCAGAAAAGGTACAAGCTATAATGGACATGCCTCCACCACGAAATATCAGTCAATTAAGATCCTTGCAAGGAAGATTACAGTCCATCAGAAGGTTTATAGCTCAACTAGCAGACAAAAGCTTGCCATTCACACATCTATTGCATAAAAATGTTCCATTTAAATGGGATGACAAATGTGAAGCAGCATTCAATCAGATCAAGCAATATCTTACACATCCACCAGTTCTAATTCCGCCTATTCTAGGAGAGCCGCTTATACTCTATATTTCAGCAACAGAAGTATCTTTGGGTGCATTGCTAGCACAAGAAGACTCTACAGGTAAAGAAAGGGCTATATATTATATCAGCAGAACCTTAACAAGACATGAGTTAAACTACAGTTTCATTGAAAAAGCTTGTCTTGCAGTAGTGTTTGCTTCTCAAAAGTGGCGACATTATATGTTGACTCATACAGTTAAGCTGATAACAAAGATAGATCCATTGAAATATCTATTAAGCAGAGCCATTTTAATAGGAAGACTTGCAAAATGGGTAATGATCTTAAGTGAGTTTGATATTCACTATGTAGATCGAAAAGCGATTAAAGGACAGGTCATTGCAGATCAGTTAGCTGAAGCTCCTTTACAAGAAGACAATCCAATGCATATTGAGTTTCCTGATGCAGATGTCTTTACAGCAACAATTCAGAGACCATGGGCATTATACTTTGATGGATCTTATACACAATATGGCTCGGGGGCAGGGATTCTTTTTGTTACACCTGAAGGACATACCATCTCACGATCATATCGGTTGATGTTTCCTTGCACAAATAACATAGTAGAATATGAGGCATTACTCATAGGATTAAAGATAGCTTTGGAATGGCAGATTACAGAGCTGGAAGTTTATGGTGATTCACAACTTATCATTAATCAAATTAATGATGATTATCAAACCAAAGATGATAAGTTGCTACCATACAAAAACATGGTGGATGATTATAAGAAATATTTTGTGTCAATCAAATTTTCACAAATATCAAGAATTGACAATAAAGCTGCAGATGCAATGGCTACCATTGCTTCTTTATTACAAATATCAGAAGATCAAACCAAGTATGAATTCTTGGTGGAACAATTGTTTTCTCCTGCATATGATAATCCTGAAACCCAAGTTATATGTCATTTAACCGGTTCAGATTCACCCTTATATGGCAAAACATATACCTATTTGAAAGATAACATCTTGCCTTTAGATTTATCCCGAAACCAAAAATGGAATTTCATACGTCAATCATCCCGTTATACTTTAATTGCCAATATCCTTTATAGACGTGGTCTTGATGGTACACTCCTTAGATGTCTTGAACGTGACGAATCTGAAAAAGCCTTACAAGAGGTTCACGGTGGTATTTGTGGAACTCACTCAAGTGGTTTGACCTTAGCGAAGAAACTTGTCAGAATGGGATACTATTGGCCTACCATGGAGCAAGATTCTTTTACTTTTGTTAAGAAGTGTTCTAAATGCCAGATCCATGGGAATCTTATTCATGCACCTGCACAAGAATTGCAGCCTTTTATTTCAACATGGCCCTTTTCTCAGTGGGGATTAGATCTTGTTGGAAAAATACATCCTTCATCATCAAATGGTCATAAGTTTATCATCACAGCTACTGAGTATTTTACAAAATGGATTGAAGCTGTTCCTCTAACAACAGTGACTGGTAAACAGATATCTTCATTTATCCTGAATTACATTATTTGTAGATATGGAATTCCTAATTCTATTGTTACTGATAATGGAAGACCTTTTAAGAATCAGGATGTTGATGAACTTTGTGAAAGATTTCATATCCAACACAGGTACTCTACACCTTATTATCCACAGGGTAATGGTCAAGCAGAAGCTTCTAACAAAACCATTTTGAAGATATTGAAGAAGACAGTAAATGATGCTGGACGTGATTGGCATGTTCAACTCAACCCAGCTTTGTGGGCATATAGAACTAGTATTCGCACACCAACAGGAGCTACACCATATGCTTTAGTCTATGGAGCAGAAGCAATCTTACCATTGGAAGTTGAAATACCTTCGCTTAGGGTTTCACTTAAGGGATTGATAAGTGATGAAGACTACCGAGTTTCTCGCCTTCAAGAACTCGAACTGTTAGATGAAAGACGCCAACATGCAGCTGATCACTTGAAAGGTTATCAACAAGTCATGTCTTGTAGTTATAACCACAGAGTTAAACCACGGGCATTTCAAGTGGGTGACTTAGTTTTGAGGGAAAATCCACGTAATCAGCAAGATAGAGAAAAGAAAGGCAAATTTGAACCTAATTGGCTTGGTCCATTTGTTATTATAGCAGCATATGGTTCTGGAGCATATCAGTTATCCACATCAGAGGGGGACCTGTTTGAAGAGCCAACCAATAGTATTCACCTTAAGAAGTTTTATGTCTAAAAGTCCTGAAAAAATCAAAAAAATCATAAAAAGTCCTGAAAAAATCAAAAAAATCATAAAAAGTCCTGAAAAAATCAAAAAAATCATAAAAAGTCCTGAAAAAATCAAAAAAATCAGAAAAATCTTGCAAAAGTGCAATAAAAACAAGTGGTGAAAACTTGGCAAACAAGCGCTACTTGTGATCGAAATGGGCTCCTCCATTTATTAGTTTATGTCTTATTTTCACTTTAGGCATCATTCATCCACGTCTATCATCTGTAAATATCTTTCATTATCCATACCATGTAGTGGTAATCTTTAGGTTTCATCATGGCTTGATGAAATTTGTACATATCTTTTATCTTTAGGTTGTGTTTACATTAAGGGCAAAACGCGGAAACATACAAGAGAGGGGCAACGAGCTTTTAGAATATTCCAAAACAGGCAAATAACAGTTTGACAAAACAAAACGAACATTATCAAATCAACTCAATCACAAACATGTTTATGCCAATAACATGATCCAAACAACTATCGAAGTGAGAATATCAATGATGATAACCAAATTGGATGATCTTAATCTAAATAAATATTTGAAATGACTTAAACAGGATTTGAATGGTTGTTTGATTTTCTATCATATCTCTGGAGTAATTCGATGATGTACTGAACTAGAAAAGCAAGGAAGGAGTATGATTTTTCTTTGTCTTCTGTTTGCGAGGAAATCATTAGTACTATGCAAATTGGTCGCGAGACATGCTCTACTATGGATCATGGATGACATTTCAGAATTTGCACGAGAAAAGGGTTAACTCTTGTCTGTTTATGCAAGCAATACTCAGGTCATCTCGGTTCAATTATACCTAGATGCTTGTATTAACTTGCTATATTAAAAATCATGAAAGAAATACTCAGGTCATCATTGGTGCTAACATACCCTTTGATGCTTGTATGAACTTTCAACATTTCAAAGCTCTATGATGATACAAAAAGCATGTATAAACTCTCCAAATGGCAATATTGTATGAATGTCCTGCATGGTTAGTATAGATTGCATTCATGTTAGAATTTGCATCTTGCATTCATAGATTCCTAAAAGCTGGCAAAAAAATCAAAGATTTATATCTCCTCAAATATGACTGAGTATATTTTGACGTTCACAAAACATCATACATTCATTCATTTATCATAAACATCATTTGATAAATTATTGCATTAGAAAATCATTTATCATAAACATCATACATTCATTCATTTATCATAAACATCATTTCATAAATTATTACATTCATTCATCTATCATAAACATCATACATTCATTCATCTCATAAAATCATGTATATAAATATCATAAATCATGAAGCCATCATATAGTACACATCATATATATATATCATGTAAAATCATCTCTACATTTCATATATCTCAAAATGAATGTCAAAATGTACAAGGATGTCAAAATACAAATGATATAATATCATCAAAAATGTGATCATCTAACGGTGTATACAAAATGTCTCAACAGAATATCATAAAAGAGATCATATACAATGCACTAGGCCGAGCTATCCTGTGATGGAGCTGGCCTAGGACCTGTACCACCTGCCCCTGATGGACCTGCTCCGCCTGACCCCGGTGGCCCTCTAGGAGGTAATGGCTGTGTCACACCCCTGCTAGTAGTACGAGAGTGACCATGAGTAGATCGTGACTGAGTGTAGCTCTCTCTCTGCTCAGCTGGGACTGCATCATGATATCTAGTGCGATAAAACTCTGCCTCTCGAGTAGCCCTCGTAACCTCTCTCATCATATCACCTGGCAAAGTGCTCCTTGCCACTCTCTGTAGGCTATCTGCTAAGGCAATGGCCTCAAGCCACCTGCCTAGCCAAGATTCTCAAGAAGGGGATCGGGTCACCTCGGAATTTAATCAGGTAAATCAAGGTCTGCTCGTGATAGTCAGAGCTCCTCGCAGCTCAGACTGGCTCAGCAAAGAGGATATCTGACTCGCTACTGTCGGATCCACTGACGGAGATGGGTTAGTATGCCTCATCCGTGGTCCACCTCTGCCTGCACTACCTCCTCTGCCACCTCTCCTGCCACCTCTCCTGCCGTCTCTCCTGCCACCCCTACCATCACCACCATCATCTCCATCTGAGTCATCATCTCCACTACCCTCCTCGTCCTCACTTCCTCTGAATCGTCATCACCTGACTCTGAAGTCTTCTACGCGTCTCGCTGTCTAAACAGGAGCATGTTTCATCAGGGATCAAACATACGTAGAGGAGGATGCTGTAGAACATACTGCACATACTCTGGTGTCGCCCCTGCATCCAGAACATCCGCCTGGTAGTCCCACATCTGTGCACCTAAACTGAGGAACTCTGCAACAGCTGCATCATAAGAGATCCGTGGGCCCCACACTACAAGCTCTGCCTGTCGCCGTGCATAAATAGTTGAACCAACAGGCATACCCTGAGTCTGACCAAACTGTCATAATACACGTCCAGCAAGAAATCTCTCCAAGATCCATGTGGTCCGTCCAATCAAAAATTTGGAAGTGCATACAAAAGGCATCTCCCTCGCATCCTCTGGCCATGGCTCACAATCCAAATATGGCCTCCAACATACTGTGTCCAAACTATCTAATAGCCGCTGCCAATACACTAGTTTGCCTAGTCTAGGCTAAGCAATAATATGTGAATATCTCCATCTGTATGCTCGACCAGCTGGTCGCTCTCCTCGAGTCAATGGACATAACACTGCAAAATGCTCCCATGCCCATATCTGTAGTAATGAGCATCCAACCGCAAAACTCCGGCCTCTACCATATACGATATGATGTAGCTCATCATATAAGTGGGCTAGCATACAGGTACCCCATGCATATCGTGTGCCCTGCATCACCATGCTCTCTAAGACACGACCCCATCTGATCGCGAACCCCTTCGACCTATGGTCGGGGCACAACACACCTCCAATGAATCCTGCAAGTACAGCTGGTAGTGGTGGATAGGCATCTGTAATCTCACCCCATGGGATGAAGTACCCAGCAATCTGATCATCTCTGAATATCCGTCTCAAAGCAAAAGTACCTCCAGCCTCTCGTCTGTCAAAAACAACAATCTCTCCCATCACTGGGATCCGTAGGATGCGATATACATCCTCGGGAGTCACTGTAATCTCACCGGTCGGTAAATGAAAGGTGTTGGTGTCGCTATGCCACCGCTCTGCAAGTGCTGTCAATAGAGCCCTATTGAGGCGAACCTCGGGCATATCAAGTAATGAAGTCAAACCACAAGCATCGATCACATCTCTATTAGACTGTAATAAATGTGGAATCAATGACCATGTGCTCGGGAAAGTCTCTCGTACCTGCAAGACGCCTAGTCTCTCCTGTTCACATACATCATCAAAACAACATCAATATCAAATCATCTTAACGTATCAATGAATCAATCAAATTATTTGTTTTTCATCATCATGGAACACAAATAATCAACATAAAGTTTCTTTCTAACAACTTTAGGAGAAAACTTATCTATCCTATTTGTTTTTAACAACTTTAAAAGCAAATTTATCAGCTACTATTTGTTCTCCAACAATTTGGGAAACAAATTTATCATGTGGAACAAAAAGCGCTATAGAACTAATTGTGGGCGCTACAAAATTCCTTATCAGCGCTAAAGAAAATTTTGCGCTACAGAATTAATCAAGAGCGCTACAAAACTTATCATATGCGCTATGAAATATTTTGCGCTACAAGACATATCAAAAGCGCTGTAATATATTTCAAGTGCGCTAAGAAATCAATCGCGCTACAATACATATCATATGCGCTACGAAATAGTTCACGGGCGCTACGACATTGTATGCGCTATGGAAAATTTCAAATGCACTACGATACGCCTTAAGGGCGCTACAATATTAAACGCGCTACGAAAATTATTGCATGCGCTACGATACACTTTAAGAGCGCTAAAACTCAATGTTTTTAAATTAAAACATTAAAAACGTGCGCAAAACAAAATTTTCGAAAGACAGGGAATTTGTGAGACACATACCGGAGGTCCGTAGTGCGCTGGCCGCTGATGACGTCGGATACGCTCGAAACGGTGCAGGTGAACTGGAAGTGCCATGATTATCCACTCAGAGCTCAATATTTGCAAATTTTACTAGGTTAAAATTGAAAATGACATGGAAAATGACATTTTTAACCTATATAATGGTAAAATTGGGGCATTTTTATCATATTTTCACATCCTAGGGGCAATTTCTTCATCAAATTTTCATTTCATATCTTATCAGGGCAATTTCTTCATATCATAAATTTCAAACGATAAATCGATATCTTTAAAATCATCAAAATTCAAAAATAAAATAAAATAAAATAAAATAAAATAAAATAAATTCAAATATCGATTCATCGTTCGCGGGGGCATACATCTGTCAACATTTCAAATCAATAATTGGGGCAAAATTCAAAATTCTTTGAAGCAATGCGTAAAACACATCACTTCAAAGAGGGGAAAAATGTATACACTTAAAAATGGTTATATCACATTGTCTGGTAATTAATTAAATATTTTTAATATTTAATTAAAATCTTTTGATTCTATCTACATATAAATAAATTTAAATAATTTATTTATATTGTTCATGATTTCATTTCGATTAGATATTTAATCACGTTTTCATATTCATTTCTTAATTAATTAAATAAATGTTACAATTTATTTATATTAATTATCATATAATCTTAGTTTGAATATTTTATTCAAATAAAGATTAAAATATTATAATTCTTCTAAATATCATTTATAATTAAATATTCCAAAATATTTGATTATTTCCTCTAAATCCAATATTCATTTTTAAATCATTTCAAAATTCCTCCAATTCAATAATCTATTCATAATTAAATATTTCCAAAAATATTTAATTAAATTCTTCTAAATATTTCAAAAATCTTCTAAAGTCACATCATGATTAAATATTACCAAAATATTTAATTAATTCTTCTATAGTTTTCAAAAATCAAATATCAAATATCAAAAAGCAATAAATTAAATTAAATAAATTTTATTTATTTAATTTGGGATTTATCTTCAACTCCCGGGAAACAAACTGCCAAAACAGAAAATTAAATTTCTCTGTTCCTGTGCAGGTTTGTTCCCGTGGGTTGAAGACAAGCTTCCATTCTTCTCTCCAACCTCTCAACCTCCCCCATTTTCTTCTCCAACCTCTCAATCTCTCACCATTCAAACCTACCAGACAATTCATAGCCATAGATTCTTGCCAGCAAGGATGAAGCCTGCAAAAATCTATAAATACAGCTGCCGGGAGCTCCAAAAGATATAGAATTTAGAAGCAAGTAAATTATAGGCAAAATTGCATAGCATTAGCATTCATAGAGCATTTTCATAGCATAGAATCATAGCAATAGCAGTAGAATCATGATACATCATAATCACCGCCCCTGTGCATAATCACAGCCCCTGTCCATATCCGTATCAATAATTTCACTTTCATCATCATCTAGGATAGTTTTCCTTTGCATACTCGTTCTGCATCAGCCATTTGGAGAAGCTTACACAATCTGAGAGCCAAAAGCTTCAAAAGAATCTCTGTGGATAGAGAAAAATGGGACGGTTCTAAAGATTTTGTTTAATTTTATTTAAATTTCTTTTAGTTTAATGTTCCATTTAGTGTTTTAGTGTTTTGTTTTACATTTCAATTAAGCATTATACACAGCTACATGTCTAACCTAGGAGAATTGGGAGAAACCTCCCATGATCATGGTATTAGAGAAAATAAGGCCTACACTTGAAATAATTAGGGGCACATATATAAAAGAGGTAGCAGGAGTAATGAAATATTATGTAGCAAGAAGAGGGGGAGAGAAAGATACCTTAGTTGTAGAGGACTTTGATCCTTGGCTCATTGTAGGCTCTTGTGAACCTTCTCCAAAAGAGGCATCCATGTGTGAGCTCTTATCAAGTGGAGAATTGTCCACCTCTATGACCTCTAAAGGATTTTTGGATACCATCTCATTTCCCAAACCATGTGTCTGGTATTGAGGCCTCCGACTATGATGTAGTCACTTGTAGTCTCAGTGAAACTTTACCAAGCTTCTCTGTCACTTTTCTGGTTTTTTATGTTGGGGCCTTTTTCACCTCCATTCCCTTCACTGTATATGCTTTACCTTCCTTTGGATCTATATCCTCATCATTTCTTGTGTCAATATATTCATTTCCTCTATTCCATGGATCATCAAATCTTTCATCCTTGTCTACCTTCGGGAATGGGGCATTAAGGCATTTGGTCTTCTAACGATAAATCTTGAAGTCTATAATTTTTTCCGCACTCCACTACCAATGCTTGACCAATTCATTGCAAAGGGTAGCTTGCATTTGGTGCTTCTTATTTGGTTTCTCCAAAGGGAAATAGAAAGAGAGTCATGGAAGCCTCTAATCTTTAGTAGGAAAGTAGGCTAGGTCCATAGATAGATCATCTTATTTTGACTATGGATTCTACCAAGCTTCCTATTCAGGATAGGAGCTATGAGTCACCTTAACTTTTAGTTCTGTTAATTCATTATTGGAGTTATATTGCCACTTGTCACAAATTAATACCAGCCTCAAATGAGCTAGCTTGGCTTTTATCAAACCATGCATCCACTTCTTTACCATTATCACCATTTTGAAGCTCAAAGGGTAGAAGAAAACTATAATGGTTCCTCGGTAAAGCCATGCATCCTAACAAATGTGAAATCCTCCTTGAGAAACCAATCACAAGGAGGATGGAAACTCTACATCCACCCTATTTTCTCAATGGAAAGTCAATAAAGATTGCAGATATCTTCACCAAGCCTCTAGCTCATGAAAGGTTCCAATAGCTTAGAGATCTAGTTCATGTTCTTCCCAATGGTCATTGTGGGGGAGAATGATAGAATTTATATATGAATGTATGTAGCATCATCAACAATAAACCATGTATTGATAGCATTTATATATCAATGTATGTAGCGCTGTCAACAATAAACCATGTGCAACAGTCATCTTTGACATTTATGTAATACCTATTGGGCTTATTAAGTTTTTAGCTATCTCTTTTTTACTTTCAAGTTTTGCATTTAGTATTATGGTTGAGTTATTGGTCATTGTGGTTGTGTGCCATAAATCCCTTGTAAATTTGGATCTCTATATAATAGATTCCCTACCTCTCATCTTATCAAGGCAATTTGGGGCTTTTTTATATTGTTTGTTTTGTGATCAACAGATCACCATTATTTTCCTTCATTGTCCAAATTAGATACATTTACTTCTCTCATTTCTATTTCTTGTTGAGATGATGTCCCAACACAAATTGCATCACTTGCAGATGAATTGGGTTCAGACTCCTTGGTAGGCTTCTCCTCACTCCCTTTTATGTAGAATTCACTGTGATCAGCTTCATCTAACTCTGAATCATCTAGGGATTCATTAGAATCATTTTGTTGTTGGGACTTATTTCTCAATTCTATCAATGAAACTACTATAGTATGTTTAAGTATATCCATCTTTCCAAGTTCTTTCCCAGATTTATCTTCCATCCCTTCAAATTCCTTCTTAGGTTTATCTTCCATCTCTCCATCTTCTTAATCTAAGTAGTTTGTTTTGAGAAACAACACATAATGATAGCACTATCTGGAATGCTAGATCTGAGGCAGTTGCTTCTCCTTCATTTTTCTAGCCAACTCATTCACTTGTTTATAATGTTGGTGTGTAGTGATATTCATGCTTCTTCCATGTATCCAAAAAACAAATGGCCACATTGGAAAACATTTTTATGGGGTTGCCCCTCTTCACAAGGCTTGCTTCATTACTCGATTTCAATTGTAAGTTGTAGCTCAACATCATTGAGTCTATCTAATGCATGGTGGTGCCCATTGTAGAGGACAAACAAATTTTTAGAAGGGTTGGCCCTTTTCATGAGGCTTACTTCTTTACTAGGTTCTAATTGTAAGTTCTTGAGGCACCCTTTAGTTTATCTAATGGCATGTAGTTTTTTCTTATAAAATCATTGATAAAAATTGGAAAGTATAATAATCAAATGTATTAATTATTATTTATGTAATTAATTATGATTTAAATGTGTGAACCAAAATTTATTATATATTATTAAAAAATTAAATATTTCTTAAAGTATTCAATTTTTTTTAAAACATAATATTTACAAATAAATAAATATATATATATATATATATATATATATTCAAATTTATAATTTTTATCTATTCTTTATATTGATATTAAAGTTTATCTAGATCAATTCATTTAGCTTTTGAATTATTACTATCACTTATTGTTTCTCGCATGTGTTTTGGATGTGTATATGAAACCATAATTTATCTATTCTTTATATTGATACTAAAGTTTATTTGGATCAATTTGTTTAGCTTTTGAACTATAATTGTCACTTACTATTTTTCACATGTGTTTTGGATGTGATGTTCATTAGATTTACCTATCTACGAGTTCCCAAATTTGTTTATCTTTTGAACTATAACTGTCACTTCTTATTTTTCACATGTTTTTTGGATTTGATGTTTATTAGATTTACCTAGAGTTTCATGTGTTTTGGATATGGTGTTTATTAGATTTACCTGCAAGTTCTCAAATTCATTTTGGATATGATGTTTATTAGATTTACCTGTGAGTTGGGTATGTGCAGGATCATGATGGAAAAACAGACCCTTAAGTGGCAAAAAATTTAGAAATATCAGAGTTAGGAAACTTGACGTAAAAATTTGAATAAGTTATCTATATTATTTCAAAAATATGTAAGAATAGAATCTATAGAAAATTGAATGTAGTTTATAAAATACAAGGTTTTTTTTAATAAATCTATTTGGTGAAAATTTGAAATTTCAATGCAATAGTACTTAAATTTGAGGGAAAAAATAAGTAGGCGTCTGTCTGACCACCCTAACCACAATAAAATGATAAAAAAAAATTCTAATATTTTAGATATACGTAGAGGACTCATGTTTTGATGTGATGCATATTTTTTTTTGTAATTTTTTTCCAAGTAAAGAATTAATTATGAATTTTTTATTACAAATTTTAAAAAATATAAAAAACCCTTATGTCTGACCACCTTAACTTGGTCAAAACTTCATGAAATTCAATTTTTATTTTTTTAATAGTATAGTATGTGAAGCATAGAATGTGACACATGTTTTGGATTCAAAAAATTTGATACCGTTTGAAAGCTATAGATGTTTTTCAATCAACCTATCAATTAGGACTTTAGTCGTAATTTGAATAGAAAATGAATAATAATTACTTATTAAATTCAAAGTAAAGCATAATTTATATTGGTGGAAAGTAGAGAATATCCTTTCAAAACCCTTTTCATTTCATCAATTTTAGGTAAAAGAAAGTCACTAGCCACATACCCATCATATTGCCACTTTTTGGCCCATCATGATCTTGCACATACCCAGTTCTCAAATTCAATTATCTTTTGAACTATAATTGTCAATTCTTATTTTTAACATGTGTTTTGGATATGATGTTTATTAGATTTGCCTAGAGTCTTGAAATTCATTTAGCTTTTGGACTATAACTATCACTCCTTATTTTTCAGGGGTCTTTTGGATGTGATGCTTACTAGATTTACCTAAAGTCCTCAAAGCCACAAATTATATATTCTTTATATTGACACTAAGGTTTTTCTACATAAATTCATTTAGATGTTCAAATATAACTGTCATTTATTACTCTCCATGTGTGTTTTGGATCTTAATTTTATTAGATATACCTACCAATTCCTAAAGCCACGATTTATGTTTATTAGATGCACATTCACACATTCTAAAACATAAAATTGAGATATTATTGTTATATACATCTCATGCCACAAAACAATGAAAACTTAAAAAATATGATTTCTTCTAGTACGCATTTCTTTATGTACTTTATGAAATCTTAACTAGATTTCTTTTTATAATTACTTCAAATTATTAGTTCCTACCAAGGTGATTATAGGTACCACCGGGTTCTTAGCTGGGTATTAATAATTTATTTTTTGATAAATGAGAGTTTAATTTTTTTTTAATTTAATAAATATTTATAGATTGTTAAAGTAACATGCAAAATATATAACAAAATATATTTCAAAAATGAATTTTTTAAAATATTATTGGCTACAAAATTTGAACCAATATAAGTGATTTTCTCAACTTCATTATCTAGTTGCAATTAAAATGGTGAAATATAAGATATTTTTAAGAGATAAGGCATTCCATTGCCACATTTATGTGTGTAAATCAAAACGTTCTCACACCTGGTAATGTTTGAATTCACTTCAGCTACTATCCTTCATTTTAGACTAAACAAGTTCGAGGTAGGAAATGGCTAGGTGTATTTGTGGATTTCCAAGTGAAAAAGCCACTGATTCTGCAGTTTCCTGAGATGGATGGCTAGGAATTTAGGGAGATATAAGAGAGTAACGCTTCTTTGGAGGTCATCATTGATTTTCCCTTCTTTTCCCCTGATTTTTTTATTTTTTATTTATTTATTTCTATTAATCTATTTTTTTGGTTAAATTCTCAATGAGTTTCACTATATTTATCACTGCTGCAAGAATTGAACCTTTCATGACACTGAATCTTTATGATATTCTGGAGCAATTAGAAGATTCATATGGGGGTTGGTTGAGTCCCTACATTTTGTAGAGCTATTGGGTTTATCTATTAGTCATTAAATGCTATTTGCAATCCTTTGCCCCTTTCTAAAAACCCTCTACAAGCCACAATATGCTTTATTTTTTTCTCATTATATTATCTCTATGTTTCATTTAGTGGTAACTATTTGTAATATTTTTAATGTTTTCTATAATTCTTTCTGTTATCACCATGACAAATGTATTTCCTCTTTCTAAATCATATCAGAGGGAAGTCTTTTTATTTTTAAAGGTGCCACTTTATATTAGATTGTTCTATTTCTATGTGTAAATCACTAAACAAATTATTTGCACCTTTTTGAAACCCTAAATGAGCCTCATTTCACAAAGTATATCATGCGAAACTGTGATGATTTTAAGGAAAGGGTTACCTATTGTTTAACTTTAGTGGGAAAATTGAGATGTAAATTCAAGTGCTTAGAAACCTCTAAGGATGTAATCCCAAGGGCAAGCAATAACATGAGAATTTAGTCAGTGGTATTTTCCTCCTAAAGGGTTTGAAATTTTGGGGATCATGTTGAATGTTTATTTGCAAATGTTTTTGAACAAGCAAATCATTCTATAACCAAGAACAAGTACAATCCTAGGGATGTGTAAGACAATATTTGTTGAATCCCCACTTGGACAAGTCCAACTATGCTTATCTTTATCAAATGGTTAGATACTTGACCCCACTAGCACCCCTCCATGACACTCACTTATACGAGGAAACCAGGAATCAACACCCATGAAACTCCCATGGAATGTTTTATATTTCTACTAAAGACCGTAAAAGTGTGGGGCTGCTTCAAAATGACCGTTCTTGCACCAACAAATAGATTAAGGATTTTGACAAATTCTAGCACATGGGTTTTAATAAGGACTTTCTGTTCGTGGAGATTGACCCATATGGCAAGAGTCGCCTTTCAGATCCATCTTGTTGGAATCAACCATGTGATATTGGCATTTCTTCCAATACCCACATTTATATCCCAGCTAGAAATACTCTTGGCCTTAGAGTGTTACTAGTTGAGTTGTTCCCTTGGGTGAGTACTTTTTCCGAAAGGTAGGCCCTCTAGGATAAATAAAAGCCAGTAAAGACAAAATCTGTAACTCAATCAATCTTTGATGGCAACAAAGAGACAATATACGTGATACTACCCCTAATCACACTCGCACAAGATCTTGTTTAATTTTAAACCCAAATCGAAGTGTGGAGGTGATTGCTTTATCTCACCCTAAAGTCATGAAAAATACATTTTGATTCTCAAGATCGCTATAAAGTGCGAGAGAAGCGCATACGTCCTTTTTTAATGCCTCTATTTTAAGCAAGCCTTCACGAAAATTAAAGTTTGTACTTGTTCTTTTTAAATCCACAAAGAAAAATGTGAGTTATTTTTAAGTAGCAAAAGACAAGTGAAAGAAAATTTGTTCAATTGTTAATCCGAGAAATAAAATCTAGTAAGTTGTGATCCTAAAGTTCATTTTAACCTTTGCAAGAATAAATTGAAAGATTCTTTTTAAAAGAAAATGAAAATTAGTGTCCTAAGAACAAAAAAATTAATGATTTCTTCGAGAAGTGTTTAAAAAAAACACTTAAAGTGTTTAAAAACACTTTCATCTTTCAATTTGTCATCTTCATGCTTTGTTGTTCTTCATTATCCTTTTTCATTTTTTTTGTTTTCGTTGTACCTTCCTTTTTCTTTCCTCCTTCATTTTCCTTGTTTTCGTTTGACACCTTCGTTTTCACCTTCCTCGTTTTTGTTTTGCTTTCCTTGTACCTCATTTTTCCTTCGCTTTCCTTCACACCTTCGTCATTTTCCTTTGTTTCGTATTCCATCACAATTGAAAGTTATGCATATATTGTAAAATGACAAAGACATATAAAAAACTTATCATCTATTGGAGAAATCCCTTTAAAGAGTGAAGTAAAGTACAATTGAATTGACATTTATCATTGATTTAAAGATAAATGTCAATACAGTTTTAGTTTACACATGATTTCCTTTGAATAAATGATAAAATGTTGAGACACTTTTCTTTATACTTGCTTTATAAAAAATAATAGATTACAAAACAAGATCAAATCATGTATTAAATCAAGAATAAAAAGAAACTATCATATAATGATTTCCTTGGTGAAAAGGAAACGGGAACATGACCAACCTCTTGATTTACATCAACAAGGATATATTTTAGTAGGCTTATAAAAGGACAACTAACAAAAATCCTTAAATATTTTTCAACATAATGTATTTGACCAGTTTAAAACTATACCCACCAAGCTTGTTGAAGAAAAATGAAAATTAAAAGGGATTTTGGGCAATGGTTGTGATCTCTGCCAGATCTTAACATCCCTCCAAATTTGAATAGTGATCATCTTTATTGTTCGAGCCAATGTAATCAACAAGAAGCTATTTTTAAGAATTGTCAAATCTGAGTTTTGATGTTAGTCATTGTAGACATGCAAAATTAGCATCATGCATTCAATAAGGTCATATTCATCCATTCAACAAATAAATCAATTTTATTTATCAATCTCCTAAAGTCATTAGTTTAAATTAAATAAATCAACTTGATCTTGACATTACCCTCCTTTTAATTAAATAAATCAAGCCTTTTATTTAATTAAATATGAAATCACCTTCTATCCCTTTTGATTTAAACAAATCCAAATATTCAAGTCAAAAGGTCAAAATCATCCTAATCATCATTAAGCTAATCTAATCCTAATTAAACTAACCTAAACACCCATCACATCCTCTAGATAATCCTACTTGCACAAATAAATCAATTTATTCATTTATCAAAATCTTTATTTACTTTCAACTTGGCATAAAGGGAGAATATTCTCCAATTTTGAATCTCCCCCCAATTTGGCATGTACATCCAACAAAGCAATCAATAAGCTCTTACATGTCCCTTGCAAAGGTCAAACTAAACATTAACTCTCATTTTCAGATTTGAAATCTCCCTCTCTTGGGCACATTTCCCAAATCTTGCACATCCCTCAGCTTATCACAACTTGACAAATGGCCTCCTTTCATTGGTTTACATTTAGTCCCACATTCATCCATTTGGCCATTCTCTCATCAAAATAATCTATAAATGAAAAGATTCATCTTTTATCAAACCCTCCACAAATCATCTACAAAGCTTATGCAAATTAATTCTCTTAAATTGGGAATTGATTTTTTCAACCATCATTTGCAATATCAAGCTTAAGCAAGGATTGGGAAAGGGCTATTTTCTACAATAGCACCAATCCACTATGGGATAGATAGATTTCATGTTTTTCTTTGTATGTTTTTATTTATCTTGTTATTTGATAGCATTTTAAACTGTTAGATATCTCATATGGATGTTGAAGGTTTGTTTTGCTTAAATACACTAACCATGGTTGTGTATGTTAGTTATTTAACAATTTATAGATTTTGATGTCCACATATTGGCACTAGAAGGAGGGCTTGAGCCCATGACCACCATTTTCAACAACTTACATGACAGTGTTTTCTTGTTTGACTAAAATTTTAGCCAAAGACTTTCACGCTCTATTTCATTGCTTTATTTCATCATCAAACTGAAGTTTCCCGATAGAATATCTCTATCTTCTTCCTTAGATTTGCATAATTGTTCAGATGATAGGCTATGTAATTCATCATGGGTCTTCTACACATTAAAGTCATTTTAAATTTGTGTCTTTTAAGAGTGATTCACTTACTTATGCATCCATAGTGTAGAGTTTGTAAGTTTTGGGAAACACAATAAGATTGGCAGCGGTTATTTTTTTTTGGTGAAAGTATCATGGGCTGAGTTTGATTTTTTTAATTGATTAGGGGTATGTATAGGATCATGATGGGCCAAAAAGTGGCGATATGATGGGTATTTGTAGGGTATGTGACTAACGAATTTTTTTCACCCAAAATTAATGAAACAAAAAGGGTTTTTAAAGGATATTCTCATCTTTCCACCAATATAAATTATTCTTTACTTTGAATTTAATAAATAATTATTATTCATTTTCTAGTTGAATTATGACTAAAGTCCTGATTAACAGGATGATTGAAAAGCATCTATAGCTTTCAAACAGTATCACATTTTTTGAATCCAAAACATGCATCACATTCTATGTTTTGTATATTATAAGATTGAAAAAAAAAATTGAATTTCATGAAGTTTTGACCAAGTTAAGGTGGTTAGACATACACATTTTTATATTTTTTATAATTTTTAATAAAAAAATTGTAATTAATTATTTAATTGGAAAAAAATTACAAAAAAATATGCATCACATCGAGAAATGAGTCCTCTACTTCTATATAAAATCTTATAAAAAATATTATCATTTTATTGTGGTTAGAGTGGTCAGACTTTCACCTACTTCTTATTTTTTCCCTGAAATTTAAGTACTACTGCATTGAAATTTCAAATTTTCACCTAATAGATTTTGTTTTGTAAAAAATAATCCTATTAGTTTAGAAACTACATTCAATTTGTGACAAATTCTATTCTTAAATATTTTTGAAAGAATATAGATAACTTATTCAAATTTTTATGGTTTCCTAACTCTATTTTTTCTAAATTTTTTGCCACTTAAGATTTCCTACACATACCCTTAGGTATTGAATTTATATGTCTTTGAATTTGCTTGACAAGTGGATGCCTTTTCTAGCTTTACCAACTTGTCAATAGCATTTAACTTGGAAATATTTTTAAATATTTCAAATTAGTTTTGTAAACGTCTATCAAATAGATTTCATTGCTTTTCATTCTGTGCATACCCTGCAATCAACACATTCCCTTAAAAAAAAATTCTTCCAAATTCTATTAGAAATTTCAAGTGCCCTATCTATGCTTCTAGCACATTGCATAAATATTTACTAGGTTGTTACACAACTACAACTGTTAGTCTATGCATAGCTTACAATTATCTCCTTCGATGAGACCACAGTTGTTTGAGGCTTTCTTTCACATAGTTCACATGTCTTGTCTATGATTTCATAGCTTGTGTTTTTCCTGAAAGTTTCTAAATCCTATTCAACAAATCCATTATGTGCATATCCTAAAATTATTGTGTTCCATGAGATAGGAATTGATTGAAGCCTTCTGTCAAACAGTTCACATTATAGCTGCCAATAGAATTTGCTTGAAGGATTGTTGTCCACTGTTCTAAGGTTGGCATTTAGCATGGGAAGAAAATATGTTGGCAAAGATTTCATACATTCTATTTGGTGCATATCCCTCAATCATGGCATTCCACGAGCCCACATTTCTTCAAGTTAGCCTCTAACAGAACATGGGCTTGTCTATGCTTACGAATTATTAATGATAGGATTTTTGTTTTAGGTTGAATGTGTTTATTTTACACAGGTCAACATTCTATTAATGAGATCTAACAATCCTAAGAGTGATGTTGGATTTACCATGGTAGTAGGTAGTATCACATGAGCTATTACGAACAACGATGCTAATCCCTATGTTTGTTCCTACAACATAAGGCCAGTTCATAGTTTGTTCCTCAGTTATAGCTATTATGATTTTTGGTTTGATTAAATTTAGAAGGCTTCACATTAAATTCCTATAGCATAAGTAGAATTCCTTTCACACATTTATTTCCAGTAAATTGTGACTGAAACTAGCTCTTATTGCACATACAATGTTGCTCCATTTCAAGTATATGTTCCCTAGTTTGATAAAGTAAATGAACGACCATAAGAAGATGTTAGTCACCTGTTGGAATGTCCAATACCTAGGTTATGATTTTTCATGACTTTTATATCCTTTTCTGGGAACGACCAATCATAATGAACCCAATACAAAGAAGAAAAGTGCATTTTCAGAATTTCAATTTTTTATTTCAAGATCATTGAATAAATATAAAAATAATCTCAATTTAGTCAAGATAAATTATGTTAAGTACCATGGAAAAAGAATTTAGGCAAACATTAACATATTTTTTCCACCTTGAAGTAGTCAAGGTATGATGCATATCTTTATGGCAGAGAAATACTTAGATTGAGTTTGAGTTTCCTTCAACTATGTAACTGTTCGATAAATTATTTTCAATTTCAGCTATCATGAAAGTTGACCGTAAATCCAACAATATTTTGATGAGAATACATGATGGGTAATGGAATTGAGATTTTAGATTAGATTAGTCTCTCAAATAATATTAAAATAATGTGCCAATTTCCATATGGTGTGAAACACAAGAGTCTATAATCCATGGTGGATATGAAGATTCTATAGAAACTAAGGCTTTTCCCTTTGATTTCTCTTTGCCCTTAGTATTGTCTTTAGTTGATGAATATTCCTTGATAGAATTAGGTAGCTCAATATTATTCTTTTTGAGAATATGTGTTAGATACTCAATTTTTTTCCTCACGTATTTTCATTCATCATGTCTAAGATTTTTACAAAGGCTGCATTTAACTCTCATAGTAGTTGATTTACTTTGAGAAGAGCTTTGGGAGTTGTCATTTTTTTCTTATTTTCTAACTTCCTTGCCCTTTTTAGTGTTCTTCTCTCATTTTGAAGAGGGGTGGGTGTAGAAAGATTGGGGGCCAAAAAGTGACCACCCCATTTAAATTTCTTGAAAAAGATAAAAGGTGAGCACATTATGCTTGGAGTGACTAAGCCTCAAGCTCAGTCACTACAAGCCTAAAATATGCTTGTGTTATAATGTGAGCATCTTTTTCTTTATTTAAACAAAAAAATGAAAAATCTCTCATTTTAATCTTTTAAATGGCTGCAAATACCTCCTTTGTGGCTTGCAAACCCTTCATAACATGCTCATACTTTTGGAAGGTCAAAAACACTTGATTTTTTCAGTGAATCTTCATGAAAAAATTTCCATGAAGTCAGGGAGGTCAAAGGAGTAATAAATTTCTATTTTTTATGTGAATATGATATTAAATGGGTAGATTTAATAAATTTTTTGATGTAAATTTATTTAATTTTCAATAAATGATAATGCACCTCCAAATCCTCCATAAATTCATCTCCAAAGTCCTGGTTCACCTCATGTCAAAATACCTCTTGAAGAATAACTCTAACAAAAACCTCCAACAATTCCACATCATGCTTTAGGAACTCAAGAAAATTTAATGGGGCAAATTGAAAGTAACAAAAAACAAATAGAGGAGTTAATTACAAGGTTGATAGATCCTCAAAGCACAACCTCACATAGAACCATGCTGAATCACTTGAATTAATAATCACATGTCAGGCTTATGGGTCACTCTGTGTTTATGATATCATGCATAGTCAAGATGCAGGTACCCAAGGTACATATACAACTAATGAGATGGTGATGAAAAATTCCCTCTTAATGAGAAATTTAGCCTTAATAGTCAGGTAAGTGTTAGTAAGTTCATTGAATTTAATTTATTAAATTTCATTTTTTAAATGCTGATTTACTAAAATAGTTGAATGATTATAATGAAATTTCAAGGTCATAGTGTTCATTGTGTTTTCAGCGGTCCTCCACCTCCCTATAATTTCACAACCACATCTATTGTAGAGGTATGTAACTAGTAAATAATTATAAATATTACATGTGAATAGCTAAACATTATATGAACAGTATTCTTATATCTCATTTTGGATATTGAATAGGTTAATCTTGGAGCTTTGAAAACAACACTTTCCAATGGAGGTGGTCATCGAAGTTTCACTCAAGTAATACAAATTATTTATAATTTTAAAATAGTAAAATTGTATTTCATAATTGAATAATCTTTAATGACTTAAAGGTTTTAGATAGTTTGTAAGTATGGTTTGTAATTTTTTAATTAATTTGATTTTAGGTTCTTATACGCTTCATAATCTATAAATTTAATTTGTTCATGTTTTTGACCTCGAAAAATATAGGCTAGTAGCATCACTAGCTTGTAACATACCATTTAATTCTTATCCTCCTAAATTTCATCACTAGCTTTTAGCATCACATCTCTCTACTCACTTTTGAGCTCATGAATGTTTCTTGGGATATTTATCTTATTACTACCCTTTTCCTATGGTGCCAATACTTACCATGGTGACTAGGTTATTGCATTCATGTTATGGCTATAGACTTTCATTTATACTTTTCAAGTGCTTGACACCATTGAGAACTACTCTAGATTTCTCTCTTGACTATATGAATACGATAATTAAAAGGGCATTTTCAAGGACTATCATCTATGAATATGATCATTAAAAGGGCATTGTCATTTCAAACTATCCTTTAATAATAAACTATGCATGCTCCTCTTATACCATTGAACTAAATGTATTGCTTCTCTTATGAGACTATCTTGTAGCATTGGATTTCATGTGACTACCACCACATTCATGACTATCATGCACTCTTTACCTTGAGGTATGCTAGTTGAAAACATTTGAAGTCTCTCCTCATAAAAAAAATCTTCCAAAAATTTCCCTTGAAGCATTATTTGGTAAAGAAATACATGTGACTATCCTATTACATCTTGTCACTTTAGACTATCATATTCAGTATTATGTAACTATCATATTACATTTCTTTATTTATGTTATACCCTTTATTGTTTATTTGATGTCCTTTATTCATCATTTTTCCTTGTGATCATTACTTTGCCTATTTGAATATTACACTATCCACTATCATGAAGGTATCTCACTCCATTTCTTAGCTATCTCTTCTTTGTGATTGACCCATAAATACGAGTAGAATGTTGAGGTTTAATGAAAATAGTGGAGTGTTTTTATAAGTGTGAACTTTTATCAAGATCTTAGGACCATATTCCCCTCAATGTGTACTATCATTGAATCATTTTGTTCTTAGTTGACAATGCTCATTATTTCTTCTTTTCATGCATCTCACTATCATTCTTTACATTATTTAAATAAATATTATCCCCACTTCAAAGATTATTCACACTTCACATCACCAAATTTTTTCATGACTTATTTATGTAATCAATATTGTCCCTTTCTTACATGATATGATTGTCCCTACGACTATCATCTTGTGACTATCCTTTACTTTGAAATTTCCCTCATGAAACATGCAAACCCTTGACATTCAATTTCAATTCTCATGAAGACTCTTACTAATATATTGATATTGTGTCCACTTTCAAGAGGATAAGATACTCTATCCTTTGTTCTAATTTCTCCTAACTATAACATTGCTCTATCATTTGTCCTTTTATTATTACAACCTTGTGCTTTGTTTTGTTGGTTCTCTAGACAATATTGCTCTCTTCTATCAACCTTTTTTTCACCATTTTATTTATGAATGGCTTTGATAGGGGCCTTGTCATCATATTGTCCTATCCTCTTTTTTCACTCTTTAAACCATTCATTTGGTCACTTCATGAACTTTTTTATTTACTATTCTAGAAATTATTGTCCTTCAAATGATTCATGTCTATTATGCGCATGTCTTATAAAGACAATTATCATGATTTTTCCTTTTGTTCCTTACATGGCTCTTAGTACTCATACTAGTATGCACTGTTTCTCCTTTTTCCATTGCCATTATTCTATTCTATTTTGAAAAGGTCTTAGATATTAGTATCTTCAAATTTTCATTTTGTGTTCCTAATTTTCCCTAGGACTATCAAAAAAAACATGTCACTTGTATAGAAATCACAAAAAATTGCCTTCTTGTTTCCTTTGGTTTTTCTATAACTATAAAATAATAAAGTTCCTTTGGACTTCAATATAATATCTCCCTCAATTATCATAAAACAAGATCTTTGAAATAGAATTGGATTCATTAACATATCCCAAGGAACACAATAGTCCAATAACCATATATTAAACTATGAAGCAATATATAGTTCAATAGGTACTCAAAATTTTGTTGTCTATATGTCATACATTATAAGCCATGACCTCCATCACTCTTCTAGTTTTTGTAATCAAATAATGTTGTTCTACTTTTATATGATGCATGTAGAGACTCCTCTTGATATTGATAGGGAAATAGAGCATGGTTTCTCTACTACAATAGAGAGCTCAATTCCTTTGACAAGGGTATGTGGAAGATTAGTAAAATTCAAATTACATTCATTGTTTTAACTATTTATTATTGAAAAAACAAATGATTATTGATTTGTACTTTAATTTATATTTGGTTAGTTTCTATAGGGCTTTGCAATGCCATAGAATGAGTGTGTTTCTATTGTGAATGAGGAGAGGGAACATTTTGCAGTAGTAAGTGATTATTTTGTTAAATATCTCATTTTATACAATGTAATTTATGTATATTAATGTCTATACTTTTTAATGTAATAGGTATGACTACACGAAGAATTAAATAGGAGGTCCAACACTAAAATTAGAAGTAGACCACCATCATATGCATCTCCATCCCCCCAATGATCAAAGGCCACTAGTGATCTATTTTCTTCATGTGGAGGGGAATGGCTATTTATTAGGGTCCTTTGTTGTATGCCTACATGGCATTTTTGGACATATATTTTTTATTGCATATACATGACATTGTATGTCCGTGTATGGAATTCTTGTAAGTCTATATGGCTATTTGGTTAATACATACCTTTTTTATTGATGGTGTCCATAATTGCATTGTAAATGATTATTAAAATAATTAATTAATTAATTGACATAACTGTAAATGATAAAAATGTTATTCTAATGTTCTTACAAAAATATTCTTATATTATTTCCTTGCAATAAATGAAGTTCTTAAAAACATGCTAAGATGTTTATCTCTAAAGCATGTAATGAAAACACAAGGAAAAAGAGCTAATAACGGATTGTATGTTTAGATTTTGAGTTTTTAATAATAATATGTTACCTCCATTATAGAATGACAAGCTTGAATGGATATTTGTAGATGGTTTACTTCAAATATTTAAAATCCAAGTGTATTGTGCTTCATAACTTATTTCACACTCATTTCACCTATATTTGTTGGTTAATTATTATCTTTCCTACCCTAGTGTTTGTTTGTGGTCTTGGGTGACATATTTTTGGCATATAGGTATGGAATCAAGTTTTATACAAGACAAAGTACAAGTAATTTACACTATGTTTCCAATAATTGTATTGAAGTATATTCAAGTACCCATTCTATAGTTGGTCAATCATTAATTCAAATTTATAGATAAATTATTCATGCCCACACTTTCCTTCATCTAAACAAAATATATTCCTATATTGACCAAACTGTTTATGACTGCATTGAGTTCAATCAATAGATGAGACTAGCTCTTTTGTGTAGGTCATTCAGTCATAAGATTATAAGGACACCTACATTGGCCAAACATCATAAATTGGAATTATTCTCATAGCGATCCCAACTTGATCAAATTATCAATTTACCTCTAGGAGATGAAGAATATAAACAATGCATCTTAATAACTTTTTACTAAATGCAACACTTTTTGGAACATCTGAAACATTGTTTCCATAATGGAATGACTTGGAGATATGAAAAAAAAGAGGTTATTGCAAAGGGGCCCTACATGACCCTGTACCTTCAAACAAAATGGTTTTAAGTGTCATGGTTTCTAAGTAATAGGTCATCAAAGTTTGATGCCGTTTCGTACTTTGATCTCTTAAGAGAAATCATTGGTGCAATGTAGCCCAAAATATTTTGGCATGTTGGGGTGTGAAACAGAACCTCGCTTAGCATAAACCTACCCATTTGGATGTGTTGGAATTGTTAGTTTGGTCACATGATGAATAGAAAAAAAAGTACACCACTTTGCAACTTTACACTACATGCATCTAATGCTCTTTCCATCAACTAAAAACTCATTACCGTGAACAAATGGATTGGAGATATGAAAAAACAAGAGAGGTTATTGTAGGGTCACCCTCTGTAACCTTGTACCTTTAGAAAAAATAGTTGTAAGTGTATGAGTTTTGAGTACAACTCGTCAAATTTTACTGCCCTTTCACACTTTGGTCTCTAAAGAGAAATTGTCAGCGCAATGTAGCCCAAAATGTTATAGCATGCTAGGGTGAAAAATAGAACCTTGAATAGCATAAACCCACTCACCTAGATGTGTTGGAACTATCAGTTTGGTTGCATGATGAACCTAACAAAATATACACCACCTTACAACTTTATAGTGTATGCATTTGATGCTTTTTTCATCAACTAAAAACTTGCCACCATAGGAAAATGGATTGGAGATATGAAAAGATGAGAGAGGTTATTATAGAGGCGACCAAGATGACCTTGTACCTTGAGATGATCTAGAATAGGTCCACATTAAGAAATCAGGACCAGTTTGGCCCCAAATGCTCTAATTGTGAAATACATGAAATTTTGAGAGTGATAACTTTCTGAAAATAAGTATGAATGATCTAGAATCTAGATATGTGATAGATGTCAATGTTTACATGTTATATCCTACTTTAAGAGATGAGAAACAATAATGCTAGTCACGCCCACAAAAGGATATGAAAATCACAGTAAAACATTTCTTGGGAATTGTACATTCCAATAGGTGACTAATATCTCTCTCTATGGACATTCTTTTACTTGTCAAACCAGGGGACATATACTTTAAATGGCACAACACAATATATGCACTAAGAATTGCTTTCAATCAAAAATTAGCAGAAATAAATACTGGAAAGGAATTCTATCTACGCTACAGGAAGGTAATGCAAAGTTCTTTAACTCAACTATGATTTGATTAAAACAAAAACCATAACAGCTATGACTGAAACACAAACTATGAACTGGCCTTATGCTGCAAGAACAGGCACATCGATGGATTCCCTATGCTGCAAGAGCAATACAAGACTGAGTTTGTATGAAAACTTCAAAGATGAAAGCTAACTGAAGATCAACAGAAAAGAACAGCTAACTAACTAGCTACAGATACTTACTAAGTGGGCCCCCTTAGCAAGCATCTACTGATTACACAAGTGCTGAACTCAGAACTTCATCAAACTTTATTCATGAAAATAGAACGGTATACATTGCTTTGTTGATATGGAAACTAACAACAAGCTCTGTCTCTTTTCAAACAGATTTTCCTTTTCATTATCATATTGATTCTTACAAGATATCTACTATCACTATGCTTCTATCTTACTCTCTCTATCATCTCTTTCCTCACTCGTGTAGGAGTACTTTATTTAAAATCACGAGAACAACTAACTAACTAACCCTATCAAATAAAGACGTGGAAGTAAAGTGTATCCCAGAATCAAGGAACAAACTTCATAAATGAATTTATGCACTCAACTTGATCCAAAGAGAATCTAGCACTCCACTCTTTCCAGATTGACTGCCATTAAAAATCTTTCCCAATGGTTTCGGTCAAAGAGTCTTCCCCAGAGCATCCTTGAAGTCATGTAGGAAATATAATTTACTGCAAGGTAAAGATCAGTTGTGCTTGACTCGATCATTCTTCAACAACCTATGAAACAAAAGGTAACAAATGCGAAAGAAAAGGCGCATGGGACATACATAATATTCATTTATTAATCACATATTTAAATCTATTTCATCATTCAAAAATTGTATGTGATATACCAGTCATTTAGGGAGTAAACGGGGCAATAAATGTAATCAAGTCAACATAATAAGCTACAGGAATATGAAAATATTTGGCTACAAGATATCCCAATAAAAGGTTTCAACAAAGTTTAAATAGCCACAAATAACAAAAGTAAAGATATTAAAAGTTCATCATAATATCCAAACTATGAGCATATTTTAAGCTCATCATTTTGCCCCCTACTTAGCCTAATGATGGTCCTCCAACATTAACTTTCCTGGTAGTTTCTCTGAAATCAGTGGTTGTGGCATGACTCTGAAATGGAGTTCCAAACCTGTAATAAAATCCTCTAAAAGCTTGGCACCTTTCATACCTACGGTCTTCTAAACCATCATTAAGATTGGTAGCCTAATAAGGATAAAGAGGCCACCTTAGCACAGGAGGTCTGAATGTCAATGGCAACCACAGTTCAAATCTCTTTTGAAGTCCCAATTGTATATATTTGTTTGATCGTTTAAGAGCTGCTGTGAAATTTAGGGGACTGTGAGGTTCGGATCTTCTTAGCCCAACAGTTAATCTTTCCCACCTTTTCTCACTTCTGGTGTATGCCAGTCTCCAAAATGAATATGACTGTTCCTGAAATTCATCATATACCTATTTTCTGAGATCAAATATTTTTTCTTTGGCTATAGTATTATTAATGCCATATGTCAGAGTAAACCAGGTTTTCAACATTGCATGGGGGTTTGAACTTTGAGAGTGTAATGGAACAGCACAATTTTCTCAGCTTCCTCATATGTTTCCATTGCCTGCCATAATTCACTTCATTTGCTGCTCATGACATAAATGATCTCAAATGGATATCACCAATATACAAAAGAGGGTTCCATTCTGTTTCAGATGGAATTAAAAATCCATGTAGATAAAATTCACACAGATAATTTCTTAACCAATTAGGGGTTGCCTGGTATGCTTCGTAAAATTCTTTAGCAGTGTGAAGTATAGGATCTTAATTTCTGGAAATTCTCATTAGTTGGAACCATAAGAATTGTTCCTTAAGGAAATGAGCATAAACTCTGGGTGGTGGTCTGCATTCCATAATCTGACCAATTACTTTTAAAATTTCATGCAATTTTGCTTTTAACTCAACAATTTCTTGTTTTTGACTTTCAATTTTCTTTTTCAGTTTCTTCCTTTCTACCTCCCATAGACTTTGTTGCATGTCAGTCTGGGCTATGTGTCAAAAAAGTCAGGGTTTGCAATGTAAGTGTTTCCCAGTTAGCTTTGACATATTCCAGAAACTCAATCAAAAATGTCTTTTTATAAACAACAATGGCTTTACAAGTTGCAGGGAGAAATGTAGCTTCACTAGGCACATTCAATTGTTCAGTCTATTCCTACTCTTGCTGTAAGATGAATTATTGTTGCTGCAGTGGATAAGTTTGTGCTCTCTCCAAAAACTGCATAGCAGCGGTAGCCAAGTCATCAAGACTTGGTAACCCTTGCTCATTATGCCCTATTTCCTTTGTCTCAACTTGTTCCTCTTCAGGAACGAATGAACTCTGAGCAGCATTCTTGGACACATTCTGAGAAACATCAAATTCAGACTCTACAGACCCTTCTGAAATTACAATAACCTTTGGTTGAGGTGAAGTAGGGGAGGTCTTAGATTGTTTCCTTGTGGAATCTCTTCTTGGCACTAGTGTGGCTGCAAGAGGTGTTCTGGTGTTCCTCTTTTTGGTCTTCTTACAGGGTTCTACCCTACCAGAGGATGATGGTGAACTGGTGTTAGCAATAGGTGTTGCTATAGGAGAGACGACTGCAGGGGAAGGTACTGTAGGAGAATAGCATTGCCTTTTCTGAGAATGAGGGTCAAACTCGAGGGTTTGTTCTGTCCTAGACGACTCACCAGCCTTTGTTTTTCCCTTCTCTATCCTAGTGGTAAACCTAGTTTGTACCCGAGTAGAGGATTTCGATGGGGGAGCTGCAAGACCAGGTGCTACAAGAGTAGATGACCCTTGCCCTATTCTACTAGTAGACGCAATTTCTTTCTTCTTTTTCTAAGGCCGTGGGGTAAGTACCCTAGGGGGTAGTGGAATTTGTAAGCTCTTTTAGGGAACAAATTGTTGCCATGAAAGAGGTGAGACATCTCTTAAAGAGCGTTCAATTAATAATTTGATAAGGCCATGGTGAGCAACAAAATTATCTTTCCCTTGTTGAGTTCCATGGGCACTTTGTTCTAAAAATTTTAACAGAAAATTTGAAACATTTACAACTAACCCATTCCTCATATGACTTAATAATTTGAAATGATAAGAATGTAGGTAGGAGAAACAACCTTCATAGGTTAAATACCTGATTATGTAAGCAACATATTCTAAATAAGGAGGCAACAATACCCACTTGCATCCCTGCTTGGAGACTTCCAAAGGTCCATTAGCGGGCATTGAAAACTCAGCCCTTGCAGCGGCAGCATCTAAAGAAAAATTTTCTCCAACGGCTGGAAACCTGGTTACTTCAACAATTATGTATTCAGTTGCAACAACAATTAGACCACATACAATAGCTTCCCTTTTAGAGAGGGTTCTCAAAAATTCTCCAGCAGCCTCCTCATCAAAAGCATTTAAACTCAAGAAGTAGTTTAACCATCCATAGAGGCTGAATGCATGGATTGTTTAAGGGTTTTGCAATAATAATTCATGAGCTACAAGCTCATGTCACACTAGCTGACCACCCATGTTCACAGTTTTCCTCTAGCTGAACTCAATTCCCTACTGAAAATTCAAATTCTCTGTTTCCCTTTTTGTTCTAGTTTTTCTTCTGTCATACCGTCACATTTCTTTCTTTTCCAAAAATGATTTTTAAAAAAAAAATAGTTTTAATCATAGTTTACAAGAAAAAAATGCAATAAAAAGGACATGCGATCACATTTGGAAAGTACTAGAAAGATAATAAAGAAAGGTTATTTGCGCAGTTATGGCAGCAGCGAAAAGATAGGTTTTAAAAGGTGGATTACCCCGCCCCCTACTTAGAGTATGACATGTGTCCTCACATGTACTAAAGAATAGGTGGAGATTGGGTAATAATGACTGGTACTATCATAGCAGTAAATGAATAGAATAAAATAAATCAAATATCCGATAACAAAAGATATGGCGTACCTTTGATAATTGCATGTACATGTGAAGAAAGATGATGGCGTCTGCATGAGTTGATAGTTGGGAATGATATCATAATGAAGGGTGATGTAGATGGATGAAGTGGATGGGTGATGTGGGTGGACAAGATGAATGGATGGATGGATGAGATGGAAGATAAAGAAATGGTATGGGTGATAAATGAAAATGGAGAAAAAGGGGTTTCATTAAAGAAAATTTTTATTATGGGCATGCTTTTTTTCAAAATTACGGTGAAGCTGCAGGAGAAAGGCCAAAGCCTTCGGCTGGAGGAAGAGTAGCGGGAGGATCCTGAACGAACTGCTGCATTAATTCTTCCTTTGAGATTGGTTTATGGTACAACCAGAGTTGGTGGCCATTAACTAACAATTTGAAATAGACTAGATCAATTGTCACCAGCTGTACAGCTCTGTTGTCGAACACATTCTCAACTTCATAGGGGCCAAGCCAGCATGTTGTGAGCTTACTGTGGTTTTCTTGATATTTGGAATCATATAATAGATCCCAATCACCAGTAGAAAATTTCCTGGTTTTGATGTGTTGATCATGCCATTTTTTTCGTTGTTGTTGGATTGCTTCTGTATGCTGCAGGGCGAATTTTCTTATTTCGTCCAAAGCATTTAGCAGTAGGAGACGGTCCTTCTGTGCTTTAGATATTTCCATATTGAGCTCAAGAGGTGTCCTCAAAATTTTGTATTCAAATTCTATGGGCAACATGGTTGTTTTTCCATAAAGCAGCTCAAAAGGTGTAAACCCAATTGTTGTCTTCCATGTAGTTTTTTAAGCCCAAACTACTTTAGGAAGCCTACTGCTCTAATCTTTTCTATGGAGCTGCACTGTCCTTGTGAGGATCACCTCAATTTCCCTATTTGTTACCTCCACCTGACCATTGGCTTGAGGATGATAGGGGCTAGACTTCCTATGTTTGATCTTATAGTCATTCATTAGTGCAGTGATCAGATTCTATGTGAACTGAGCTCCCTGATCAGTTACAAGCTCTCTGGAAACTCCAAATCTAGTGAAAATTTGTTCATACAGAAATTTAACAACCTTGTTATCTCGAGCATGAGTCATAGCTTTTACCTTGACCCATTTTGTTACATAGTCTATGCAAACTAGAATGTATGACTTGCCATTTGATGGTGGATTTATTGGTCCCACAAAATCCATCCCCCATTTATCAAAAGGCATGACTATTACCTATGGATATAATGGCATTTCATCTGACTTGGTTGGTCTTCCCATACGTTGGCATCTATCACATTTCCTTGTATAGGCTACAGCATCTTTGTGTAATGTTGGCCAGTAGTACCCTGTTGTAAGAACCTTCATTGATATTTTTTTTGCTGCAAAATGTCCTCCACTCATCATGGCAAGCATGCAAGCTATCATAAGTCTCATCTTCTCTTACACATCTTCGCATCACTTGATCAGGTCCAGTATAAAATAGACAATTTGCAATCTATGAAAAATTAAAACTTTTCTCTATTAACAAGTTCTTTTCTTTTGGAGAAAAGTGTGTTGGTATTCTATTTGCTGCTAGATAATTGGCAATGTCTGCATACCATGGAGTATGTGCAACAATGGAGAATAAGTGTTCATCTGGAAACCTATCATCAATGATCTCATGTTTAGCATGTGCATCTAATTGAAGTCTTGATAAAAAGTCAGCTACAACATTAGCTCTTCCTGGTTTGTCAATGATTGTAATGTCAAATTCTTGTAACAATAGGAGCCATCTTGCCAATCTACCAGAAATGGCAGGTTTGTTCATCAGATACTTGATTGCTGCATGGTCAGTATGGACGAATATCTGATAACCTGTAACATAATGCCAAAATTTATTCAAAGCATACACTACTGCGAGCAATTCCTTTTCTATAACAGTATAATTGAGCTCAAGACCTTGAAGGTTCTTGCTGATAAAGTAGATAGCATGCTCAATTGAACTTTCTTTTTGACTTAAAACTGCTCCTATATCAAAATCAGAGGCATCAACATAGCTATGAAAAGGTAAATTTCATTTTGGACCTTGAAGAATAGGGGCTTTAGTAAGCAATTCCTTTAGTTGCAGGAAGGATTTTTCACAGGCCTCTGTCCACTCGAATTGAGAATCCTTAGTCAACAAGGCATAAAGTGGACTGAAAATTTTACTGAAATATTTTATAAACCTTCTATAATACCCTACATGGCCAAGGAAACTTCTGACATCTTTTTTTTTTGCAAGAGTTTGTAAATTCAGAATAACTTCAATTTTAGTAGGGTCAACCTGAATTCTATTCTTTGAATTATGATGACCTAAAACAATACCTTCTTCCATCATTAGAAAACACTTTTCACTATTTAGAGAAAAATTTTGCTCTCTACACCTTTTCAATACTTTTTGTAAATTCACCAGTGCTTCTTCAAATGTGACCCCATAGGTAGTGAAATTATCCATATAAATCTCCATACAGTCATGAGATATATCAGCAAAGATACTAATTACTGCTCTCTGAAATGTTGCTGGCACAATGCATAGACCAAAAGGCAAGAATGAATAAGCAAATTTTCCCCATGGGTAGGTAAAAGTGGTCTTATCTTGATCTTTAGGAGAAATTTTTATCTAGTTGTACCCACTGTAACCATCTGAAAAGGAAAAATATCTTTTGCTAGACAGTGAGTCTAGTACTTGGTCTACAAAAGGCAGTGGAAAATGATCTTTTTTAGTGGCATTGTTCAACTCTCTGTAATCTATACACACTCTCCATTTTCCACCTTTCTTTGGGACAATAACTAATGGAGAAACCCATTGGTTGTCAGAGATTGGATAAATTAAACCAGCATCAAGCAACTTTTGAAGTTCATTTTTAACTATTTCTCTAAGTGCAGGATTTACTCTTCTTTGAGGCTGCCTAACTAGTAAACATTCTTCTTTGATATAGATCCTGTGAGTACAAACTTGAGGATCTATTCCCTGCATGTCCCCATATTCCCATGCAAAAGCTTTATGCTAATCTTGTAGCATTTTTAATAAGACATCCTGTTGAGATTGCGACAACTTGCTATTGATATTCAAACAGTGACTTGGAGACAATTCTATCTACTTTGTGAGATTACTCATAGAATCTGCAGGTGATGTTTGTACCTCTTGTGGAAGCAAGCTATGAAAAATCACTGGAATTTTAGGCAGTGAAATCTTAGAATTTGGTTGCTACAGGAAACATTGTAGATGACTACCATTTGGATTAGATAAACTACCTGTATCAAAGTTAAACTATAGAATTTGAAAAAGAAAAGCGTCCTCA
This sequence comes from Sequoia sempervirens, assembly GCA_007258455.2. Taxonomy (NCBI): domain Eukaryota; kingdom Viridiplantae; phylum Streptophyta; class Pinopsida; order Cupressales; family Cupressaceae; genus Sequoia; species Sequoia sempervirens. The sequence goes on along the minus strand of VDFB02281492.1, from coordinate 345,647,537 downwards.
CTCTGAAGTTGTGAGAATGGATCATTTTGAAGCATCATTAATTGAGCCAAGGAATTGGCTTCTTCAGTTTCTTCCCCCACATCTAGCCAAATAGGCTGGGACAAATCTGGTTGAGGTCTAGCAGGTGGATACAAAGCTAATTTTTTTGTAGACTGTCCATCAGAAATGGTCATATCTCCATAATGACATCCTATAAAAGCATCAGCAGTTGCCAACCATGGTCTACCAAGGATAATTGGATACCCTCCTAAAGTTGCCTTAACTGATAATATTGTGAAATTAGCTAGATACTCCCAAGATTCAAGAGTGACAATTACATCTTCCACCATCCCATCAGGTTTAACTATGGAGCTATCTATAAGATGCAGAACTGTAGATGTAGACCTAATGTTTGAAATGTTCAAGGAGTCCATAGTATGCTTTTTCATGACATTAATGGTAGCACCTAAGTCAATCAAAACATTTTTTACAACTTGGCCATTTATATGTATCTACACTATAGAACTTCCAGGGTCAATATACTTTGGGATGACTACATTTCCCAACATTATATCAGCCAATTTCCCTAAGACATGAATTATTTGGGGATCCTTTTTCTTCTAGCCAGGCTTCTTCAAATAGGCCTCTTTAATAGCTTTTCCAAAAATGGGAATATCTTTAATAGCTTGAAATAAAGGGATTTGAATTTGTACATTCTTGAGCTAATCTAGAATGTCAAAAGTGGGTTCTTCCATGGATTTAAGTGTAGTACTCTACAACCTCTGAGGAAAAGGTGGGTTGCCTTTACTTTGTAAAATAGGCTCCTTAGAAACCGTATAAGTTATAGGCATATGCTCAGTAGGAATAGCAGGTGTAGTAGATTCTTTAAGGGGAGAATCTTATATTTCAATAATTAGAGGTGATTTTGGAGTAGGTAGAGTGGTTCCAGACCTCAATTGGATATCATTAGCATTTAAGGCATAAGCTTGATATTGGTTTGCTTCGGCAAGATACGTAGACTGTTGTAGCTGCTTATTATTGGGATTTGGCAATGGCTGGGTAGGCATAGGCATTTGTTTTGGAGGTCCAGTATTTGTGGCAGTTGCTGCAAGAGGTGGTATGAGGGACTATGATTGTGGTTGTGGAAGCTGGAGGAATCCAGGGGACTAGTTTTGCTATTGCTGAGGACCTCTCCATTGAGGATTTTGCTGCTACTTTCCTGAAGGTGGGGTCCATTGTCCTTGTGGCTGCTGCCAACCTCCTTGAGGAGATTGCCATTGCGGTGTTTGATAATTAGGCCAACTTGGTTGAGGTGGATTCTAGGGTGGTGGTGGTCTATATGCATGATGCCATTGGTTATTATAGCTAGAATAAGGATTACCAAAAGTTAAAGGGTCTTGAGGCATACCTTGTCTTTGGGCCCATAGTCTCCGTTGTGCAACAAAGAACACTTGATCATCATCACCTTCTACTTGCTTAAAGTCAATAGGTAATTTCCTGGCTTCCAAATTAGCCACCATCTTGCATCTGTAGTCATGTTTTTTCTATCTACAATATGGATAGAAGTCGACCAAAACTACCTCAGCCTCATGTTTCTTCTGAGCTTGAATAGTGTCTAATTGTGTAGCCATATTATTAATGATGTCCTGCTTGAAGTCAAACAACAAATTTGTTATCTCCATCTGAGAAACTCCACTAGAAGAAGACTTCCCCACTGTAGCATGATGACCTCGACCTTTCTTAACTATTGCTTGAGAGTAGTTAAGACATATTTTCTTTATATCATCCCAAGGCAGTTGGGTTATATCACTTCCTCCCATCAGGTCCAGGGCATCTATACAGGCATCATTGATTCCCCTTAGAAAGAGTAGTTTCTAAGAGTCCTCGTTAAGAGTATGGTTTGAGTTCCTTTTTAGTGAAAAAAAAAATTTGGAAATATGATCTTCCAGACTTTCATCCTCCTTCTGCTAAATTCAGAATATGTCATCACCTTTGCTGGCACTCTTACAATCTTCCTTATACTTTTCAAGGAATTTCCTCTGCATGGCTGCCCAACTATCAACTACGCCTCTTCCCAGACTCATGAACCATCTGAGAGCTCCCTCCTTCAAGGTGGAAGGAAATAACTTCATTTTATGAGCATTTGAGTTGTAGTCATAACTGCGACAAAGGACATCAAACTCAAACAGAAAAGTTTCTGGGTCCTCTATAGCAAAGCCATAGAACTTGGGAAGCAAGGAAGAGGGAATATTTCTAAGATTGTCAGTATCTCTCTGGGGAACAATGGGAAACTCAAACACTAGAGGTGGATTAGGTGGATTATTTTCCATGTTTGGTTGCTGGAATAACAGAGCGAATGGATTCTCCTCAGGTTCATTGTTAGCTGGGTCAAATGGTAGTTCAATAAATAGGTTTTTAGGGAGGAACCTTCCCAGTGCATCTCTTCTTCTTCTATGCATGCAATATGATGAATGTTGGTTTGAAATATTTTGAAAATTTTTGACTAACAAACTAAACTAACACTAAAAATGACTTCTAACGAATTCTTAGCTGGACAACATCCCTGGCAATGGTGCCAAAAATGGTCACGCCCACAAAAGGATATGAAAATCATAGTAAAACCTGTCTTGGGAATTGGACATTCTAATAGGTGACTAATATCTCTCTCTATGGATGTTCATTTACTTGTCAAACGAGGGGACGTATACTTTAAATGGTGCAGCACAATATATGCACTAAGAACTGGTTTCAGTCAAAACTTACCAGAAATAAATACTGGAAAGGAATTCTATCTACGTTACAGGAAGGTAATGCAAAGTTCTTTAACTCAACTATGATTTGATTAAAACAGAAACCATAATAGCTACGACTGAAACACAAACTATGAACTGGCCTTATGCTACAGGAACCAGCACAGGGATGGATTCCCTATGCTACAAGAGCAATACAAGATTGAGTTTGTATGAAAACTTCAATGATAAAAGCTAACTAAAGATCAACAGAAAAGAACAGCTAACTAACTAGCTACAGATGCTTACTAAGTGGGCCCCCTTAGCAAGCATCTACTGATTACGCAGGTGTTGAACTCAGAACTTCATCAAACTTTATTCATGAAAATAGAATGGTATACATTGCTTTGTTGATATGGAAACTAACAAAAAACTCTGTGTCTTGTCAAACAGATTCTGCTTTTCATTATCATATTGATTCTTACATGATATCTGCTATCACTATGCTTCTATCTTACTCTCACTATCATCTCTTTCCTCACTCATGCATGAGGAGTACTTTATTTAAAATTAGGAGAACAACTAACCAACTAACCCTATCAAAGAAAGACATGGAAGTAAAGTGTATCTTAGAATCAAGGAACAAACTTCATAACTAAATTTATGCATTCAACCCGATCTGGAGAGGATCTAGCACTCCACTCTTTCCAGATTGACTATCATTAAAAATCTTTCCCAATGGTTTCAGTCAGATTCTTCGCCAAAGCATCCTCGAAGTCGTGCAGGAAATAGACTTTACTGCAAGGCTAAGATCAGCTGTGCTTGACTCGATCATTCTTCAACAACCTACAAAACAAAAGGTAATATATGGGAAAGAAAAGGCACATGGCACATACATGATATCCGTTCATTAATCACATATTTAAATCTATTTCATCATTCAAAAATTGTATGTGATATACTAGTCATTTAGGGAGTCAATGGGGCAATAAATGTAATCAAGTCAACACAATAAGCTGTAGGAATATGAAAATATTTGGCTACAGGATATCCCAATAAAAGGTTTTAACAGAGTTTAAACAGCCACGAATAACAAAAGTAAAGATATTAAAAGTTCATCATATTATCCAAACTATGAGCATATTTTAAGCTCATCAAATGCGATGAAATGTGGAATGAAATACTAAAACATCTACTGAATACAATGCAATAAAAGAATTTTTTTTAGTTGATACAGGATTGCTTTACAACTAGGGATGCTCCTACATCATCCTATTATGACCCCTTAAGCCATCCTATCAGGACCATGCTCAATCCATAATTTCTCCTAATTTAATTTAATTTAATGAGATTTCACATCACATTAACAAAATTATTGTTTTTTTCAAAGGTAGAAAAATCACATCTCATTCTCAAGGGATGATCATAAAATTCATATCATGATTTCATACCACATTTTCTCTTTACACACTTAGGTCACATAACAGGGCTACACCAACATAGTCTACATTATTCATAATACACGCCGAGTATGTATAGTAACTTTTATTTCATCAATTGGTTTGAGGGAGATTTCACATATATATTTTATATGAAACCATTCTCCATCTAAAAACCACAATAAATTCCATTATCATTGTAGACATGTCAAATTAGCATTATGCATGTGCATCCACTCATTGATAAATCAAATTCACATTGATCCATTCAGTAGGAAAATTAGGTTAGTCATCCATTTAAATTAAATAAATTAACTTTATTTGATTTAAGCCTACCATTACCTCATTTAAATACATCAAATCCTAACATTTCATTAATCCACCTTTATCTTGCATCATCCTTTTTTTATTTAAATAAATCAACTATCTAAGTCAAAGAGGTCAAACTGACCTAATCATCATTAAGCTAACCTAACAATGATCAAATACTAATCCTAAGCACTTGCATTCTCTAGATTATGCCACTTGCACAAATAAATCAATTTATTGATTTATTAAATTGGTATTTTCACTCAACATGGCATCCATGAGGATTATTCCATCAGGTTTGAATTCAAAAGGAAAGTTGAAACGTACATCCAACAGGGAATTTAATAGGTCTTACTTGTCTCTTACATGTCCCCTTCCAAAGGTCAAACTCAACATTCATTGCACAAATTTGAATTCAAATTTCCCCCAGCCTCTTGGGCACATTTCCCAAATCTTGCACATCCTCAAGCCTATCAATACTTGACAACTGGCCTCTTCCTATTTGCCTATTTCTTAGTCCCATGTTGGTCCCTCTTCAACACTCAGCATTTGAAAATGTTTAAATAGAGGCATCATTCTTTAGAAAATCCTCCACAATTTGATCCTCAAATCATATGCAAAGTCACTCTCCTTGAGAACTAATTTTTCTCATCCATATCATTCTTCATAGCAATTTCATCACTAGCTTATCTTGAGCAAGGATTGGGAAAGGGCTATTTTCTACAATAGCACCAATCCACTATGGAATAGATTATTCACCATGTTTCTTAGGATTGTAACTAGTTTGTTTTGTTGTGTTTGAAGAGTGATGAGCCTAAAATATGCTCATAATTTGATGTTATGATAAACTTTTAAATGACTTTATTTTTTCTATTTCACAGCTGTTTAAACTTTGTTGAAACCTTTTATGGGGATATCCTGTAGCAAGACACTTTTATATTCCTGCAGCCTATTGTGTTGAATTGATTGCATTTATTGCCCTGTTGACTCCTGAAAATGGCTGGTATATCGTATACAGTTTTTGAATGGTGAAGTAGATTTAAAATGTGTGATTAATGAATAGATATCATGTATGTGCTGAATGAATTTTTTTGCATGTCTCTTACCTTTTGTTTCACAGGTTGTTGAAGAATGATTGAGTCAAGCGCAACTGATCTTGGCCTTGCAGTAAAGCCCATTTCCTGCACGACTTTGAGGAAGCTCCGGCGAAGACTCTTTGACCGAAACCGATTTGGAAAGATTTTTAATGAAAAGTCAATCTGGAAAGAGTGGAGCGCTAGATTCTCTCTGAATCGGGTTGAACACATAAATTCATTTATGAAGTTTGTTCCTTGATTTAGGGATACACTTTACTTCCACGTCTTTCTTTGATGAAGTTAGTTAGTTAGTTGTTCTTCTGATTTAAAAATAAGATACTCCTCCTGTGCGAGAGAGTAGAGGATGAATAGAATGAGTAATAGATGATTTTTAGGGTAAGATAGAAATAGAGTAGCAAGTATCATGTAAGAATTAGTATGATAATGAAAGACAAAATTTGTTTGACCAGAAGCAGAGTTCATTGTTAGTTTTCACATCAACAAAACAATGTATTTCATTCTGTTTTCATGAATAAAGATCGATGAAGTTCTGACTTCAGCATCTATGTAATCAGTAGATGCTTGCTAAGGGGGCCCACTTAGTAAGTATTTGTAGTTAATTAGTTAGATAGTCTTTTCTGCTGATATCCAGTTAGCTTTCATCTTTTGAAGTTTTTATACAAACTTAGTCTTACATTGCTCCTGTAGCATAGAGAGTCCATCCCTGTGACTATTCCTGCAGCATAAGGCTAGTTCTTGGTTTGTGCTTCAGTCGTAGCTGTTACGGTTTCTATTTTAATCAAGCATAGTTGAGTTAAAGAATTCTGCATTACCATTCTGTAGCTTAGATAGAATTTTTCCAGTATGTATTTTTGCTAAGATTTGACCAAAGAAAATTCCTAGTGCATATATTTTGCTGCGCCATTTAAAGTCTACGTCTCCTGGTTTGACAAGTAAATGAACGTCCATAGAGAGATATTAGTCACCTGTCAGAATGTCCAATTCCCAGGAAAGTTTTACTATGATATTCATATCCTTTTGTGAGTGCAAGCCATTTTTGGCGCCGCTGCCGGGGATGGCGTCCAACTAGGAGTCTGACAAAGTCATTTTCAGCATTAGTTTAGTCTGTTAGTCAAAAATTTTCAAAATCTTTCAAGCCATTACTCACCGTATTGCATGCATAGAAGAAGAAGAGATGCACTGGGAAGGTTCCTCCCTGAAAATCTGTTTATTGAACTACCATTTGACCCAACTGATAACGAACCTGAGGAAAACCCATTTGCTCTACTATTCCAGCACCCAGACATGGAAAATAATCCACCTAATAATCCACCTCCTGCATTTGAGTTTTCCATTGTTCCCCAACAAGATACTGACAATCTTAAAAACATCCCCTCTTCGTTGCTTCCAAAGTTTTATGGCCTGGTCATAGAAGACCCAGAAATCTTTCTGTTTGAATTTGATGTCCTCTGTCGCAGTTATGACTACAACACAGACGTGCATAAACTGAAGCTATTTCCTTCCACTTTGAAGGAGGGAGCTCTCAGATGGTTCATGAGTCTGGGAAGAGCCGTTGTAAATAGTTGGGCAGCCATGCAGATGAAATTCCTTGAAAAGTATAAGGAATATTGTAAGAGTGGCAAAGGTGATGACATATTCTGAATTCAGCAGAAGGAGGATGAAAGTCTGGAAGATTATATTTCAAGGTTTTTGTTTTCATTAAAAAGAAACTCAAACCATACTCTTAACGAGGACTCTCAGAAACTACTTTTTCTAAGGGGAATCAGTGATGCCTGTATTGACGCCCTGGACCTAATGGGAGGAGGTGATATAACTCAATTGCCTTGGGATGATATACAATAGATATGTCTTAACTACTCTCGAGCAATAGTTAAGAAAGGTCAAGGTCATCATGCTTCAATGGGGAAGTCTTCTTCTAGTGGAGTTTCCCGGATGGAGATCACAAATCTGCTATCTGATTTCAAGCAGGACATCATTAATAATATGGCTACATAATTGGATACTATGCAAGCTCAGAAAAAACACGCAAAAGCTGAGGTAGCTTTGGCTGAGTTTTGTCCATACTGTAGACAAAAGAAGCGTGATTGCAGATGCAAGATGGTGGCTAGTTTTGAAGCCAGACAACTGCCTACTAATTTCAAACTAGTGGAAGGTGATGATGATCAAGTGTTCTTTGTTGCACAAAGGAGACCATGGGCCCAAAGGCAAGGTATGCCTCAAGACCCTTTAACTTTTGGTAATCCCTATTCTGGCTATAATAACCAATGGAAACAAGCATATGGACCACCACCACCATGGAATCCACCTCAACCAAGTTGGCATAATTATCAAACCCCACAGTGCCAATCTCCTCAAGGAGGTTGGCAGCAGGCACAAGGGCAATGGACCCCACCTTCAGGAAATTGGCAACAAAATCCTTAATGGAGAGGTCCTCAACAATGGCAAAACCAGTCTCCTGGGTTCCTGCAGCCTCCGTAGCTAGAACAATAGGCCCTTATGCCACATCCTGCAGCAACTACCACAAATCCTAGACCTCCAAAGCAAACGCCTATGCTTGCCCAGCCGTTGCCTAATCCCAATAATAAGCAACAACAGCAGCCTCAACAACCTGTGTATATTTCTGAAGCCAACCAATATCAAGCTTATGCCTTAAATGTTAATGACATCCATCTGAGGTCTGAAACTACCTTACCTACTCCCAAACCACCTCTGATTACAGAAATATCTAATTCACCCCCTGAAGAATCTAATGCACCTACTGTTTCCACTTAGCATATGCCTATACCCGATACAGTTTCTATGGAACCTATTTTGTAGAAACAAGATAAACCACCTTTTCCTCAGAGGTTGCAAAGTACTGAATCTAAACTCATGGAAGAACCCACTTTTGACATTCTAGATCAGCTCAAAAATGTGCAAATTCAAATTCCTTTGTTTTAGGCTATTAAAGATGTTCCCATTTTTAGAAAAGCTATTAAAGAAGCTTGTTTGAAGAAGCCTGGACGAAAGAAAAATGATCCCCAAACAATTCATGTCTTAGGAAAATTGGCTGATATAATATTGGGAAATGTAGTCATTCCAAAGTATATTGACCCTGGAAGCCCTATAGTACACATACATATAAATGGCCAAGTTGTAAAAAATGTTTTGATTGATTTAGGAGCTGCCATTAATGTAATGACAAAGCATACTATGGACTCCTTGAATATTTCAAACATTAGGTCTACACCCACAGTTCTGCAGCTTGCAGACAGCTCCACAGTCAAACCTGATGGGATGGTAGAAGATGTAATTGTCACTCTGGAATCTTGGGAGTATCCTGCTGATTTTACAATATTATCAGTTAAGGAAACTTTAGGAGGGTATCCAGTTATCCTTGGTAGGCCATGGTTAGCAACTGCTGATGCTTTTATAGGATGTTCTGGAGATATGACCATTTCTGATGGGCAGTCCACAAAGAAATTGGCCTTGTATCCACCTGCTAAACCTCAACCAGATTTATCTCAACCTGTTTGGCCAGATGTGGAAGAAGAAACTGAAGAAGCCAATTCTTTGGCTCAATTAATGATGCTTCACAATGATCCATTCTCTCAACTTCAAAGTGAAGATGCTTTTCTTTTTCAAATTCTACAATTCAATCTTGATGCAGATAGTTTATCTGATCCAAGTGACAGTCAGCATCAATGTTTCCTGCACAGCTAGATTATGAGAGTTCATTGCCTAAACTTCCAAAAAAAATTCATAACTTGCTTCCACAAGAGGTACAAACATTACCTGTTGATTCTATGAGTAATCTCATTAAGCAGATAGAATTGTCTCCAGATCATTATTTGAATGTTAATAGCAAGTTGTCTCAGTCTCAAGAGGCTGACTTATTAAAAATGCTACAAGAACAGCATAAAGCTTTTGCATGGGAATATGGGGACATGCAAGGAATAGATCCTCGAGTTTGTACTCATAGGATATATATCAAAGAATATTGTTTACCAGTTAGACAACCTCAGAGAAGAGTAAATCCATCACTTAGAGAAATAGTGAAAAATGAACTTCAAAAGTTGCTTGATGCTGGTTTTATTTACCCAATTTCTGACAGCCAATGGGTTTCTCCATTAGTCATTATCCCCAAGAAATGAGGAAAATGGAGAGTATGTGTAGATTATAGAGAGTTGAACAATGCCACTAAAAAAGATCACTTTCCATTACCTTTTGTAGACCAAGTACTAGATTCACTGTTGAGCAAAAGATATTTTTCCTTCTTAGATGGTTACAGCAGGTATAATCAGATAAAAATTGCCCCTGAAGATCAAGACAAGACCACTTTTACCTGTCCATGGGGAACATTTGCTTATTCGGTCTTGCCTTTTGGCTTATGCAATGCACCAGCAACATTTCAGAGAGCAGTAATTAGTATATTTGCTGACATATCTCATGAATGTATGGAGATTTATATAGACGATTTCACTACATATGGAGTCACATTTAAAAAAGCACTGGTGAATTTAAAAAAGTATTAAAAAGGTTTAGAGAGCAAAATTTGTCTCTAAACAGTGAAAAGTGCTTTCTAATGATGGAAGAAGGTATTGTTTTAGGTCATCATATTTCAAAGAATGGAATTCAGGTTGACCCTGCTAAAATTGAAGTTATTCAGAATTTACAAAGTCCTGCAAAACAAAAAGATGTTAGAAGTTTTCTTGGTCATGCAGGGTATTATAGAAGGTTTATAAAAGACTTTTGTAAAATTTCCAGTCCACTTTATGCTTTGTTAACAAAGGATTCCCAATTTGAGTGGACCGAGGCCTACGAAAAATCCTTCCTACAGCTAAAGGACTTGCTTACTAAAGCCCCTATTCTTCAAGGTCCAAAATGGAACTTGCTTTTTCACATATATGCTGATGCATCTGATTTTGGTATAGGAGCAGTTTTAAGTCAAAAAGAAAATTCAATTGAGCATGCTATCTACTTTATCAGCAAAAACCTTCAAGGTTCTGAGCTCAACTATACTGTTACAAAAAAAGAATTGCTTGCAGTAGTGTATGCTTTGAATAAATTTAGGCATTATGTCACAGGTTATGAGATATTCGTCCACACTAACCATGCAGCAATCAATTACTTGATGAACAAACTTGCAATTTCTGGTAGATTGGTACGATGGCTCATGTTGTTACAAGAATTTGATATTACAATCATTGACAAACCAGGAAGAGCTAATGTTGTAGCTGACTTTTTATCAAGACTTCAATCAGCTGTATCTGAGGAACATGAGGTCATTGATGATAGATTTCCGGATGAACACTTATTTTCCATTGCTACACATACACCCTAGTATGCAGACATTGCTAATTATCTGGTAGCAAACAGAATACTAGCTCATTTTTCCCCAAAAAAAAAGAAGTTGTTGATAGAGAAAAGTTTCAACTTTACCTGGATTGCCAATTGTCTGTTCTATACTGGACCTGATCAAGTAATGCGAAGATGTGTAAGAGAAAATGAGACTTATGATATCTTGCATGCCTGCCATGATGAACCATGTGGGGGGCATTTTGCACCAAAAATAACAGCAATGAAAGTTCTTACAACAGGGTATTACTGGCCAACATTACATAAGGATGTTGTGGCGTATACAAGGAAGTGTGACAGATGCCAGCGTATGGGAAGACCAACTAAGTTAGATGAAATGCCACTATATCCGCAGGTAATAGTCACCCCTTTTGATAAATGGGGGATGGATTTTATGGGGCCAATTGATCCACCATCAAACGGAAAGTCATACATTCTAGTTTGCACAGATTATGTCACAAAATCGGTCGAGGTAAAAGCTACGACCAATGCCCGAGATAACAAAGTTGCTGAATTTTTGTATGAACAAATTTTCACCAGATTTGGAGTTCCCAGAGAGCTTGTAACTGATCAAGGAGCTCAGTTTACGTCAAATCTGATCACTGTACTTATGAATGACTATAAGATCAAACATAGGAAATCCAGCCCTTATCATCCTCAAGCCAATGGTTAGGCGGAGGTAACAAATAGAGAAATTGAAGTGATCCTCACAAAGACAGTGCAGATTCATAAGAAAGACTAGAGTAATAGACTTCCTGAAGTAGTTTGGGCTTACAGAACTACATGGAAGACAACAACTAGGTTTACACCTTTTGAGTTGCTCTATGGGAAAATAGCTATGTTACCTATTGAATTTGAACATAAAACTTTGAGGACAACTCTTGAACTCAACATGGACTTATCTGAAGCATAGAAGGACCATCTCCTGTAGCTAAATGCTTTGGACAAAATGAGAAAAGCTGCCCTGCATCATACAGAAGTAATCCAACAGCAGAGAAAGAAATGGCATGATCAACACATCAAAACCAAAAAAATTTCTGCTGGAGATTGGGCTCTGTTATATGATTCCAGGTACTAAGAAAACTAGGGTAAACTCAGAACACACTGGCTTGGCCCCTATGAAGTTGAAAATGTGTTTGACAACGGAGCTGTGCAGCTGGTCACAATTGATCCAGTTCGTTTCAAATTGCTTGTCAATGGCCACCGACTCCGACTGTACCATAAGCCAGTTTCCAAGGAAGACTTCATGAAGCAGTTCATTCAGGTTCCTCCCGCTACTCTTCCTCCAGCCGAAGGCTCTAGCCTTTCTCCTGCAGTGTTCCCGTAATTTTCAAAAAGCATGCCCATAATAAAGGTTTTCTTTTTATGAAAACCCTTTTTCTCCATCTTCATTTATCGCCCCCATCTCACTTCTTTACCTTCCATCCATCCATCCCATCCATTCATTTCATTTGTACATTTCCTCCGCCCATGTCACCCATCCACTTCATCCATCTGCATCAACCTTAATTAAGATATCTTTCCAACTTATCAATTCATACAGCGCCATCGTCTTTCTTCACACGTACGTGCAATTACTAAAGGTACGCCATATCTTTTCTTATCGCATATTTAATTTATTTCATTCTATTCAATTACTCCTATGCATGTACCGGTCATTATCCCCTGAATCTCTACCTGTTCTTTAGTACATGTGAGGACACACATCATCTTTTAAGTAGGGGGCGGGGTAATCCATCTTTTGAAACCTGTCTTTTCGCCGCTGCCATAACTGCAAAATAATCTTTCTTTAATATATTTCTGGTACTTTCCAAACATGATTGCATGACCTTCTTTAATGCATCTTTTTCTTGCAAACTACGATTAAGACTATTTGTTTAAAAAAAATTCATTTTTGGAAAAAAGAAAGAAATGTGGCGGCCTGATAGAGAAAAACCAGAACAGAAAAGGAAATAAAGAATTTGAATCTTTAGCAAAAAATTGAGTTCAGCTAGAAAAACTGCAAACATGGGTGGTCAGTTGGTGCGACATGAGCCTGTAGCTCATGAATTGTTGTTGCAAAACCCACAGACAGTCCAAGCATTTAGCCTCTGTGGATGGTTAAATTATTTTCTGAGTTTAAATGATTTTGATGAGGAGGCTGCGGGAGAATTTTTGAGAACACTTTCTGAAGGGGAAGCCACCGTATGGGGTCTAACAGTTGTTGCAACTGAAGATAGAATTGTTGAGGTAACCGGGCTCCCAGCCGTTGGAGAAAACTTTTCTTCAGATGCTGCAGCTGCAAGGGCTGAATTTTCAATGCCTGCTGATGGACCTCTGGAAGTCTCCAAGCAAGGATGCAAGTGAGTGTCACTGCCTCTTCCATATTCAGAGTATGCCACTTATATAATGAGGTATTTCACCTGTGAAGGCCATTTTTCCTATCTGCATTCTCATCATTTTAAATTATTAAGCCATATAAGGCATGGGTTGGCTGTGAATGTTCCAAATTTCTTGTTAAAGTTTTTAGAGCAAAGTGCCCATGGAACTCAACAGGGAAAAGATAACTCTGTCACTCATCATGGCCTTATTAAATTACTGATTGAGTGCTCTTTGAGAGACGTCTCACCTCTCTCCTGGCAACAATTTTTTTACCAAAAGAGTTTGCAACCCCCTAGGGTAATCACCCCACGACCTCAAAGAAAGAAGAAAGAAATTGCATCTACCAGTGGAACAGGGCAAGGGTCATCTACTCATGTAGCACCCGATCCTGTAGCCATCACAGCTGAATCCTTTGCTAGGGTACAAACTAGGTCTGCTACTAGGAGGGAGAAAGGAAAATCAAAGGCAGAATGGTCCCCTGAATCTGACCCTAGTTCTCAGAAAAGACAATGCTCCTCTCCTGCAACACCTTCCCCTATAGCAGTTTCTCCTACAGCAACAGCTGTTGATATTACAAGTTCACCGTCATCCTCTGGTAGGGCAGAGCCTCCTGAACAAACAAGAAAAAGAAAAGCTACCGGAACACCCCCTGCAGCCACATCAGTACCAAGAAGGGTTTCCACAAGGAAACAATCTAGGACCTCCCCTGTTTCACTGCAACCTGAGGTGATTGTAATTTCAGAAGGGTCTGTTGAAACTGAATTTAATGTTTCTCAGAATGAATCTAAGAATGCTACTTAGAGTTCGCTCGTTCCTGAAGAGGAACAAGTAGAGACAAAAGAAGTAGGGCATAATGGGCATGAGTTGCCAAATCTTGATGATCTGGCTACTGCTGCTATGTAATTCTCGGAGGAAGCACAGACTTCTCCACTCAAACGAACTAGCAGATATATTCAATTGGGACTTCAAACAAGATTTGAACTGTGGCTGCCACTGACATTCAGACCCCCTGTGCTAATGTGGCCCCTGTATCCTCATTAGGCTACAAATATTAACAGTGAATTAGAAGACCGAAGATATGAAAGGTGCCAGGATTTCAGAGGATTCTATTACAGGTTTGGACATCCATTCCAAAGTCATGCAGCCACTACTGACTTCAGAGAAACCACCAGAAAAGTTAATGCTGGAGGACTAGCATTAGGCTAAGTAGGGGGCAATGATGAGCCTAAAATATGATCATAATTTGATGTTATGATAAACTTTTAAATGACTTTATTTTTGCTATTTCACAGTTGTTTAAACTTTGTTGAAACCTTTTATGGGGATATCCTATAGCAAGACACTTTTATATTCCTGCAGCCTATTGTGTTGACTTGCTTGCATTTATTGCCTTGTTGACTCCTGAAAATGGTTGGTATATCGTATACAGTTTTTGAATGGTGAAGTAGATTTAAAATGTGTGATTAATGAATAGATATTGTGTATGTGCCGAATTCCTTTTCTTGCGCATCCGTTACCTTTTGTTTCACAGGTTGTTGAAGAATGATCGAGTCAAGTGCAGCCAATCTCGGCCTTGCAGTAAAGCCCATTTCCTGCACGACTTTGAGGAAGCTCCGGCAAAGACTCTTTGACCGAAACTGATTTGGAAAGATTTTTAATGAAAAGTCAATCTGGAAAGAGTGGAGCACTAGATTCTCTTTGAATCGGGTTGAACACATAAATTCATTTATGAAGTTTGTTCCTTGATTCAGGGATACACTCTACTTCCACGTCTTTCTTTGATGAAGTTAGTTAGTTAGTTGTTCTTTTGATTTAAAAATAAGATACTCCTCCTTCGCGAGAGAGTAGAGGATGAATAGAATGAGTAATAGATGATTTTTAGGGTAAGATAGAAACAGAGTAGGAAGTATCATGTAAGAATTAGTATGATAATGAAAGACAGAATCTGTTTGACTAGAAGCAGAGTTTGTTGTTAGTTTTCACATCAACAAAACAATGTATTTCATTTTGTTTTCATGAATAAAGATCGATGAAGTTCTGAGTTCAGCATCTATGTAATCAGTAGATGCTTGCTAAGGGGGCCCACTTAGTAAGTATCTGTAGTTAATTAGTTAGATGTTCTTTTCTGTTGATATCCAGTTAGCTTTCATCTTTTGAAGTTTTTATACAAACTCGGTCTTACAGTGCTCATGCAGCATAGAGAGTCCATCCCTGTGACTATTCCTGCAGCATAAGGCCAGTTCTTGGTTTGTGCTTTAGTCGTAGCTGTTACGGTTTCTGTTTTAATCAAGCATAGTTGAGTTAAAGAATTCTGCATTACCATTCTATAGCTTAGATAGAATTTCTTTCCAGTATGTATTTTTGCTAAGATTTGACCAAAGCAAATTCCTAGTGCATATATTTTGTTGTGCCATTTAAAGTCTACGTCCCCTGGTTTGACAAGTAAATGAACGTCCACAGAGAGATATTAGTCACCTGTCGGAATGTCCAATTCCCAGGAAAGTTTTACTGTGATATTCATATCCTTTTGTGAGTGCGAGCCAAAGAGCATAGGTGATTATTTCATAAAGAATGCCTCTTAGTTTGCTTTCTTTTGACTAACTTCATGCTGATATTCCATGAAATAGGATAAAGATGCAGATTTGTGGTTTTACATTTGGCACTAGAAGGAGGGCATTGTTTATTTCATGCATGGGATAGATATATAGAATCTCTATTTCTGTTCATATATTGTCTCTGTTTTTGTTTACAAAAGATGGATTAATGATTCAAATAAAGGTACAAAGTTTTTGTCTCTATTCAAATAAGCTTTAAACATTTTGTAGATGATATCCAATATATGCATGGATAGTTAAGGTATTTTTTCAAATACTTTTTAAATCTGTGGTTGCATTAGAGTCACTCCAAATCACGTCTAACTTTAACTAACTTTCATTGTCTCTACACCACTGTAAAGCTATACTATCTAATGTTAATTATTTGCAAGACTATGTCCACACCATAAAATCTCACAGATGCAACCACTTAATCTTTAAATATGCAATCACTTTCTTTCTATTTATATATTGTGGCAATGATTATGCTTAGTTATATTGTTACTGTGCACAAATGAGCTTTGCACATGGAGTCACCTGCCACTAACTTGTGCATCCTATCTAAGGTTCATCACTAATTCAAGGAAGACTTCCATCTTCTTCTCATTAGTTTATTGCTAACACCTCCTGTGCATAGTTCACATGCTCTTTTTTTATTTAAGGCATTCTTTTGGGGTAGTTCACATGTGTTGTTTTTCTTATTCACTTGCCAATGTCTTATTCTAGTCACACCCACCAAATGTATTTGATTGAAAATTTTCAACATTCATCTGCTATTTTGAATGCACATTCGTAAGAAATAAACAAGTGAAAGCTACTCACTCCCAACCATAAATGTTATTCTAAAATACACATCTGCCACCTTTTAGTATAACATGAAAAGAAGTAGTGTTGATATACTGGAAAGTGACAGTGAAGAAGGTAGACAATATCTTTAAGAGTTTAGTGCCAGGTCTACCTATAGAGATAGGTAACATAAGATGCAATGAATATGGACCAAAAGGATATGAATCTTAGTCGGCCTACCATGAAGACATTCCACTACCACTTCTACATAAAGAGAGCTTGTAGTAACGTGATAAGAAATTGATTCATCTAGCTAACACTCATTTAAATGGTGTAGGTTGTTCTCTCATAAGTATGGTAAGCCGATTCTAGTTTTATCTAGGTCATAAATGAATAGGACTACAAACATAGGAATAGCCCATCTATTATTTGAAATGATTCGCTTTAGCTAACCATTGCAAGAAAATTAAATATCTTACCTACCTACATGGCATGTGTAATCCGCAAGTGTTCTTGTGGCCCCTCTAGCAAATTGGATTAGTAGATTAAAAAGTTTTAATGCATCTTCAACAAACCCTATTGCGAATGAAACCTTTTTTTTATATATCTCAGAAAATGTCTTAAGTCGTGATAAATCTTGGCCTCTTTGTATTATCCTTACCTTGTGACACTATGAGATTTTTTTTTATACTCTATCATTGGACATTTTCTGGCCCACGATGCTTTCTCATGGATTGGCTACCTGCCTTTTCATTTTCTTTTTGTTATTTGAGCATTTAGGAAAGTCTGCAGTTGCCAGTGAGTATGAAATTTTCCTCGATTATATGATTTTGGCAACATCATCCCCATAATGTGGTCAGGACTTTAAAATTTCATTGACAAATAGGATCTATAGCTTGATCCTATAGGGATTTATGTTGGGCCTTAGAAAAGAAAGTCGTTATCACATTAAATGATTGAAAAAATGTCTTGAGTGATTAAAAGCAACCCTAATAAAATAAAGCTAGAATAGTTATCCGTTTAGGTTGTAATGTGTTTCGTGCTATGTTTGTTAATACAATTCTTTGCGATTAGATTTAGAAGACTTTAATGAGGAAGGACCTCATTAAAGAGTGAAATAAGCAATACGAATTCAATTATTTAAGGATTAAGGAATTTTCTTTTGGTCACAACAAGAAAGACAGAGAACTTAGTTTGGAAAGAGCGGGTTATTAGCAAGAAAAGTCTTTTATATATATATATATAGCAAATATTTCCTACTTTTGAATAAAACTTTCCTTACATTCATTGGAATCAAGGACCTTATTAATGTGTCATTATGTGGAATCATTTATGTTAATAACCTAGTCTCACATTATTGTATTTTCCATCTTATAGGTGAAAGTCAACAAAGGATAATGAAGGAACAAATGAAGGACAACAAAGGTACAAAAGCAAGCAAAGGTACAAACGAAGGAAATTTGAAAAAGGCACAAGGTACAAATGAAGGAAAGCAAGGAAGACAAGGGTAGCAAAGGAAAACAAAAGGAGGATATTTTAAAATCAAAGTGTTTTTAAATGCTTTAAGTGTTTGTTTAACACTTCTTCAGGAAATTGTTATCTCTCATTTTTTAGGACACTAACTTTCGTTTGGGTTTAAAAAGAACACTTTGATTTTTAATTTGCAAAGGGTTAAAATTGAAACTTAGATACCTACTAGATTTCAATTCGGGCTAAAATCAAACAAGAAATCTTCATCTTTCCTTTAGTGTTTTAAAACAAATCAAATCATTGCTTTGAAGGATAAAATGAATGTGTGCCTTTATTGTTTTGTAATTATTTACACAAAGTAATATCATTAAAAGACGTATGTGCTTCTCTCACACCTCATGGTGATCTTGAGAATCAAAAGGCTTTTGGTGACATTATGTTGCATAAATAATTTCCCATACACACTTCGATTTGGGTTTTAAAATTGAACAAAAAACTTTGTGAGTGTGAGTTAGGTATATCAGGTGTGTTCTCCTTTTGTTTCTAAACAAAGGTCAATCGAACTACGAATGTGCTTGCTTGCTATTGTTTACCTTTAGAGGGGCCTGCCTAAGAGACACATCTGAAAGGAGAACTTGAAGGTGACTCCAACCAGTTTTTCATTCAGGCCAGTATACAAATGGATAAGACTAAACTGTCAAGTCCTCATGGTATGTAGGCCTTAGCCGTACACTATCTTTCAGAATGGGGTACTACCGTAAAATGTATAAGAGCCCCTAGTAGGATTGATTAAAGCCTTTAGTGGCTTGCTGGATCCTCACAAGGTGCCATGTCCCTGATGTTGTGGGTAGATGCATCCTTCTCCTCACACATATTCAAATAGTCATCCTTTGAACAAATCCATCCCTTAGATCATTATCAAACATCTTAGGGTCCATTTGTTCAAAATCAAAACAAAGTCAAAATCAAATTCAAGGACAAAATCCCAAATCCAAAATCTAATCAAATCCAAGTCCTAAAGCCTAGTGTCTCATTCAAGATTTATCAAAATCCAAAACATTCATATCATTCATCATCATATCATCACCTTTGAACCCCAAAAAGCATCCTAAAACTTTCACTTTGGGACATAGAATAGAGATTAATCAAAAGAATCAAGAAATTCATCTCCCATATTCTCAAAGACTGATCCTCATTTTATTGTTCTAACTAGATCTCAATACAAGAAGAGTATGGAAGCCAACAGAGAAACACCCGCTTCAAGTGATCTTATCCAAACCACTCCTAAAATTAATCCCATTGGGGATGGAAATCTCACAATTAACCTTCCAACGTCATTGCAAAACCCACAAGAGGAAACCCAACGAGAGGATCTTTCCTTTGGAATGTCTCATGAAGAAATAGCTGAAATGCTCCAAAATGTAAAGAACCATAAAATCATCAACATCATGATCAGACTTAACCCTTCGTTATACATGCTTGAACTAGCAAAACAAAGGGCCAAGTCACCTTCAGATTTTGATGTGAGTACCATAGTGGAGACATCATTTCCTCCAATCTCATCCACCATTCCAATTTCATCCACACCTCCATCCCACAACATCATGCAAAACATTCCACAAATCATGACATCATTTTCTCCAACACAACCCAATGTTAACAAGGGAAACACATTTCTCAATGCTCTTCAAGCACATCCCCTTGTTAATAACCAAAACATGGATGCAAACACCACCTTGGAACAAAGCATACCACAAAATCCATTACACAAGAACATTCCTCTCACTTTACATCGTGATCCATCATCAACATTTTTTCACGGAGCACCTCAAATCCCCCTCCTCACAAATTCACAAGAGGAGGGAGACATGTTTGGACTAGGGGGCATTTTCAACATGACAACACTCTCACATGGATTCACCCCCTTACATTTCCACCTCTCCCACCATCACCATTTTCATCTACACCACTCCTTGGTTTAGAGCTTCCCCCTCTACCAATTATCAATCAAAACAACATCCCAACCATCAATCAAAACATTTTTCCAAATGCTCAAAACTTATTGTTGACATCACAACCAGAAACAACAAACATACAATCAATGGCAACATCATCAAACACCCCCACAACATTGCAAAGCATGGTCTCTCAAGGGCCAATCACATCAATGACACCACTTAACACATCAACAACACCATCCACCAATCAAGTAATCAACATGACAACACCATCCACCAACCAAATAATCAACACGAGATTATCATTCACCAAGAACACCATTCCAAATCCACCACCATACCCACCACCACCAACTTCCACCACATCAAGTCAATAAAACACAGTCTTGCAAGTTTCTTTTCAAAGAGGATACCAACAAGTGCAAAAACAAAAAGCTGTATACGTAGCTACTCAACAAGCCGCTCAAGCTGTGCAAGCTGCCCAAGCAGCCCAAGCCGCACTACAAACAAACAAGCGCAACAAGCCCAAGCTTTATTGAAACAACAAAAACAATGAGCTACTCAAGCAGCCCAATCATTGCAAGCACAAAAGGTGGCTCAAGCACAACTCCTATTGTAGCAACAAGCAAAACAAGCACAAGTCGCCCAAGCGCAAGCCCAAGTGTAAAATCAATATCAAGCACAACAAGCACAAGCACAAGCACAACTTCTTGTACAAGACGTACAATTGCAAGCATATAATTAGCAAGCATTGAAGCAATACCAAGAGCAACAAGAAGTAGCATAATTGGTAGCCCAACAACAAACATTGTGGGAACAACAACAAGCACAAAAACAAGCATTGTTGTAATAACAACAAGCATTGTTGGAACAACAACAAGTGCAACCACAAGAAAAAATCTTAGTGCAACAACAAGATCAAAAACAAGCATTGCTTATCCAAAAGCAAGTAGAAGCCTACTTCGCTCACTAGAACAAATAGATAACATCAAATAATGCACCAACCAACCCATCCACTCAACCCACAATTCAAACACCCCAAAACACTTTCATCCCACCTCTTGATCTACAAGATGATGTGACAACACAACTTAGGTTGCTTTCACAACAAGTGCTCAATATGCAATCCAGACGAACAACAAAAACACCAAGTAACTTGTGTCCCTACCCATTTGATAGGAGCCTAGATATGAAACCATTCCCCAAGGGATTTGAGATCCCTAAATTTGATAAATATCGAGGGACAGGAAACCCTAAATATCACATCAGGGAATTCTAGGATCATTGCATGGAAGTCGCATATGACGATACTTATCTGATGTGGCTATTCCCTAGGAGTTTAGCAGGCAATGCTATAGAATGGTTCTCTCACTTACCTTCAGGCATTAGAACATTTCAAGAAATTAGGGATGCATTCATTAAGAACTACACATGTAACATTGTAATGGATGTCAGTCTCAAAGAACTCTTGGCTTTGAAACAAGGAAAGAATGAATCTTTCACTTCATTCCTTCAACAATGGTGATCCAAGGCCAATCGGAGCAAGTGGACCATGCTAGAAGAACAACAAGTTTGCACAATCATTGCTAACCTATAAAGCTACTTAGCATTCCATCTCAAGGTTCATGGTATCACTACATATGAACAATTGATCTCCAAGGCACTCAGCATCGAAAGATCTCTTGTGACTTAACCCACAGAGTCAGCATCATACCATGAACAACAAAATAACCGCCCACCATCCAATTACAATGACAAACCTCGTATGTGGGAAAGGAATAAAGATGTTACTAATGATGGTGTCGTTGATGCCAAGGTGGTCATTAGTGGCCCATGCCAAAATCCACCCACACTACAAATCCAAACACAAAACACTCATCACATGACATATCAACCCAACAACAATCCAACCATCAATAACCTCAATGACCAAATGGGACCACCTCAACGTAAAAGCTATCCCAAATGGAAATACACCATTTTCAGAGAACCATTCAAGGAAATAATGAAAAAAGTGATCGATGAAAAAAAACATCAAGCCTCCTACATTTCAAAATTACCAAGAACCCGATGTCAAACCTCCATGGTATAACAAAAATCAGCTTTGCGAATTTCACAAAATCAAAGGCCACACCACAAACAGCTGCATGAGACTCAAAAACATTATCCAAGATCTCATCGATAAATGAATCATAAACATGGAACAACCTATAGGAAATTAGGACCTTAAAATCTACATGAATTTGATGTCAAATCATGGCAACAAAGGCAATAAAAATGATAAAGGGAAAGGCAGTGTAAATCATGTGTATGAAATAGTCATTGCCTCCTTAAATGAAGAATGCATGGTCATCACCATCAACAACACCCATGTTGAAGATTGTGGAGTCACCACAAGAGGCAACAAAGTCACCATTGCAGGATCATCCCAACCAAATAGAATCCCTTCATCTAGATCTGTTCCTAGTGGCTACAATGTCTTAGACCAACTCAAGAGAACACCAACACACATCTCCATCATGGAGTTAAAAATATCATCAGCTCACAAAAAGATCCTTGAAGAAGCACTAGCCTCATTTATTGTCCCCGTAGATCTTGATGCAGAGAAATTCTAAGCTATGGTCAGAAACACCATAAAACCTAATCTCCTTACATTTTCTGATCAAGATTTCCCCACCCAACCATCTCACAATTGTGCACTTCACTTGGAAGCCATTGTACACAAAAGAAAAATCAAAAGGGTCTTGGTGGATGGAGGTACAGGCTTGAACATATGTTCCTTAAGCCACATAAAATAGTTGAAAATATCAGAAGATTCCATAGAGAAAGGAAAGGGCATCATGATCAGAGCATATGATGACCAAGAAAGATTGTCTCATGGCACAATTAAACTCCCTATTCAAGTAGGGCCTACCATCATGGAAACTACTAGCCAAGTCTTGGATCTTGACCTACCATACAATATCCTCATGGGTCGTCCATGGATCCATGCGATGAAAGTTGTAGCATCAACCTTCCACCAATGTGTGAAATTTACACATAATGGACAAGAGGTTAGTGTCCATGGAGATCCTGAACCGTTCTCATACTGCAAGAACCTTGAAGCCAAATATTACAAAATCCCCCAAGTGCCAAAAAATGATGAGCACCCATCCACATCATACATCGATCCCACCACCCTCACATCCACTTCTAAGACATATACACCCACCATTCCCACCATATCAGACATCAAGCTCATCATCCAAGAGGATGGTTATGGAAGTTACATTCTCCCTAACATTGCTTTTGTGATAGGAGAGTTACCACAATCTCCTAAATCATGGGGATGCTCACAAGAAAATCAAGCTTCCACATCACAAACGTAACCTGAGGATTATCCAGAATTCACAAGATGGGGAGACCTTGGCTAGGAGGTTATTGAAGTAGATCCATCCCACATACTCTATCAAGATGAAAGACCAACACCAGAATTATCAATGGATGAGACAAGCAAGGGCCTACAAATGATGCTCACAATGGGTTATGACAGATATCAAAGATTGGGACAAAATGACAATGGCCTCATAATACCTATCATGCCAAAGACATGACCCATAACAAATCTTGGCCTTGGATGTACCCCTCCGAGAATAACCATACATGGCTGAAGTCCTCTAGTTAGAACGGCTAATATTTCTCCTCAGCCAATACTAGCACAAGTACACTCACCAATATCCATAAATAGGGACATACGTAACTTTATAACTGAGGCCTATATTAGTAGCGATGATGAGGACCCCATATCCAATCTACCTAGGTTATTTGAGGACACTATCGTTTGCATGATTAGTACCTTATCTTTTGAATCTGATCATCAAAATCATGAGATCCATTTAGAGTACCCCCAACTGATCGACTATGACCAACGAGGACCACCAGTTCTTGATACATTCAAAAATGATGAGGTGCTCTTGAAATTCATGGGATTAAGGGATAACATTCCAGTTGGAGATCACAAGGCAGGGTTTATAATGGAGTTGTACACACATGCCTATTACGGGGAAATGATTGAATCCTTCAATCACAAAAGTGAGAAACTAAGAATCATATCCAAGTCTTTAAATGAAAACCACACTGTGGCACTCTCTAACAAGAGAAAAGTAAAAAGAAAGGACATATCCAATGGTTAAAACCTCTCTAAGGTGCCTGAGGATGAAGGATTCAATCTTCCTTTAAGAGTTATTCATAAAAAAAAGTCAACAGTCTTGGCTAAAAAATGCAATCCTGTCAACCTAGAAATAGAGGAGACCCCACATATCACATTCTATGCGGAATCACTATTATCAGAAGAGCAAGAACTCCTAGCAGCATTCCTAAGGGAAAGACAAATAAACTTTGCATGGAGTTATGCTAATATGCCAAGACTTGATCCAAAGACTATGGTCCACCACTTAGCGTTGTATCTAGATGCAAAACTTGTCAGACAAAAGCTTAGAAAAATGCATCCTCAGATTTCCTTATTGGTAAAAATGGAGCTCAAAAAGTTGTTAGACGCGGGATTCATATGACCAATAGACTATCCAGAATGGGTATCAAACTTGGTACCTATATTGAAGCCCAATGGAGCCATTAGAATCTTCACAAACTTCCAAGATTTAAACAAGGCATGTCTGAAAGATGATTTCCCACTTCTAAACATTGACATGATAGTAGACATGACAACAGGGCATCAGATGCTATCACTTGGTTGGATTCTCAAGATACAACTACATCATGATAGCAAAAGAAGATCAACATAAGATAGCTTTCACTTGCCCATGGGGGACCTACTATTGGAACATGATGCCATTCAGCCTAAAGAATGCAGGAGCAACATATCAAAGGGACATGACATTGATCTTCCATGACATGATTCATAAAATAGTTGAAGACTATGTCGACGACATCCTAGCCAAATCAAGAAAAAGAAAAGATCATATAGCAACTGTAAGTGCTATCTTTGACAGATTGGAGGAATGCAAAGTTAGACTAAATCCCAAGAAGTGCATCTTCAGCGTACAATCAGGTAAATTGTTAGGATACATAGTGTCTATGAGGGGTATCAAGGTGGATTCGGAAAAAGTGAAAGCAATCCTTGAGATGGAAGAACCAAAGACATTAAAACAACTAAGAGGTCTCCAAGGCAGACTTCAATCCATCTGACGATTCATAGCACAACTGGTAGATAAGCAGAATACATATTCTCACCTAGTCCACAAGGTGGTAGCATACAAATGGGATACAAAATGCAAAGAAGCATTCAAAAAAATCAAGGAATATCTACTGATCTTATATGTGTTAGAGTTCATTTATATTCATATAATCTTAGTTATTTTTGTATATGTAATGTTTAAAAACAATAATATTATTGTATTTTTTAACATCGTAATTATAGTTATTTTAAAAAAGGAAATATCTTCATCTTGCTTTGGGGTTTTATATTGAACTTTTTTTCAAAAAATTATAAAAAATTCATTTTATTTTATGTACTTTTAAGATAGGGTAAAAAGGAATTTCTAAAGGGTGTTAGCCCTTGTACAAAATGGAAATAAGAAGAAACAACAAAATGAATTTTCTAAAGCAATATTAAAGAAATAAAACAAAACAACATACATCATTTTATGTATTAGAGGCCAAAATAAAAAGCAATTTCACCCAAAATATATAAACATTACAATTTGTTTAAAGAGACACAAGGAGTGATTCTCCCACTCAATTGAGAAGTCATGAGATCTTATCAAAACTTGATGAAGAGTTCTTGGAAGAATGCATCTTAAACTAATTGTGGACAACCACCACTCTAGGTACCTTACTTTTTACCCTTAGGGATCTCCTCTAAGTAGCAAACAAATTATTTGAGAATGAGTACTACAATAGACAATGAACTATATCTCTACACCGTTCATATAAAGTAATGTTCTCTTGGAAATATTATTGGAATTGAACCATAGATTTTAGGGGTTTGGAATGCTAAGTCTCTTTTGCTCGATTAGTGTCTTTCACCTAATGGAAAGAGATAGATCTCACACCCAAAATCTAGGTGGTTCACTCAATCTAATGTATGTATGGTGGATTTATGATTAAATGTAATGCTATAAATGCAAATAAGTCATAAAATTGATTGATTATGAATGCAAAACTTAAGAAATGTAACTTTTTTGAAAACACATTATTATCTGCAGAAAATATCTAGAAATGAATACAAATTACAACAGAACTTGACAAAACTGAAAGTGTGCACTTGGAATATGGATAGAGACTGGAAATTCCTTATAGAATGTTGCTAATGTTGATTTTCAAGCCTAGTGGGACTCATTTTCCATTCTGGGTGAATTAGTCTAAGTTCTGCAAAACTATTCTAGAACCCGTTTTGGACAAACGGGTATCTAAAAATGAAAAAAACTCAAAATTGGCCTAGAAGTGGGACTCATTTGACACTCATGGTGAATGAGTCCACTTTTTAATTTTTGAATATTCAAGAGTGGAATTTGGGGCTCTCAGTCTACACTTTGATTCTCTACAGGTGTCTGGTTCTAAAACTCTAATTTCTAAACTTGGAAAATGAGTTTTTACTGATATTTTGACTTGTTGAATGTTGAGAAGACTTGAGAAACCTTGTACCTTGACCTCCAATTATTTCCAATCTTCCAAGAGTCCTAAATTTGCAAACACACAAGAAGAGAAGAAGAAATGTTGGATGTTAGGGCATGGGGTTTGCCTTGGTCAAACCCCTTTTAGGTAATTAAACCAAAATGATGAAAGAATGAGATGAAACATGCAATAATGGAGTTGATTACCTTTCCATGATGTTTGATCTTGAATGTCAGCAACAAAACATGAAGAATCTACCCTTTAATGTCTGAAAATTGATATCTTAATGCCTTGAAATGATAAAACCCTAAGTTGCTTAACTTGAAATTGAAGATTGGTGAATGAATGAATGATAACAGATGTGAATTAGGGTTTAAATACTTATATTTATAGCAATTTCACCTATTTTACCTGTTAATACCTCATCATAGACTGACATGAAGAAATAATAAACTTAAATTTCACTTTTTTCCTACTCAAAGGTCAAAATTAGGCCAAATGGGATTGATTCGCCACACGTGGTGAATGGGTCCCACAAGGGGCCATTTTGAGAACGAAGATGCTAGGAGATAAGGAAATAAGGTTTAAACAACAAATTTATCAGGTATTTGATCAATTTAAGCCTCGGGATGCACAATATAGGTTAATAGTGGCCTATTAGTGATGATGTAAAGGTCAATTAGGGCTTGGGACATAAAATTCAATGTGAAAGTTTGATTAAATGCACTTTACAACACTAAAATGAGGTCCACACAGCTTAGGAAGGCACAAGAACGAATGTGAATGTGCAAGACACATTACAACAATAGTTTAATATTAAGTTTAGTTTACAAGCCTTCTAGATTGATGTGATAATGTCATTAAACATATTTTTATAATGTTGAATTGGGTACAAATGGATTCATTAAGTCTAGAAAGGTGTGAAATTCTCTTACAACACTTTACAACACCTTTACAAAACATCAATAAAAGCATGTTATTCAATTTGCAAGGGTCCAAGACCTAGTGTAGATGCACAAAATGCCTCACAACACCTAAATCAAGGCCTCATTAATTCAAATTTATCATGAATTATTCTCGTGTCAAACAAGAGGTCTATTTTTCTATGATACATTTAGCCCCCACTTTAGTGAGAGGACGAACTTCCTTCAAACTCACACTAAAGTATACATTCAAGAGAGATCCGAGTGTACAGATGTAAATGAAAAAAGAATGACAAAGATCAAAGGACGCTGCGCAAGCCCCCAAGATCAAAGATCCTAAGTCAAACCAACAAGATAAAAAAGAATGCAATGGCAAGAACTAGAAAGATCAAAATGGAAAGGTGGATCAAGCTTTGATCATTTGTCCAGCTAGTTGTGGATCAAATCTAGGCTATTTGTCCAAAAATGCATACTCACTTTGGGGTGATAGAACTCTTGGTTGTCTGTTGAGTGAGAAGTTCCAAAAGGTGAGAAACACACACTAGTTGGTATGCACTCACAAACACATAGGTCGCTATGGGGAAAGTCATGCCTTAGAATGGGCTTCCTGCTCAACCATATTAGAGTTATGCCTCCTGATAACTTTAATAGGGTACCACAAAGAAAATGTTGGTTCGAGCCCTATGAGGTAAGAAAAACTTCGTATGCTTGACACTCATAGACATTGTTAATGCAAAATAGTGTAAGGAATGTTCAAAGGGATTTTGTTTTGTTCATGCAAGGTCTCATCTTAGGGGACATTGTGCTTAACACCTCTAAGAGAGGATGTGTCAAGAGAAGTATCACACTCTTAGAGAGAATCAAGCCCAATGACTCCACCAAGAAAAGGACGTGTCGCAAGAAGAAAGAAATTAGACAATGAAAATGTGAGTTGTGATGTATTCCCCCACTTTAAAGTGGTTGTGAGCACTAGTACTATGAGAAATTGCTTTAAAGTAGAAGGAGAAATGAGAGCTTACTCAAAAATATCTATGCCAAGTCATATATTTTTTAGAAGATACATCATGAAAAAGGGAAGTAAGTCACATGTGAGCCAACATAAGGTATGGAATTCACATCCCAAGCCTGTTCTTATATGTTCATGAAAGGTTAACGACTAGCCAAAGGAGGCAACCACAAGTGACACATGAGGACAAGGCTACTAAAACCACTTGACCCCACTGAGTGTAGGACAAAGGTGAGCTGAAACAATTGATGAAATGTAGGTGAAAGTGAAAATCAGTATCAATTGGATGAATTAGGTGCCCCCATAGAGGGAAGCATACCAAACTCTTGAAAATGTTGGAGTTTACGACTCAAAGCTTTACATTCATTACTAGAATGACGATGAACTCTATGATCAGTGTAGAATGAAGTCTTGGAATAACATTTCTTTTGATTTCTTGGAGGGAGAGAGATCAAGTGATCTTGGAGGAGTCTCAATGAGATACCCTCTTGATCAATGGTAGAAGGTGGTGTTGTGGTTGGCGTCAAAGATGCATCTTGCTTAGTATGAGTTGTCATATCTATGTAATTTTCTTTAGATTGTTATATTTTGGTCTCTCCTTTATAGGAGGTTGTAAAATCTAACCATTTCAATTCATGAGTGTTTTATGTGATGACATTGACATTTAGTGAAGGTAGATTGGTTTGTTTCATATTTTTTAAATTATAATTTGTAATACCACTAATTTTGATGAGTTGAGGATGGACGAATGGTAAGGATGATGTAGGAGTTTGTTTTATGAGATTGTTGATGTTGAGTGAAGGTTTGGTTGTCTTGATCAAGGAACAATAACCAAGACCATGAGTTGTTTGTTGTGTGTTAAGCTTTATAGGGTTGTGGATACCTTGTTCTCAAGCACCACATCCTTTTCCACTATATCCAAGTTGTTTCATGAGGTCATAACCTTTTCCATAAAGTTGCTTCATTGCTTTTGGGTTGGGTGGTGGTTGTTTATAAGCATTTTCAAAGGTGGTTGTGTGGGTTTATTCCTTTTCTAAAGTGGTTGAGTAGGATTCTTTCGAAAGGTCATCTAAATTTTGTGTTGACATTATTGTTGGTTGTTCTTGTTTCTCGTCTTTCTTTTGTGCAATTATGTATTCACCCATAAATGATGGTGTGAATTCTAAGGACCCCCAATCATCACCAAATAATTTAGACACTGATTCCTCATTATTTTTTTCTATTTCAAGAGGGTCTATATTGGATGTTGGAATCAATGTTTTTAGAGGACTTGTAGCTTCTTTTTCAAGGTACATGCAACTTTCAGGCTCGAAGTCTATTTCAACTTGATAAATTTTATTGTTATAGAAATATTTCATTATACGATGAAGGGTTGAAGTTGTAAGACCCTAAATCTACAATATTCCTCAAATAATAATCACCATTAGCTGGGTTAATCATTTCAAAACAAACAAACCTAAGATCCCCATGAAATAATGCATTAATGCTTCCCAAATGTAAACAAATGACCAAAAAGTAAGCTAAATAAGCACATCAAAAGCATGATGTATGTTTATCCTATGGTGGATTGGTGCTATTGTAGAAAATAGCCCTTTCCCAAACCTTGATCAACCTAAGCTAAATGATGAAATTGATATGAATATGATATGAAGATGGTGTGGACAAGATCAATTCTCAAATGAAGAGATTAACCTTGTATCGGATTTGTGGAGTTGTGGAGGATTTGCTTGAGGATGAAGCCTCTATTTGTAGATTCTTAAATGCTAAGAGTGCCAAAAATGGAGGATGTGGGACTAAAGATAAGCCAATAGGGAGAGGCCACTTATCAAGTTGTGATATGCTTGAGGATGTGCAAGATTTGGGAAATGTGCCCAAGAGGGGGAATTTGAAATTCAAGTTTGTACAATGAATGCTGAATTTGACCTTTGGAAGGTCACATGTAAGAGCAATGTAAGAGCTCATAAATGACTTGTTGGATGTACATTTAAACATGCCTTTTGAATTCAAACCTGACGGAATATTCCTTATGGATGCCATGTTGAGTGAAAATGATGATTTAATAAATCAATAAATTGATTTATATGTGCAAGTGGCAAAATCTAGAGAATGCAAGTGGTTAGGATTAGCATTTAATCATGGTTCGATTATTGTAATGATGATTAGGATGTTTGACCTCTTTGTCTTGAATTTTTGATTTATTTAAATAAGAAAAGGAGAAATATGAATTGGATTTAATTAAATAGATGTTTGATTTATTTAATTAAAGGGATGATGATAGGATCAAGTTTGATTTATTTGATTTAAGCTGACGACTTTAGGAGATTGATAAATAAACTTGATTTATTTGTTGAATGGAATATGATTATGCATGATGTAAATTTTGCATGTCTACATTTTGCCACTCTTTGAAGCAATGTACTTGTTGTGTTGGTTCAAAGAATAAACTTTCCATGATCAAAATTGAAATTTTTTCTAATATTTCAGATGTCCTAGCACAAAGTACACTGGTACATTGCCCCCTCAAGAGATTGAGCGAAAATATTTGATTTGAGGGTCGATCTCAAGATAAAGAGGTTTAAGATTGATGGTTATGGATGATGATGCAAATGATATGGTTTTAAGATGCTTAGAATAAAAAATCTATAATATCCTAAACAACTTAAATGATGATATGATGTGATGTGAGATGGATGAGATGGATGATGTGATATGCTATGATTATGCAAATGTATGATTTTATGTAGATGCTTAGACTGACAGATCTATATTATGATGATGAAAATGCATGTGAGATGATAGATGTTTCATATTATGTATGATATGAATGATATGTGGTATGCTGACGGTTTGTGGATGTAGGATGGATGCAGGATGCAAGATGTATGTATGATGGATGCATTGGTGATGATGATGTTAGTGTGGAAATGAGATGATGATAAGAGGATCCCACAATTCCATGATCTAACGAGACTTTATTAGAGATGATGATGATGATAGATGATGATGATGATGATGATGATTTACTTATCAAGGATTGGGATTTTAAAAGGGCTACTTACCTTATGTTTCATAACAGATGTAGGTATGATGCATCAAGGTATAAAGAACCAGGATGGCTTTCTACCTAGTGTGATGGACTTTGACTTGACAAATAGATAGGAGTATTCTTGTTCAAACTTGACATACAAAAACCTTGCTAGGACATACCTAACAAAGAAAATGTTCACCAAGTTATCTTACAAGATCGTTCAACAAGCATAGTAGACAACGGATAATGATCATTGCCCCATTCCTATCTCTCTAAATCCTTCATTCGGATATCATCGAGAGGTTCTTGGAGTAAGTGCAATAAGATAAATCAAAAAGAAAAGACCAAGTACGCAAACAAGCCAATGTTCTTCATACCTTTAGCCAAAAGGGATTTGTTTTGATAGGATAAGAATCTAGGGTGATATCAAAAATGATGTCCATTATGGAAAT
This sequence comes from Sequoia sempervirens, assembly GCA_007258455.2. NCBI lineage: Eukaryota > Viridiplantae > Streptophyta > Pinopsida > Cupressales > Cupressaceae > Sequoia > Sequoia sempervirens. The sequence goes on along the minus strand of VDFB02281492.1, from coordinate 345,615,457 downwards.
GATATATCCTAGGACATGCATTGTATAGGATGATGATGGTTTGATAAATTGATTGATAGGCTATTGATATGATGTTGATTGGCATGTTTGAAAGTGATCAAGAGTTTGATTTTGTGCTTAACAATTTTTTGCTTTGATTTAGATTTTACAATTGAAGTCTTTTTTTTGCCAATTGATGTGATTGTTTCTATTTGTTTTGCCAAAGGATGAAGGTGATGATTAGTTTATTATGGATGATTGATTATTGTGGGTGATTGCGAGATGAGACAAATGGATTTTTATAAATATTTGGACGTTTTTGATGTTTTAAAATGTTTTGAGGCTGTTTTTGGTATTTTTTGAGGTTTTACAAATGTTTTGATTTT